>CALYLW010000285.1:1554414-1974691 GCA_944989445.1 Ampullaceana balthica | reverse complement strand
GCAGCTTTGGTAGTAGCTAGGAGTGGCTTACAAAGAGAAATTCCTCCTTCAGCAATCCACTGAGAACATATCTCAGAAATACAAGAATCTGACTGCATTGTGCTACATCAGTGGATTCATCCAGCTGCATGCTAATGGAAAAGGACTGCTTCTCATCTCGCACAAGACTTGATCCAGAATGTCTGCAGCCATGTCACTAATCCTGGAATGAATAGTGTCATTGGACAAAGGAACTTTCTCAACCTGCTTCCTCTGCTGGTGACCACACATCAGTTCCACCATCTCCAGAGCACAAGGGCTTCACCAAAGTTCTCCAATGGTGTGTCTTCAACATAACAAATCCCAACTAAATTCCCACCAATCATCATCCCCTATCCTTAAACATATCCCCCTCCCACCCCTAATTTCCTTACCATCTTACCTCCTCTATCACACAACATCAATCCTCCCACACCCCATACCAATTCCAATTCATTCATTCCAAACACCCCCTATCACACTTCTACACCCCTTCAACATAATACCAATCCCCTTCAAAAACCCCTCTTCCTCCCATCTTCAAAATATAACCCACACACACACACAAAAACCCCAACAAACAACCCTCAAAATCTTTTTATCATCCCACTTCCCTACTACCCTACCCCTTCCCCCAAAAACCATCCTCCTAATCATAAAAACCATCCCTTCCAATTCATCACCCCACCCTCAAAACTTAAACCCCATCCTCCACCATTCAACCCCAACCTAAAAACCTCCAAATCCTCTACCTCTCCCACCCCTATCCTTTCCCCCCCCACCCCCCTAAACCCACCCACCCCCCCCTAACTCTTTACCCTTCCTCCACACACATCCTACAAATCATCCCCCAACCAAAACAAAATAACTCACCCCCCACCTCTCTACCTCTCCCAACATCCATCCAACTATTACCCCCTACAATCTCCCCTAACACAAAAATATTCCACCTAAAAACTAACCAATAAACTCTCAATCCCCCCCCCCCCCCCCCCCCCCCCCCCCCCCCCACCCCCCTCCCTACATCTCACCCATACACCCAACCATTACATAATATTTTATCCCATTACACCTCCCTCCATCCCCAATTCAAATCAAAAACACAATAAAACCTATATAACCATACTAATATGTGATCTGCTTGGGAGATGTGAGAGACTTGCATAGTTGTGAGATTGATTACTCTAGAGATTTTTGTATTACTGTGAGTGTTGTGGTTTTGTGGTGTACTTCTGGTACATTCCTGTTATGCAGGTGTTTTTTACAGAGTGATGATGTGTTAGGTATGTTGTCAATAATATATTATGGCCGCTGTGCGTGTTTTTATGATGAGTTCTCCCTATCCTCTCCGCGCCTCCGTTTGGTATGTGAGTGTATATACGCTGTTTAGAGTCTATTTGGGTAAGAGAGAGGGTTCGACGAACGTCATGTTGGGTGTGAAGTGGTTCAGTGGGTGAGGCAGGTGTCTGGATGATGTTGGTTGTTGATGTGGGTGTAAGAGTTGTACTGAGTGAACACCCGAAACTTTGTAGTTTTCGTGTTGAGATCAGTTAGGTTCGGTGCGCATGGGAAGGTGCTGTGGGAGGGTTGGTGTAAGTGTGTAGGTTAGCGGACTGTGTGGTATCTTTTGATGGTTCGATAGTACGCAAGAGATTGATAAGGTCGCGAGAGAGGTTGGTGAGAGCGAGTGGCTCAGGTTATTGGGCGGGTTGGGGTGTTATAGGCTTTTGTGTTTGTAGGTGTTGGGATCTGTATTGGTAGTGTTGGTACGAGAGGAGTGTTATGTTGAGTAGATCACGCGGTGTAACGGCGTAGGTAAGAGTTTAGTGTGTGTAGCGTTTGAGAGAATAAAATTTAGCATATGGTTAGGGGGTGTGAGGCTTGTCGATGATGTGGTGTGTATTAAGTGTACGAGGGTGAGGGCTGGGTTGTGAGTTTGTGGTTGTGAGGTTGGGTGGTTGTGTGTGGTGTAGCAGATCGCGCGCCGCGAGAGACATGATATGGTGTGACATGATTGTGTAGGATTTGGAGCTGATGTTTTTCCAACTGAGAGATTAGCTTATGTTGATACGTCTGCCGGAGATGTTGATAGCTACATAGTAAACGCGGTGGGTAGCTTAGAATGCTGGATGTTTATAGGATCGAATGTGCTGGTCGGGTGACGAAGTGAGATGGTGCGGGTGTTGCTCGCATGTGATGTGATGGTTGGTAGTGGATTGATGTGTCGCCGCTTAGGGTGGTTCTGTTGTGAGTAGCGGTGTTCGTATTAGTATAATTCTTTACGTGTAACAATGACTTTGTTGTCCATCGTGGGCCTATGGTAGGTAAAATTAAAATATCATGTAAATTTAATGTAATTAAGTGTGTTTATTTAATGTGTATTGAAGACACAATGAAGACTGCATTAGCCGACGCGTTCACTTGTGTATTTCCCTTTTTTTTTAAAAACGGATAAAATTTATTGTTTTAACCACACAATCGTTTGTTTAGCTTGCACTTCAATTGTCCAATAACGTGTCTGACTGTTCGTTTAGCTTGCACTTCAGTTGTCCTATAACGTGTCTGACTGTTCGATTAGCTTGCACTTCAGTTGTCCTATAACGTGTCTGACTGTTCGTTTAGCTTGCACTTCAGTTGTCCTATAACGTGTCTGACTGTTCGTTTAGATTGCACTTCAATTGTCCTATAACGTGTCTGACTGTTCGATTAGCTTGCACTTCAGTTGTCCTATAACGTGTCTGACTGTTCGATTAGCTTGCACTTCAGTTGTCCTATAACGTGTCTGACTGTTCGATTAGCTTGCACTTCAGTTGTCCTATAACTTGTCTGACTGTTCGTTCAGCGCCAGAGACCACCGACTATGCTAACGTGTAAACATCGTTTAAAGAAGGGAAACACGCGCTTGAATGCGCTAAACCAAGTCGCTATATTTATGCCTACCTTATTATCATATACATAATGCTATTTTTAAATATAGCATTTTTATTTGTATGTGGTACCCTAATTACATGTATACGGTAACAAATAAAATGTTATCACAGGTGTGTGGTGTAAAAGATTAGCACAGGTATGTGGTGTAAACGTTTATCACAGGTGTAGGATTTAAACGATCATCACAGGTACGTGGTGTAAAAGCATCGCAAGTATGTGGTGTAAAAGAGCATCGCAAGTATGTCGTGTAAAAGAGCATCGCAAGTATGTCGTGTAAAAGAGCATCGCAAGTATGTGGTGTAAAAGAGCATCGCAAGTAGGTGGTGTAAAAAAGCATTGCAAGTAGGTGGTGTAAAAGAGCATAGCAAGTAGGTGGTGTAAAAGAGCATTGCAAGTAGGTGGTGTAAAAGAGCATTGCAAGTAGGTGGTGTAAAAGAGCATCGCAAGTAGGTGGTGTAAAAGAGCATTGCAAGTAGTTGGTGTAAAAGAGCATCGCAAGTAGGTGGTGTAAAAGAGCATTGCAAGTAGGTGGTGTAAAAGAGCATTGCAAGTAGGTGGTGTAAAAGAGCATTGAGCATTGCAAGTAGGTGGTGTAAAAGAGCATTTCAAGTAGGTGGTGTAAAAGAGCATCGCAAGTAGGTGGTGTAAAAGAGCATTGCAAGTAGGTAGTTTAAAAGAGCATCGCAAGCAGGTGGTGTAAAAGAGCATTGCAAGTAGGTGGTGTAAAAGATTATCACATGAAGTAAAAGATTATCATTGGTGTGTGGTGTAAAAGATCATCACAGGTATGTGGTGTAAAATTTTCTATTAACCATAAATAACAAGTATATCCTTGACTTTGACATTACGCTTCTTTAGGGCGCTCGCCCCGACGGACATTTTATTGAAGCTCGTATTTCATCACAATCGTCCCCTGTAATCAGTAAAAACTTTCACTTTCAGGTTTCTTTTATATTTTAGTTACCTTTTCTAATATTTGATGTACTTTGACTTTGTATACGAATTTGTTCCTATAAAGCTGTTTCTGGAATTCCCCGATTTTTTTTTAAATACAGGAATAGACTTGACACAAGTAAATAGTTGTGCGAATTTCAAAAGACGCTTTCAGTTTGACATTGACATTAAGAAAGTAAGGTTTTATTTTACATATTGCTTCATTGAGACACCAAAATGGCGTTAGGATTCGGTTAAAGCTTACTTTTGTTCAGTTCAAACTATAAGATGTTAAAGTAAGTCGCTGTTTAAAAAAAATATTTGAACAAAATAAGATTCAATGAAACAAAAGCAACTTAGAACCAAAATTGTATTTATGATATAAATTAGAAACTAGAGTAGAATTAGAATGATATAATCGTGTAACCAGGTAAGCGTTATATAACTTCTTTTTCTTTTGTACACTGATAATCAGCGATCAATGTTTTGATAAATCTGCATGACTCCTGTTTGGATTGGGTTTTCATTGTTTCTGTGATGTAAAATGTGATACTGATCGAGATTAGCACACAAAATAGGATGTGTAACGAGACTAAAGTAACATTGGGCAAGTGTTACAGGATGAAGGTAACTTTGGGCTGTGGGACTACACCAGTGAGACGTTAGTGCGATCGTAGGTTAAAATGGTAAAAATGTTAATCTAGAATATGTTTTAACTTTAGGCCTAGATTATATTGATTTAAGTTTAACTTTGTGCTAGCTTAGAATGAAAGTTATGATTTGGGTAATTATAATAATGGAACAATTTAGGGCATGTATTGTTTAATTATAACTTTGAGCTTACAGTAGAATAACTTATATTGATATTCAAAGTAATTTTTTTATGTTTTATTCGCCAGAATGGATGGTCCTGTTGAGAAAAGTGAAGTCAGAATGGACGGTCCGGTTGGCAAAAAAAATAAGCTAGAAAGGGACTGTCCGGTTGAGAAAAGTCAAGTCAGAATGGACGGTCCTGTTGAGAAAAGTCAAGTCAGAATGGACGGTCCGGTTGAGAAAAGTCAGGAATCAATGACATCAAGGCCTGCGACTTGCCCGCCTAAAGCATGTTTTAGTAAGTAACACACAGACAAAGTCAGCTATAGGTTAATACCAAGTTACTGATAGCAATAGATCATAGATAACACTACTGCACCGTTCTTGAAATCATGAGGCGTACTTCGCCAACAGTACTGCACCGTTCTTGAATATCATGAGGCGTACTTCCCCAACAGTACTGCACCGTTCTTGAATATCATGAGCGTACTTCCCCAACAGTACTGCACCGTTCTTGAATATCATGAGGCGTACTTCCCCAACAGTACTGTACCGTTCTTGAAAATCATGAGCGTACTTCCCCAACAGTACTGCACCGTTCTTGAATATCATGATGCGTACTTCCCCAACAGTACTGCACCGTTCTTGAATATCATGAGGCGTACTTCCCCAACAGTACTGCACCGTTTTTGAATATCATGAGCGTACTTCCCCAACAGTACTGCACCGTTCTTGAATATCATGAGGCGTACTTTACATTGAATAAAATAATGTAACTTCCTAAGGGCATACTTCAAAATTTTGATTAGGGTCTCTATTTTGATTAACTTTTGTGTTGGTGGAGGTAATTAAGTTTAAGCCAAGACGGACTGAGAACCTCTGCCACGTGAGCTATATATTTATACTAGCAGACCCGTCGTGCATTGCAACGATCTCAGTAAAAATGAATAAATTTAAAGAAACCAATGAGTGGTATGTTTAAAAACAATTCTGAAGAAACCTTCGTGGAAGTGTGAAAAAAAATTCCAAGTTTCATAGCAAACGGATAAATAAATTAATAATTAGATAGCTTACAAAAGAAGAAACGATATTAAGGCCCCGGCCCCCAAAATGAGTAATAATATAGTTTTTATTGCCATTGTACTCAAGCTATATTCCTCAATATCGTGTAAAATTGAATAAGGAATACAATGATTAAAGTTCAGTAAAAAGACTTTGGGGCCCCCAGCTCCGAAGGAATGGAAATTAAGAGTTCAGTGCCCTATAGTAATATAGGCTCTTAAGTTTTTATATTCTAAGTTTGGTCAAAATCCAGTTATTCACTCATTATCTAACGCTTAAACTACTTTTTATATACCTAGAATAGGGGGGAAATAACATTAAGGTGCCCCCGGCCCATTCGGTGCAAGAGATCAATTTCAAAAACCTGTTCATTTTAGTTCATTTTTATTGTGGCTATATTTCTCAAGATCTTTAAAAAGTAAATAGGAAAAATATATTAAACATATATGAAAAAAGACATTTGGGGCCCCCGGCCCCGAAGATATTGGCATTAGAAGTTCAGTGTCTATAGTATTTTAATATAGGCTACCAAGTTTTTGTATGCAAAGTTTGGTGAAGATCTATTCATTTACTAAGTAGCTAACGTAGAAAATAAGTTTTATATAGCTCATTTAAGCAAAACATGAAATTATGGGCCCCGGTGCCCCATGAGTGTTAAATTTCGAAAGAAATTGCCAGTTATCATCCCGAGAGCATATTGAACAGTCTAAAAAAGGTTCATGACGATCGGGTCAATGGTTTAGTCAGCTATAAAGGACATGCACACACACACACAGACACACAGAGACATATTTTGATTTTTATAAATGTAGATATAGTGAAATAAAACGACATAAAGGGGGCCCGGGCCTATTCGATGTGAGATGTCAATTTCAAAAACCTTTTCATTTTAATTCAATTTCATCAGGGATATATTTATTAAGATCGTTTAAATATGAATGGAAAAATATCTTAAACATATATGAAAAAAGAAATTGGGGCCCCCGGCCCCAGAAGAAATCGACATAAAAAGTTCAGAATTTTTAATTATTTTAATATGGGCTGCCAAGTTTTTGTATACAAAGTTTGGTTAAGATCCAATCAATTACTCTGTAGCTAACGCATAAACTATTTTTTATAAAGCTTGTATAAGCAAAAAACGACATTAAGGGCCCCAGGGCCCAATTATTGCAAGAAATAAAGTGCGAAACATCTGTTGATTTTAAAAAATTTCAAAATACATACATTTATTTATATTTCTCAATATTGTTAAATATTTGAATGGACGATAAAATAAATATTAAACATTTACTAAAATAGACAGTTTGGGCCCCCTGCCTCGTGGGAATGAAAATTAGGAGTTCAGTGCAGAGGCGTCACTAGGGTTGGTGTCACCCGGGGCGGTAGCTCCTGGTGTCACCCCTTTACGACCGAAGTGGTCGTCCATAAATGACGTCACGCGATGTTGCCGATTTTTACCCCACCCTCCCCCAGCGTCATACTTTGTCACAAAAACTTAGAATCCACCCCTCCCGTTTTTTTCCGATATGACGTCACAAAGTTTTTACACCCCCTCCCCAAAGCCGTATTTTCTATTATTTAGGGTATGTCTGCTCTCTAATATCGTAACACGCGTTAAGCTATTGAAAACGTCATTAAATAAATGGTAAGCGATCAAATATTTAAGTGGAACTTTTATTTAAAGTTGCGCGTTTATGATGTGACGTCACATTTTTTTAAAACACACCCCCCCTCATCACACATCGTCACAGATGCGTGACACCATCCCCTTATGGTGGATTAAAAGGGGAGGGGGTGTTGAGCGGGCTAAAGCTAGGGGTCCCCAATGATTTAAAGTCCCCCAAACTTATTATAGTGTATAATAAAGATGGGTAAATGTTTGTATAAAACCCTTAAAATGCCCTGGACAGTCATACGGCAATGCTGAAAATATGAGTAGGAAGTAAAACGGAGTCCAAGCTATTCTTCGTGAGAAGTGCAGTTTTGCTCATTATGTACCGTGCACAGCTCATTCCATTAATTTGGTTGGGAAAAGTGCAGCTGGTTATCCTGCTGCAGTCAGATTTTTTTCCTTCGGCAAAATCTTTATACCCGGCTTGTTGCATCTACTCATTGTTGACAGGTACTTCAAAAACACATGAAATTGATACATGTTAACAAAGCCTTGTCTGACACAAGATGGTCATCCCGAAATGATTAAGGTCTTTTAATAACTCATAACATGAGAATATTGCAGCACTGGAAGAATTAGCAACTAACGAAAATCAGCCACGTGACTGTCGACTTGAAACAGAAGGATTTCGGAAGGAACTTGAACAACTAGAAGTCGCTATTTAACTTGAAATTTGAGAAACATTTCAGAATACGAATCTATTCCTTCAAGAGCCGAGAATATCTTTGAATTCAGGCATGCATTTGAAGTCTCTTATTAAGTTTGTTAAAAGACAGCATTCTTAATTAGAATCCTATGAAGACAAAGGAAAGGACAAGTCCATGAAAAAAAGAGTATAAACAATATTCAATACAATAAAATTAAAAAAAAGAAAGTGTAAGTCTGATAAAGGGACATCACCAAAACAGAATTCTCCCCGAGACAAAAATTCAAGGTTGAGGTATTTCTGGTAATTATTGACAAACTTTCTTAAGCCCTACAACATCGTTTAGGCGCATATAAAGACATCCATGAGAAATTTGGCTTTCTTACAAACCTAACTGAGCTCAGCAATGACGCCATCCGATGGGAAGCAGCCAAGTTAATGGAAGAATATTCAAGTGATTTTGAAGACTGTCTATCTTCAGAATTAGTCCAATTTTCAGAACTCTTAAAAAAGTTATTGTCAAGCCCAAAGCTCAGGGTAAGGAAAAGGAAGTAGCACAATGTGAAACTCAAAACACGTGCACAGAACTAAAAAATGTGATGCTTTTGAATGAGCTAATTCACACAGCCCTTTACAAATGTACACATCACACTTCGCATCTATCTTTCTGTAATGACACCAAACTGCAGCTGAGAGCGATCCTTTCCAAAGTTGAAAAGAATATAAAAATGAGTTCGAATTTGCATGGGACAACAAAGACTGATATGCTCTCTCTAATGAGCATTGAAAATGAACTTGTAAGCTTACTTAGCTTTACTGACTTGATTGCTAACTTCGCCATGAGAAAAATTCGCAAACGAAATTTGTAGGTTGAAATAATAATTATAAACACTTATACATTTTTTTTATTTCAAATAGAGAAAACATTTCGTTACTCAATGAAAAACAAAAGTTTAAAATAAAATAATAAAAAAACATTAAAAAATACGGAATAATTCGTAATATTATTCTTTATGGGGGCGTGTTCGTAACCACCCTCCTGATGGTGTCACCCGGGGCGCCCCCCCCCATTGCCCCCCTAGCGACGCCACTGGTATAAATAAAACAAAATTATTAACTCAAAGACATTTAATTCACAACTTTCCTATAAAAAAACAACAAAGAAAACCCATATTTTTATTATAATTTTGTTTTTAGAGAAATCTTCTTCCACCCTACTCCCAACTGTGGTTGGAGGAACTAGTGAAGTGGGGTGTCGGTATGTCTAAGCCTAAGCCCAGTTGGCTTATATCATTTAAAACAAAAGACACTGTCTCCCATATTTCAAAACGTCTTAAAGCTCTCTCTAGTCCGGCTGTTTCTTTTTTTCCCCCTAATTTTTTTCATTGTAGTTTGTTGGGACTGTTTTATTATTGCACGTTAACTGATATTTTCTTATTGAAAAGTTTAAGCGTTTAGCGTATTTCATTGTATTTTGTAATTTCTTTCTAGGGGAAAGAATTTCTTTTTTTTCTTTTTTATTTATTTATTTTGTTACATAAATCGTTCATTAAATTGTTAGGTTTGGGTGTCACCCCCTGATGGGTGTCACCCGGGGCGGCCCGCCCCCCCCCCGCACCCCCCTAGTGACGCCACTGGTTCAGTGCCCTATCGTAATAAAATATAGACCCTTGATGTTTTGTATACTAAAATGGGTCAAGATACATTAATTTTCTCAGTATTTTAATCTAATACTCATTTTTATACAGCTAATATAAGAGAAAAAAACAACATTTAGGGGCCCCTGGGCCCATTTGGTGATAGATGTAAATTTCAAAATCCTTTTCATTTTAAATAAGTTTCCTCATAGATATATTCCTCAAGATCGTGAAAAATTGAATGGGGGAAAATACAATAAACATATACGAATAAAAGACTTTTGGGGCCCCTGGCCCCGAAGGAATGGACATTTGAAGTTATGTGCCCTATAGTATTTTAATATGGGCTACTAAGTTTTTTGTATTCAAATTTTGGTTAAGATCCATTCATTTACTCAGTAGCTAACGCATAAACTAATTTTTATATATCTTATATAAGCAACAAAAAAAGACATTAAGGGCCCCGGGGCCCATTCAGGGCAAGATATAAAGTTCAAAACACCTGTTCATTTCAATTTGTATAATAATTGATACATGTGTCATAATTAGTCAAGATTGTTAATGACTGAGTGGTGAATAAAATCTTAAACGTTTAAGAAATGTGAATTTTTGGGTCCCCAAACCCAAAGAAATGACTATTAGCAGTTTAGTGCCCTATAGTATTTTAATATTGGCTATCAAGTTGTCATATACATAGTTTGGTTAAGATCCAACAATTTACACAGTAGCTAGCGCTTAAACTAATTTTTATATAGCTTATGAAAACAAAAAATGACATTATGGGCCCCCGGTGCCCCATGAGTGTTAAATTTAGAAAACAAAGTTGCCAGTTACGATTTCAGGTGGGTACTCAACAGTCTCCAAAAATTTCATGACGACATAATGAATAGTTTAGTCAGCTATAAAGGACATGCACACACACACACAGACATACTTTGATTTATTTATAATAGATATAAGAAAAAAAGGACATTTAGGGGCCCCTGGGCCCATTCGGTGATAGATGTAAATTTCAAAAACCTTTTCATTTTAATTAAGTTTCCTCATAGATATATTCCTCAAGATCGTGAAAAATTGAATGGGGGAAAATACAATAAACATATACGAAGAAAAGACATTTGGGGCCCCTGGCCCCGAAGGAATGGACATTTGAAGTTATGTGCCCTATAGTATTTTAATATGGGCTACTAAGTTTTTGTATTCAAATTTTGGTTAAGATCCATTCATTTACTCAGTAGCTAACGCATAAACTAATTTTTATGTATCTTATATAAGCAAAAAAAGACATTAAGGGCCCCGGGGCCCATTCAGTGCAAGATATAAAGTTCAAAACACCTCTTCATTTCAATTTGTATAATAATGGATACATGTGTCATTATTTGTCAAGATTGTTAATGACTGAATGGTGAATAAAATCTTAAACGTTTAAGAAATGTGAATTTTTTGGGCCCCCAGCACCAAAGGAATGACTATTTGCAGTTCAGTGCCCTATAGTATTTTAATATTGGCTATCAAGTTGTCATATACAAAGTTTGGTTAAGATCCAACAATTTACACAGTAGCTAGCGCTTAAACTAATTTTTATATAGCTCATATAAGCAACAAATGACATTATGGGCCCCCGGTGCCCCATGAGTGTTAAATTTTGAAAAAAAGTTGCCAGTTACCATCCCAGGTAGGTACTCAACAGTCTCCAAAAATTTCATGACGATCGGATGAATGGTTTAGTCAGCTATAAAGGACATGCACACACACACACACACACACACACAGACATACTTTGATTTATATATATATATATATATATATATATATATATATATATATTATTTATCTATATAATTCACCAAAGTTAGTATGTGCAAATAACAATGACGAATGACCCTCGCTGGGGTCGACCAATCAGTTTATAGTTGGCAAGCAGAGGTGGTCTCTAGACACACAATGGCTCTTGCGTTCACTTGCGTTGTTCCTTCACAGAATCACGTGTGATTCGTGGTGTAGTGGTGACCCTCGCTAGGGTCAGCCAATCACAGTTTATGGTTGGCAAGCTAGGGTGGTGAAGGGTCGGTGGTTCCCCCTCCCCCCCTCACCGACTTTCACTCGCATTGTTTTGATTTTTTCGTGCTGTAATTTGTGTCCGACGCCCCCCCCCTTTCTTTACACTATCCATGAGCAACCACGCGAGATACTGGACAAGGATACTTGATTGAAAAATAAACACTTCACATAGTTTTGTCAGTGATTCCCTTATAAAAGCCATATTAAAATAAGAAAATATAAGTTATTAAATATTTTAAAGCATTTATTCACAAAACAAATGTTATGTTCGATAACTAATGAAACAACTCTATTCAAATATCTAAATATTTCTTCTTTAATAAAAAATTTAAGCGAGGCATGAAATGGAACTGATAGAAGAAGGAGAAGAGCGACTTGCAAAATATTATGACAACTGCAGAAAGCTATTCGGTCACTCCAACTACATCCCTGTTAAAGACTTCCAGTTGACTTCTTTGCCAAGCGAATATCAGAAGATGGATATTTTTAAGTTTATCAAAGCGGCCATCGACCTTACTGTCAGGGTATTTGTTAAATGGACCAGCGAGGGAAGGGGGGTTAATTTTCCAAATACTGAAGTCGCCTACCCTTGTTACGACTTGAAAGAATCCACAATAACGAGGCTGGGGACTGGGCGCATTGAGTACATCATCAGGTACTCGGAGAAAGACAAGCGACAGTGCCTTTGTCGAAAGTGCCTCGACCCCGTCAACACCCCCAGCTTGGAGTGGGGGGAGGTGGGCGTGTTCACTGCCACTCACGTGGTCTTCGACGACTCGGAAGCCCGGGCGACCTTATGCAGGCTGTTCTACGAGAAACATGATTCCCCTTTGATTAACTTGGACGGTGTGAGGGCAGTCGCCAACATCAATGAAGACACGTGCATTTTGATCTGCGCCACCTGTGACCTGGAACTTCTGAGCCTGCTGCAGAAAATGCTTCAAGACTGGGAAAAGAAGTGGAACAGAGTGAGACAGGTTTACAAGAGCGCGGACCTGAAGGACAAGCCGACTATTATCGTTTCCCATCCGCACGGGCGCCCCATGATGGTCTCGGTTGGCCGGTGTCTGAGCAGACATGAGCTTCGCGACGGCAACAAGAAGTGCAGCAAATATACCATGTACACGTACAATACTAGCACTTGCCCCGGGAGCAGTGGCGCGTCTGTGATCGCCATTGGCAGCCTGGGCGGTGTCGTGTACGCTCAGCACCTTCACACGGGATTCGATGAAGTGAACAACAACAATTTCAGCGGGTCAGGTGAAGAAGACATCCTGATGTCGTTTTTGGATGCACCGTAAATACGTCATACTTCCTTCCTCAAATGTATAATTTTTCTTTCACTGTAAACCAGGTAGGAGTCAAATATTAGGTGATAAAAAAAGTTGTTGAAAATGTAATTGGTGATCTTTATTAATACAATGAATACCCTCTGTGTTATCATGGGTTATTCAATGTTAATATACGTCGTATTTTATTTGAAATAAGGAAAGTATATCAAAATTGAACTACAATGTATTATGTGTTTACTTGATGGTAAGTGATGTTCATCGGTGAACGACAGCTACTGACTGTCTATAGAGTCGTCCAAAAACAATTATATCGTTGGCTGCATTTAACATCATAACTAGGATGCAAGATTCCTTCAGGATACACCAACCCAAAAAAGGGAGTTTATCAAGGAGACTAAATATTGTACAATTAACACACATCGGAGTAGGTTAATAAGTCACAGTGTATATTAAAAATTATTTGAGCACTTTAACGGTTTATAATGTATCCCTGAAATGGATATTGGCTTTAATTAATCGAGAAAGCTCTCAAAAACTTAAGCCACTCCCATTGTAACCATGGTTTGATATTAAATTATAATTAAAATATTGACGCATTATACATTCTGTGTTTATGTTTCTTGGATGTCAAAGGTAATACATGTGTACCTGCTAGATTTAAAATGAAATCGGAAGTACAAAGATACGGCCTTTTAGATTTATTTTTTTTTAACGTTTCTATAAATCGTTGTTTTTATTAAAGAAGGCGTCTTGCCGATAAGTTCATTTTCTTGTTTCGTGTTTTTTTCCCCCCACAGGTTTATTCGCACCTTGTTTAACGGATTTATAATTTAAATTTAAAAGCGAATTTATATTCTACAAAGAATAGAACAACTTCAATAACTAATATTAAATTAAATTAAATGTTAATTGTTAGAAATATTATCATCACATAATTATTTTAAGTCTGGCTATTATTAAACAACCTAATCAAGAACGAGAAAGTGGAAACTGAAAACATGAGCAGTTTTGGAGACAGCGTTCTTGAAAAAAAAATACACTCCTTAAAGTTCGTTCAAATTCTGTTAACTGTAACATTCCAGTTTATGCTCTATGAGATGCTTCATAGTGTGAACTGACAATTAGTGCAATATGAGCTACTCAAAACTAAAGAACATTTGGAGAGTCAAGTGACAAAAATAATTAATTTATTTTTAAATAAGTAGTTACTTCAAGTCAACATAACATGAATTTGTTGGCCATTTACTTTTAAACACAAAATATATTAAAGGAAATCCAAACATCTTTCCAATTACTTTAATTTTATACCCCCTTTTTTAATTTATGAAACTGTAATGAACTTTAACATTGATTAATTTCAAAGCATTTTATTTTATTCTCCTTAGTTGTAGCATAATGCAAACCAAACTAAAGGTAAAACTATTTACTAGGTATGTAAGAACTAGTCTTCTCAACGTGATTAAACATAGTGTTTTAGGATCCAAAATAAAAATTTTGCAAAGTAATTCACAAGTACAAACATAGACAAATCCCCCTTCTTCCCGTAAGACCAGAAGCGTAACTGGGTTTTCCGCGGCCTTGGCTTGTTTATTTTTGGCGCCCTTTACAAATGGATATTTTAAAAATCCAAAAGGTAGGAAAACATTAAATTTGAATAAATTGAAGGAATAGCCCTCCGCGCCCTTGGCAACTGCCCCGATGCCAAGTCGTTGTTACGCCTCTGCTTACGACATGTGGCTGTATAATGGGTTCCCTGAACAAGCCAGAAAAATCAACACACTATCTAAATTCAAAACTATTATAAAAATACCAGATTCGACATAACCAATGGATAAGTGGATGATTTTTTTTAAAATATACAAACTCAGTTTCTTAGTAGGATTTTTGTTTTGAACTTGGTTACTAATGCCCCCCTCCTCCTGATGGGGAGATGACACTAAGGAATACCTTCCCCCACCCCTTAGTGCAGTGGTTCTCAACCTTTTGAGATTCAAGGACCACTTGAAAATAAATAGAGGTAAACAAAAGATTTTAAAAACCACGTTTTTATAAGTGTACTAAAAAGAAGAAAATATTTTAAAACTAATAAGTTCAAGTACTTTCATATAATATGACTAAAAACGTTGGGCGGGCGCTTATGAGGGTTTACATATGTAGTTCACTCATTCTCTTACTTATAGTTATAGATATCTTTTTTGCCTTCTTAATTATAAATCTTTAATTTTTATACCAAACACCTGCCCCACGTTTTTTTAGTCATATTATATGAAAGTACTTGAACTTTTTTAATTTTAAATTATTTTCTTCTTTTTAGTACACTTATAAAAACGTGGTTTTTTTTAATCCTTTTTGCTACCTCTATTTATTTTATTCTTTTTAGTCCACTTACAAAAACGTGGTTTTTAAAAATATTTTTTTTACCTCTATTTTTTTTATACCAAACACCTCATAAGCGCCCGCCCAACGTTTTAAAAACACGGTAATATGGTCACGGGGTGAACTCATGGATGTCAACAGAAGCATACTGTACAGATGCTTATATATAGATAAACTAAAACGTTCAATAATTTAATAACGGTATATTGGATCGATCTGAAATTTTGATACAATGCATTGTCATCCAATATCTATCTGTGGTAAAATTTTGAGATCTGTAGGACCATCAGAAGTGGTATAATTTTACGTTGGCAGATTTGAAAAATTGTGGACAGACAAACAAATCCACAGCAACGAAAGCGAGTTAATAAAACGTGGTTAAAATGTGTGTCTGAGCCGTGAACCACTACTCAAAATTGTGCTACTGCCGTGCTGAAAATGTATATATAATTAATAATAAAAATTATACTTTGTATATATCTAGTTGGTCACGGGTTCGAATCCATGTGAAGGCAAAGGATTTTGTTCCCGGGGCCTACGGCGTCCCTGAGTCCAACCAGCTCCTAATGGGTACCCGATATCAGTTGGTGAAGTAAGGGCGGCTGGGCATTGTGCTAGCCACACAATCCCCTCGTATGCCGTGGCTATTGAAACTTGTGAACGCTGCTTCACTTGCCCCATAGGCCAACATGGTCTGAAAAGGGAACTTTTACTTACTTATATATCTAGTTAGTAGTATACATGTTATACAAACTATACTAAAATGCTACGATTTGCGTGCCCCAAAAACAATATTGAATGAAAACATATTGTACTAACTTTATTTTGTAACGAACAAATGTCACTTATACTATTATTCAATTCTTATTTCTTACTTTAAAAATCTAAAGACATAAACATTAATTAGTATTAGTAAGACTGCTAAATTATTTTATTTAGTGCGAGCATTGAGTTCGCACATTTGAGCACACCATACCCAAACGAGGTGTAATACTTGAAAGACTCCATCGTAGTTCATCTTCAACTTCAAGTCGGGAACGATGTTTTGTTTTTGATTCTAGCCAATGCAGAAAAACCACATAAACAAAGATGTGATTTTACAAAGGGTAAAAGTATTTTAAAGACTTTCTGAGACAATTCTGTGTAATCAAAATTTTTATCAAGCTCACTTCCTGATGCAACATATTCAAAATAGTATCGCTGGTCAGTTCAAAGAATTTTTTTTAAATTCGATGTAGGTAAATTTAATGAGTCAATTTGTGCAAGAAACGGACTGGAATCCAACGAAAAACTCTGAACGTTCAAATCACCAAAGTAGAAGTTAAATTGATCCTGCGGTGAATGAATATGGTCAGAAATCAAATAAATCAACAGTTGTTTATTGTTTTCAGAATATTCTGGTTTATCGGTAAATTCTTACAATAATTGATCCAATCTGACAAAGTTACCATTAAATAATCTTGTATTCCAAAGATCAAGCTTTTTCGTTAAAGCAGACACTTTGTCACTGAGAGTAATTAATGTGTCTGCTTTCCTCGTAGAGATGAATTAAGTTATTCAGCTCCTTAAAAAAAAGCCAATTAAACCAGAACAGCAACCCATAAGCTATCAGAACAGCAACCCATAAGCTATCAGAACAGCAACCCATAAGCTATCAGAACAGCCACCCATAAGTTATCAGAACAGCAAACCATAAGTTATCGGAACAGCAATCCATAAGCTATCAGAACAGCAACCCATAAGCTATCGCTCAAATGTTTTTTCCTCTCCAAGAAACTCTCTCTCACAGCATCACGTAATTCAACCCCTCCCCCCCCCTTTTTCCGTCGATAACCAGGCTTTTTGGCCTGTGCAACTCGTATAGCCACCAAAAATGGTTGCTCTTTAAACGTTTTCATTGACTTTGGTTGCTCGTCGTGTGCACGACTTCTGACTATCAAGTGAATATTTATTTCCCAGAAAGTAGTCCAATGGTTTCTCCGAGCAGACGTTAAGATTAGCTTTTAAGATGTATTCAAACTTTTTGCAGGTTTCATCGCTTCATGGCTTGCGATAATTAGCAAACACGTTACTTACACACTCTAATTTGGGTTGATCATTTACAAATACGCATATAAACCCAAAGCGCGAATATTCTTCATCATACCATCGTACGGCAATTCGTCTTTTTTTCCCCCTTGGAGCTGCATTTGATTCACACACAGCTTGTCAGGATGAGTCTGAGGAATCATTGTTGTCCTACTCCGAGCCGTGGTTTGGCCACCCTTGATCTAGTCCGTAATACTACAATAATATAGTGACATATACTACATGCCGTTTTATTAGGGCTCCCCCCCCCCGCCCCTACATTCATCTTTACCCCCGCCACATTGCGGATCTGTAACTCAAGCTGCTTTACTGCTAGAATATATATAAATTGTGTGATTGGTAAAATAAATACTGTAACACTATTTAGATTTCTTTTTAGTTGGAAATGGCATAAAAAAACATTGATGACCGCTAAGTAAAGGGGAGATCAATAACTTGTGTGCATATAACTATTACTATAGGCATATAGATAAAGAAATAGAATAATCTTCTGTAAGAAGAAGCGTCTGTAACGATAATCTAATATATAAAGCTCAGTTGGTGTTTGTATCTTTGTATGTTTGTATGTTTCACTTTTCGACTTTCTGTTAGACAGTCACGGAAAAACCAAATGACGGACGGCGACCAAATTTGGCAGGATGGTTCCTTTTACCCTGAAGGTGGTTTTAAGTTAGTTTTTGTAATTGTCTCTTTTGCCCAAATGCCGTAAATTAAATAATCAGAAAATGCAGAGACAAAGAATAAAAAATTTAACCTCATTTCTGTATTGAACAAATTTACGCGGACGTTCAAATGCCGTTCAAAGCGAGTTACTTTTGGTGACGTTCAATACTTTATTTTCAGCGGTGCGCATTCAAAAAATATTATAATGTCTAATTACGGTGCGCACATTTTCGTGTACGCTTCATAATTTGAGCTGTGTAGTACAAAGAATTGTCATTTTCTTTACTGTTACTTTCTATATATTAGATAGACACGTAAACATATTTAATTACAACTGCCTCACGATGCATTAGATTTCATTGTTTACACGTTTAAATTTAATTGCGAATTTGTTTTAATTATTTTCTGTTCCATAACTCGACATTTAATGAAAAAATATTTATGTAATAATTGTGTCAGTATTTTTTTCAAGGCTTCATTTTTAGCGGTGCGCGTTTTAAAATCTTTTATCGTCTGATTACTGTGCCCATATTTTCGTGTACGTATCTTAAATTTAGCTGTGTCATATTAATATAACATTTATATTTTGTTTGTCTTTTACATAAGCTGTTGTCTTTTACATAACCTATACACTTATACTATTTAAACTTAGGCTACCGGACCTATTAACATAAGTAGATTAAACTAAATATAGTGATCCTGAAAAGGCTTAATTATTTAGTATTGCGAATTGAATATGTTATGTTCATGCCTTTGATGATGGATTAACGTAGGCCATTTTTAAAACTATCGTCATGGTTTCACATGCGCTTTTAACATAAAATTGATTTGTTTTCTTTGTTTTTTTAAAATTAGGAATATAGTCTAATTTCTTTATTATCTTTATCTCATAGACGCTGTTGCAAATATTGTATTAATTACAATTGTGTTACGATGCAGTGTCGTAAATATATAAGAGCTTTTTTAGTGATGACAGTGGCAGAGATCTTTTGGAAAAATGTCAACAAAGCAGTGGCCTTTTTTTAATGGATACAAACAAACAAACATAAAGATATTAATTGAGCTTTATATATTACATATGCGTTTAAATTATTTTATTTCAATTATTTTCACGATGCATTGTATTAATATTTTACATGCAATGAATAAAATTGGGATTTTTAAAAATTTAATTCATAACTCGACATTTAATTAAAAACCATAGATGTAGCGAGTTTATTTTATGTTGAAAGTGATGGCCTATGTCAAATAAACTTACACTTTAAAACTATTTACTTAAGCTTTATATACACTATACATTATAAACTTTCGCTACCGAACGTATTAACAAAAGTTGACTAAATTTAATGAAGTGATCCTGAAAACGCTTAATTAATATTATTTGCGAATTGAATATGTTTTTATGTTCATTCTTTTATATACAGAGTGGTATAGGCCATTTTTAAAATTGCCTTTTAATCATTTTTAAGATGCGCTTATTAACAGACGGTTAAATCTTTTTATTTTTTTTATTTTATTTTTCAGATATAAAATCTGGTGTGTGTGTGCATTGAATATAATTTACAAAATATGATGCCTTATCCGAAATAGGGAACCAAAAAAAAAGATTCCATTTTAAAATTATACACATCTATACTAATAAAAGGCAAAGCCCTCACTCACTCACTCATTCATCACTAATTCTCCAACTTCCCGTGTAGGTAGAAGCATGAAACTTTGGGAAGTTGTCAAGTACCCTCTCACAACGAAAATTGGCAAAAAAGAATTTTAAAATTCCCGCTCATGTGGGGCCGGGGGCCCAAAAACGTTTTTTTCCTTATATGGACTATATAAAATTTGAAAATCACCAATTCTCCTGTTTCCCGAGTAGGCAGAAGCATGAAACTTTGGGAAGTTGTTGAGTACAACCCCGCGATGGTTACGGGAGAAAAAATATTTAAATTATCACTTCCTGGGGGCCGGGGGCCCAAATGAAGTTTTTTCCTTATATGAGCTATATAAAAACTAAAAATCACGAATTCTCCTATTTCCCGTGTAGGTAGAAGCATGAAACACTGGGTAGTTGATAAGCACACTTCCGCGATGGTAACAAGCGAAAAAAATATTTAAAATAACACTTAATGGGGTCCGGGGGCCCAAATGAAGTTTTTTTCTTAAATAAAAAACTGACTCATCACTAATTCTCCAACTTCCCGTGTAGGTATTAGCATGAAACTTTGGGAACTTGCTGAGTACACTCTCTCGACGATAATTGGCGAATAAGAATTGTAAAATTCACACTGTTGGGGGCCAGGGGCCCAAAAACGCTTTTTTTCCTTATATGGACTATGTAAAATATGAAATAACTAATTTTCTCATTTCCCGAGTAGGCAAAAGCATGAAACTTTGGGAAGTTGTTGAGTACAAACCAGCGATAGCAACGGGAGAAAAAAAATTAAATTATCACTTCCTGGGGGCCGGGGGCCCAAATGAAGTTTTTTCCTTATATGAGCTATATAAAAACTGAAAATAACAAATTCTCGTATTTCCCGTGTAGGTAGAAGCATGAAACTTGGGGTAGTTGTTGAGTACAATCCCGCGATGGTAGCGGGAGAAAAAATATTTAAATTATCACTTAATGGGGGCCAAGGGCCCAAATGTTTTTTTTTCAATTAAAAAACTGACTCATCACTAATTCTCCAATTTTCCGTGTAGGTAGAATCATGAAACTTTGGGAAGTTGTTGAGTAGCCTCTCGCGACGAAAATTGGCGTAAAAGAATTTTACAATTTACACTCATGGGGGGGGGGCCGGGGGCCCAAAAAAGTTATTTTTCCTAATATGGCCTATATAAAATTTGAAACTCACAAATTCTCCTCTTTCCCGAGTAGGCAGAAGCATGAAACTTTTAGAAGTTGTTGAGTACAAACCCGCAATGGTAACAGGCGAAAAAAAATTTAAATTATCACTTCCTGGGGGCCGGGGGCCCAAAAAAAGTTTTTCCTAATATGAGCTACATAAAAACTGAAAATCACTAATTATCCTATTTCGCGAGTAGATAGAAGAATGAAACTTTGGGAAGATGTTGAGTACACTTCGGGGATATCAACAGGCAAAACAAAAAAATATTTAAATTTTCAAATACTGGGGTCCGGGGGCCCAAATAAAGTTTTTTTTCTTTATGGGAGCTATATAAAAACTGAAAATCACACATTCTTATGTTTCCCGTGTGTAGGTAGAAGCAAGAAACTCTGAGTAGTGGTAAAAAACTAAAACAATATTTAAATTATTACATAGTTGGGGCCGGGGGCCCAAATGTAGTTTTTTCCTGATATGAGTTATATAAAAACTAAAAATCACTAATTCTTCTATTTTCCGTAAAGGTGGAAGCATGAAACTTTGGGCAGTTGTTAAGTAACATTCCGCAATGGTAACAGGTAAAGACAAGTATATAAATTATCACTTACTGGGGACCGGGGGCCCAAATTTAGTTTTTCTAATATTAAAAACTGACTCAACACTAATTCTACAACTTCCCGTGAATGTAGAAGCTAAAACTTTGGGAACTTGATTAGTACACTCTTATGACGATAAATGACGAAAAGAACATTTTAAAATTTCACTCATGGGTGGCCGGGGCCCACACACCGTTTTTTTTCCGTATATGGGCTATATAAAACTGAATGAACACTAATTCCTCATCTTCCCGTGTAGGTAGAAGCATGAAACTTTGGAAAGTTGTTGAGTACCCTCCCGCGATGATAACAATCACAACCAAATATAAAATTATTATTCACTAGGGGGCCGGGGGCCCAAATGTAGTTTTTTTCTTATATGAGCTACATATAACAGAATCATCATTAAATATCTAACTTCCCGTGTAGTTAGGAGCACGAAACTTTGGGAAGTTGTTGAGTACAATCGCGCAATGGTAACGGGAAAAAAATATGTAAAATAACACTTAATGGGGGCCGGGGGCCCAAATGAAGTTTTTTCTTATATGAGCTTTATAAAAACTAAAAATCACTAATTCTCCTATTTCCCGTGTAGGTAGAAGCATGAAACTTTGGGAAGTTGTTGAGTACACTTCCGCGATGGTAACAGGCGAAAAAATATTCAAAATTTCACTTACTGGGGCCCAGGGGCCAAAATGTGTAGGAAGTAGCATGAAACTTTGAGTAGTTGTTAAGTAACATTCTGCGATGGTAACAGGTTAAAAAACTATCTAGATTATCACTTACTGGGGGCCGGGGGCCAAAATGTAGTTTTCTTCTTATATAAAAAACTGACTCATCACTAATTCTCCAATTTCTCGTGTTGGTAGCAGCATGAAACTTTGGAGAGTTGTTAAGTACACTTCCGCAATGGTAACAGGTGAAAAAGAATATTTTGAAATTCACACTCATGGGGGCCGGGGGCCCAAAAACTTTTTTTCCCTTATTCTGGCTTTATAAAAATTAAAAATCCATTATTCTCCTATTTCCCGTGTAGGTAGAAGCATGAAACTTTGGGAAGTTGTTGAGTACACTTCCGCGATGGTAACAGGCGAAAAAATATTCAAAATTTCACTTACTGGGGCCCAGGGGCCAAAATGTGTAGGAAGTAGCATGAAACTTTGAGTAGTTGTTAAGTAACATTCTGCGATGGTAACAGGTTAAAAAACTATCTAGATTATCACTTACTGGGGGCCGGGGGCCAAAATGTAGTTTTCTTCTTATATAAAAAACTGACTCATCACTAATTCTCCAATTTCTCGTGTTGGTAGCAGCATGAAACTTTGGAGAGTTGTTAAGTACACTTCCGCAATGGTAACAGGTGAAAAAGAATATTTTGAAATTCACACTCATGGGGGCCGGGGGCCCAAAAACTTTTTTTCCCTTATTCTGGCTTTATAAAAATTAAAAATCCATTATTCTCCTATTTCCCGAGAAGGTAGAATCATGAAACTTTGGGTAGTTGTTGCATAAGATTCCGCGATGGTAACAGGTGGAACAATTATATAAATTATCACATAACGGGGGCGGGGGCCGAAATGTAATTTTTTTCTTATATGAGCTATATAAAAAATGAAAATCACTAATTCTCCTATTTCCCGTGTAGGTGGAAGCATGAAACTTTGGGCGGTTGTTGAGTACCCTCCCGCAATGGTAGCAGACGGAAAAAAATTAAATTATCAGCTCGATAGGATCACGGGAAGTGTGTCATATTTTTACTCTTCGTTTTTGTTTTTCTGCGGGACTACAACAGACAGACAGAAAAAACGGTGAAGTTAATATATGTATTATATCCATCATGATCAATTTTGAAATCAATTTGTGTTTTGAATTTGTGTTACGCGGGTTCTCAATGCTTACTGAAATCCTAATTTACCGCAGCAAAGCGCGGGTATTTTGCTAGTATATATATATAAGACGCATTTGTTGTCTGTCTGTTCCCTAATAACTCAAGATCCAGACAACCAAATAACGTGAAATTTGGTACACGTACACAAAATTATACCGGAAGGGTTATAAACAGGTTTCGTTCCATATATATAAGATACTGGGGGCCGGGGGCCCAAAATGTAGTTTTTTCCTTATATGAGCTATATAAAATAAAAATTATTGAAAATTAAGACGTAAAATAATGACGCAAAATAATAAACATTTTGGTGTCGAGATTAACAAGAAGGCAACTATCGCCATAAAATAATTGTTTTGCTATTGTTGTTGATTTGTTGTTGTTGCTTTTGTTGTTGTAGTTGTTGTTTTGTTGTTGTTGCTTTGTTGTTGTTGCTGTTGTTGTTGTTGTTTTGTTGTTGTTTTGTTGTTGATGTTTTTGTTGTTGTTTTGTTTTTGTTGTTTTTGCTGTTGTTTTGTTTTTGTGGTTGTTTTTGTTGTTGTTGCTGTTGTTGTTTCTGTTGTTGTTGCTTTTGCTGTTGTTGCTTTTGTGTTGTTTTTGCTGTTGTTGTTGTTGTCCACATCCCTTGCCCTGCGACGACAATGCCCTTCATGTTGTTGTTGCTTTGTTGTTGTTGCTGTTGTAGTTGTTGTTTTGTTGTTGTTGCTTTGTTGTTGTTGCTGTTGTTGTTGTTTTGTTGTTGTTTTGTTGTTAATTTTGTTGTTTTTGTTGTTGTTTTGTTTTTGTTGTTTTGTTGCTGTTGCTGTTTCTGTTGTTGTTTTTGTCGTTGTTGCTGTTGTTGTTGCTGTTGTTGTTGTAGTTGTTGTTTTGTTGTTGTTGCTTTGTTGTTGTTGCTGTTGTTGTTGTAGTTGTTGTTTGTTGTTGTTTTGTTTTTGTTGTTTGATTTTGTTGTTTTGTTGCTGTTGTTGTTTTTGTTGTTGTTGCTGTTGTTGTTAAACCCGGGCATAGCCGGGTACTTGCCCCTAGTTGCTTATAAACCGTAAAATATAGAGAGATAAAAAATGTTAAATATTATTTCCCTTTTAAAACAATTATGAATACGTCAAAAGGAGGAGTTATTTTGGTCCAGTACATTTACTTTATAACTAGACTTTATTTTATGCGGCCAGCTTTCTATATGTCTAAATATGGTGTGCACATTTTTTTTATCATTTTAATACGAACGTTTTTTTTTAAAATAGTATTTTAGAAAGTACATTTATAATTTTGTTTATTTGCGCTATGATTCAATTAGCTTTTGCCTTTTAAAGGGATAGTGCCACATGTTCTTTATCTCATAGACGTGGTTACAAATAGTATATAACTTACAATTGTGATACGATGCAGTTTCGTAATTATATATTAAATATTTGAGTGACGAGGGTGGTAGAGCTCTTTCGGGAAACCTATAAGTTATGTTAATTTTGTACAAGTGGGAATGAAATTGTAAATTTAGTTATTATGGTCGGCAAGAATCAATATTTAATAAATCATATCCTTTAAATAGTAAGGTTATGATAAACGGCACTGCATAAAGTGAAAACAACTCACGCGGTAAAATGGCATATCTCTGTTTCTCATAAGATTTTAACTAAATAGATGAATCTGAAATTTAACTTGGCAAATAAAAATTGTAATAACCATCAACCAATACTTGGATAAAGGGTCAGCACACTCCCGCTACAAAGTGCGGGTATTTTTCTAGTTATTTATAAATAAGGTGCTTTCCATAAGATAATACACCTTTTTATCAGCATATTCTCCGTGTAAAAAAATTCTTCGAGGTTAAGGCAAAGTCAAATATTTAGGGACATTATATAGGTTATTTATTATTATTTTGTTCTGGTATTATAAAATTATCATCGGTTTCAAAATGTATTACCAGAAATCCGATCATTTTTGTTCCTGCCATATATTCCAGTTGTTATTTTCAGTCGTGCACGAGCTTTGCGCGAAGCTGACGTAATTTTACTCACGTCATTTTGGGAATCCCCTCTTCCTTACCGTGTGTTTACTTTGACGGTAGATATTAGCAGCCGAAAGAGAATCTAAAGTTAAGCTTCACTCTGGTAACAGCTTTCACCAAGACAACAGTAACAGGCAGGTCATTTGTTATGGGCTATTTCTAATTCAAGTTTGGTAAGTGCTGTTAACGTTCAGGTCTTAATGAGACATTTTTTCCCCTAAAACATCAGCGGTAAGAAGTTTATTAAAGAATTATGAATTAGGCCATCGGTGTTGAAACATAGGTATTAGTATTACGTAATTTCATGGGCGTGGGGAAGGGGGGGGGCAAGGGGGGGCATATGCCCCCCCCCCTACATTTGAGGAAAAAAAAATTTATTAAATGTATTAATAAATGTTGTATTTTAACTATTACAGCACTAATTTGTAAGTCTTATTAATTTCTAAGGCTTTTTTCAACCATTATTTTATACTGAACTTGAATTTAATTGAAAATTGTACCTGTATGGCATTGCCAGTTAAAATTTTAAAAAGTGGGATTTTTTTGCACCCCCCCCCCATGGAACAATTCCTAGCGACGCCCATGTACGTAATACGTCTAAATTGTGGTGACAGATAGTCGTAACCTATACATATTATATCATTCGCAATAAATCGCATAGTCATAGTATAGCCTTTAACTGTAAGGCCAGCAACTGATTCGCATTATTATTAGGGCATAACCGAGTAGACAATTTCCACCGAGTACCGAGTCCGAGTATTTGGATGTACTATTTGCCGGATCCGGATACGAACCGAGTAGTAGCTGCGACTTAGGAGAGTACCATTTCTTTCATCATCATATTTTTTTTACTATGTTTATACTATGGCGTCTATATTTTCAAATATTTGCCGGAAACACAAACGTTACGCCACCTGTGGAATGCTGATAAAGTTAATGTTTTCCGCCAGTAAGTGGCATATATCTCTACAACTATTGCAGTCGGACGGAAGTATATTAGTATAATGGCCATCTTTTGAAAGAAAGTTAGACTATGCGTGACCCAGTAACAACTGGTTACGCCACCTGCGGAATGCTACTGAAATTATCGTGTCTTCTTTGCCAGCTGTTCAGTATTTATTGAATTCCATTTTCTTAATTTTTATTTTTTTAAAAATTTTATTTTTTAGCTATTTGCGTGTGTAATATTTGCTGAGGTGAATACTTCCGGATATTACCGAAAATCGTAATATTCGGCCGAGGCGAATGTCCGAGGCAATTTCCGATTATGCCCTAATTAGTATCAAATTAGGGCTGCGGAAATTAACGATTCATTAATCGTTAACAATTTTAATCGATTAAAATTAATTTGATCAATTAAAATTCGATTAAAATTTAAGAAAATATTTCTATTCTTTTTTCCCCAAGTTATTAATCTATATATATAAAAATCACAGTATGTATGTATGTATGTATGTCCTAAATAGGTGACTAATCCATTCATCCGATCGCCATGAAACTTTTGGAGACTTTTGAGTACGCTCCTGGGATGGTAATAGGCAACTTTTTTGCAAAATTTAACACTCATGGGGCGCCGGGGGCCCATAATAGGATATTTTTCTTATGTGAGCTATATAAAAATTAGTTTAAGCGTTAGCTATTAGGTAAATTGATGGATCTTAACCAAACTTTGTACATTACATATTGGTAGTCAATATTGAAATACTATAAGGCACTAATTTCCTAATGTCCATTTCTTCGGGGCTGGGGCCCAAAATGTCTTTTTTCACAAACGTTTAAGATTTTATTCCACATTCAATTTTAACTATTTTGAGAAATATAAATACATATATCCATTATGAAATTGATTGAAATAAACAGGTGTTTTGAACTTGACATCTTGCACTAAATGGGCCCTGGGGCCCTTAATGTCATTTTTTGCTTATATGAGCTATATAAAAATTAGTTTATACGTTATCTACTGAATAAATGAATGGATCTTAACCAAACTTTGCATATAAAAACTTGGTAACCCATATTAAAAAAGGGCACTGCACTGCTAATGTCCAATTTTTCAGAGCCGGGGGCCCCAAATGTCTTTTTTTTCTTATATGTTTGAGATATTATGTGCCATTCTATTTTTATCGATCTTGAGAAATATATCCATGATGAAACTGAATTAAAATGAACAGCATTTTGAAATTTACATCTTACATCGAATGGGCCAAGGGCCCCAAATTTTTTATTTGTTTTTGTATAATCTAAGATATTATTTTCCACTCAGTTTTTATCGACCCTGAGAAACATATCCATAATGAGACTGAATTTAAATGAACAGGTTTTCAAAATATACATCTTCAACCGAATGGGCCCGGGGGCCCCTCAATGTATTTTTTCCTTATATTAGCTATATAAAAATTAGTCCTCGGGACTGGGGGCCCTAAATGTGTTTTTAAAAAATTAACTTTTAATATTGTATTCCCCATTCAATTAATTTTACACGATATTGAGAAATATAGATAAATATATGTGTATATTTGTTATGAAATTGATTGAAATGAACAGATTTTCGAACTTCACATGTTAAACTGATGGACCGTTAAAGTAATTCCTTTTTTATCTATATGTATTCCTTTTTACTGAGATCGTTGCAACGCACGATTTGTCTGCTAGTAATTTATATTTTTCGTTACGTACATACTTTTACCTCGTAATATTATAATTTATTTCAAAAAGGTTTTTCTTCCTAATTTCTTGCATAGCCCAACAAATTTGCTGTGTTGCGTCACAAAATTTGGGAGCCATGGAATTACCGTGACTTATCCGATTTCGCGAAATAATGAATCGCAGATAACGGGATCTTTATTAAAAATATAGTTATAAAAATATAATTAATCGAAATTAATCGATTATTTTCCCCCGATTAATCGAACAATTTTGTTTTTAAAAAAAAATCAGTACCAGCCTTAGTATCAAGACAATAAAGTGTAAAAACAATAATCTAGAATTTAAAAACGCTTTTTTTTTAAAATTAATCCTGTAAGATTATTGTTAGACTTCCACGTGTCAATGAAAACTCTCGTGTGCCTCGATTATGACACGCCTGTTTCAGAATGACTCAAAACTTAACGTGCCATTTACTTTAACGCATCAAAATAAAGGGGACTATTATTTAAGTGGATTTCTCCCTGCCTCCCCTCTCCCATCCCACATACACACTTCATAATATATTAACGAACTCCAAGCAACGTGTACCCTCACATTTAAATTGGCCCGTGATGCAATGAATTATCTTGAAAATGTTCGACTAAAGAGGTGTTCGAAGGGGGCGATCGCTCCGGGCGCTAACACCAAGGCACCAAACTTGTCTACAGGAGGCCGTTCATAAGGGACGTCACGCACCTAAGGGGAGAAGGGGCGTTACACAATTTTGACATGTGAGACAAGGGGAAGTGGTGAGTTTAAGAACTGTGGCATCACATCAAATCCCGCAACTTTACAATTTATTTAATGACGTTTTAAATTGCTTCACGCGTGTTACGATATGAGAGTGCAGTCTTACACTAAATAGATACTTAAAAGACAAAAAATTAATTTGAAACATTCTCATTTTCACATAGAAAATACAGATTTGCGGCGGCAAAGATTTATGACGTCATATTTGAGGGGGGTGGCTACTTTTTGTGAACAAGTGTGACGAGGGAGGAGGAGGAATCGGTCAAAATCGCGTGACGTCATTTATGGGCGGCCCTATAGTTACGAAACCTTCTTAATGAGTGAAACCAGACCTTTAAGACAAACAACAACCGTCAAAATCACTTTTAAAAAATCGATCTCTGTTAAGTACCTTAATAATGGTTTGAGAATCTCATTCAGTTTAGAACCATTGGGGGATAGGGGTTCAGACGCTGACCTTGAGTGGACAAAGATTTTGGAATAATCTGATAGGTCCTGGAAAATTTATTAGGACGCTACAACTACTTAAGTCACATGTGATCACGTGTCAGGTGCCTGATGACGCCTGAATGTATGCATGCGAGCACGTGCAAAGGAATTGGTACATGAGGGCTGACCAATCAAATTAAGAGTTGCACGCTGACCCATGCCACCCAGTTGAATAGCCAATAGTAACGGTTAGTAATTTAGGACAGCGGGTCACCACCCACGCGGTGAGCAGCCCAATATATACCCCAGCAAAACCCTAAGGTGTCCTCTCTCTCTCAGAAGATCAAAGTCACAGACCACCATAAGATTGAGTTCTGAGGTGTGACTGTTTGATTAGAGGAGCCTAGCTGAGAAGTTTGTTCCCAGCTAGTATAGTAGGTCATAGCGGAGAATAGCGGTTAGGCAAGCTAGCCTAGAGCTGAGTACCAGACGTGCTAGGCAAAAGTGGGAAGACGACCCTGAGCCGGACGAGAAGATACTGTTAGTAACATTTGAGCCAGCTGTCAGTCATTGAGTAACTGAGGGGCGTGGTGTTGATCGGCCTATCAGACAATGTGTGGGTTAAGCATCGCTGACCAGTGAGGCGGAACACTGACTGATCCCGTTACCTGAGACAGTGTGTGAGGTCGGTAGATATATAGCGGAGCTGAGCCGAATCAAGGGATGTAGTATCCAATTGTGAACGTACCTTTATTTTAGATATTTTGTACCTGAATTATTATTGTGTACATTTTACATATTTTATACCCTATTCATTTTGTATATATATATTTTATTTATGTAAATAAATATTTCTCTCTGTTGTACACAGAGGTGTTAAGTGTCATTTATATGTGTGTAAGTATTGCCGTTCAAGATAGGTATTAATACTTAACACTGGGGGCTAGAGCCATTAATGAATATTACTCCTAGACAACTAGAGCCTAGGTACTTGATGTCTAATACCATATAGACATCAGTCCTCAACAATCTCTTAGTTGGAAATTTCTATTTGCTTATATATATTTATTTTTACCGTGTTACACTATTTCTCTCCGGGTCGCCGCTTGCCTTGAGCGCTGATTTAAATAAATCAGTAGAACCTACGCTCAGTTGGCCTATATTTAAAGAATTATGTTATGTCTTAAAGAAATCGGAAAGTATAAAAAATAATGCTGTCACAAAAACATTGGCAGGGATCCACAGATCACCCACGAACTTTTGGATTGGTCTAATTTCAACTTGAAGACAAGATGGCGGCGTTTCAAGATCCTTCGGGGGACACCGCATCCCTAAAGACAGATTTCGCAAGTCATTTTTGTGGTAATAACTTACGGCAATTGAATGATTATTTAATTTTTTTGTATTCGTTTTTACATTAATTTTTTGTGTTTTTTTTTGGGGGGGGGGTAAAATCATATACTTATACGATGATTTAAGTTTTGAGTTTTATATCAATTCCATTCCCTTCATTTCACCCTACATAAATTGTGAAGTCAAAATTTTGGCGAAAGAATAAAGATATTCATTTCTTGGCGATGTATAATGAATTTGACTTACACCCCTTTATAAAAATAATCATAATAATAAAATAATTGAATACAATAGAAATAGGTTCAGCATAATCGCATACTTAGTTTTGCATGAGTCAAATTTTAATAAAGAAATTATTGATTTCTACAGTAGACATGAGTCATGTTTGGTCTCAAAGATTTCTTCGCTTTTCTATAAATTATAAATGATTATTAATTTATTTTTTTTTAAACGCAAAATAATAATAATACTAGTTTTAAGAATAAACATAAATTAACAGTCAATTTCCATATTTAAGTCACAGAGTATTCGATGTGCATGAAATATTCTACAACAGGTGTTTCAACATTTATAGAGAGTGATCAACTGTCTTTCATTTTCAAAACTTGAATTTCCCAAATTATCACATTTGGCTTAGATATAATGTGGCTGACATGTAATAGTGAAACTGGTCCTTCTAAAATAGGCCCATATCTTAGTGTGGCACAACACTCAGTTGCCAGTTTAGAAAGTCATTTCAGACGTTGTACTCTGATATTTTTTTTCTCTGCACAGGAAGACATGAAACACACGTGTCAGAAGGCGATGAAGCTGATCTGCAAGTCTTCAAGGAATGTGAAAAGAACCCAGGCCACGAGGAGTTCACTCCTGTAAGCGAGTTCACCATCGACAAACTTCCCGACGGTTACAAGGACGAAGATATTCACCGTTTGGTCAAAGCCACGGCAAATCTGACTGTCCGGGTTTCTGTTCTGATTACCAGTGTTAAAAGACCGAATTTCTACCCGAAATCAAAGGGTAACGAACCGTATCCTTTCTATGAATTGAGGGGGATGATAAAACAGAGATCCGGCACGGGTAAGATAGGTGGTATGGTACGGTATTCAGAATCAGATAAAATAACTTGTCTTTGTCCTACATGCGTAGACTCAACAGAGCCCAAAAAATTTTGGGGAAAAATTCGAGTCCATACTGCCACTCACGTCGTTTTCGATAACGAAGAGGCAATGAAAACGACCTGTAGGTTATTCTTTGAAAGCGAAGAATCTCCACTTATTAAAATTTTTGGGGTCAAAGTTGACCCCGACATAACGGAAGACACGTGCATGCTGGAATGTGTAAGTTGTGACGCAGAGTTGCTGGACCTGTTTGAAAAAATGATCAAGTACTGGGATATAATGCGGAAGAAGGTGTTCAAAAAGTACTTGAAGCAACCTGGGCGCGACAAACTGACCATCATAGTGTCTCACCCTCATGGTTGTCCCATGAAGGTGACAGTTGGAAATTGGAAAGATCGGTATGTGGTCAAGGACGGACGCACCAAGCAGAGCAAGTACAGAAAGTACACGTACACAACAAGTACATGTCCCGGGAGCAGCGGGGCGTCGGTATTTGTCATGAGCAGTGGAGGGGGCGTCGTGTATGACCAGCACCTTCACAGGGGAGTTAACTCACACGGAGTCAATTACAGCGGCACCGGTGAAGATTTTGTTGGGCACTTAGAAAACATCGAGTCTGCTTGAAATCTTCTTATCATGTTTTTTTGATGGTCTCAATGGCATTTTATGTTATAGTTGTAATTTTTTTTAAATGATATTAATTGACATTGTATGTTATAGTTGTATAGCTTTGAAAAATGATATTAATGACATTTAATGTTGTATTTGTAGAGTTTTTCAAATATATTTAATGACATTTAATGTTGTAGCCTAGTTGTAAAGTTGTTAAAATTATATTAATGATTTTAATGCTGTAGTTATATAGTTTTTAAAAAAAAATTAATGATATTTAATGTTTTAGTTGTTAAAGATTTCTAAAATGATATTAATGAAATTTAATGTTATTGTAGTAAAGATGTTTTGGTGTGCTTGGTGACGTTCCATGCTGTTGCAATGTTATAACTAAGAATTTGTATGGAGTTGCGTAGCCGTCTCTGGTAAAGGAGAGTGTATGAAATTTTTTATATTTCTGATCAGGTTGAGCATTCAAAGGAACACGCTTTATCTTGACCAGCTAGCATTTTTCAATATTTAAACAACGTGTCTGTCAGATTGCATAGCGACACAGACCATTGATTAATCTCATCTGCAATGATCTTTGAAAAAATGTAAATGGCATGCAATAAGAGCCGATCAAATTAAATATTTTGTTGTACCTTATAATAATTTAAATTTTGGTTTTTTAAATTTTATTTTAATATCGATTTGTATGTTTTATGTAGTGCCATAATTGAATACATACAGCAAAAAGTAAAACATTATTAAAAGAGTGTGGTGTTTACTTAAGAATGAAAGAGGTCGAGGAAAGTGAGGCAAAATGAGAATAGAGCAAGAAGGAGATAGGGCGAATGATAAATAAGTAGTTAATCAGACGGAGAGAACGAGGGTACGACAGAACGTAAGAAAGAAATCCGTATGTCATTAATTGGTCACATAATAAACTTTTGCCATTACTATAAAAAAGAAAGCGATTTTTTGTTGTTTGTTTGATCCCCCCCCCTCCCCAAACCACCCGAAGAATCACGTAGCACAACTTTCCAATTGAGAGTTCCCCCTTTTTGTGCATCTTGGTGCGCACACAAAGAGGTAGTAAAAACGATATTAATAACAATGAAGCCTTACCAGATTCCCTTCTTTAAACTTTAATGCAACATGTTTAAGCTCTTCCCTTCTGGTGTATATTTTTAGATATTTAAAAAATAATTCCACAGTAGAATCAGTTTTCATCGGTTTCTTGCGAAAGTTGCAAATTCTTTTCCAATTGCAAAAAATAATTTAGAAAAGGTTGTGAAAAACTCTTTTAGCATTATAGATTTCTATGAGTTCCGGTGTTTATTCTATGAGGGCTTTATATTATTTAAATGTTCTTTGGAACTTTTAGTTTGGTTGCAAAGATTTCTAAACTAATCTTGAAATTTTCTCACCACTGGAGTAAGACATTCTTGAATAAGGTGAAAGGCTGCATGAGGTGGGGTTTTTCCCCCCTCCCCTGAATGCTATCGCGAGTCTTTTTTCTTCTTCTTCGTTCTCAAAATCTTTTGATAGAGGATTTAGACAGCAAGTCCTATATTTGTGATGAACTGCGCTGTGGCTGTCAGTTGTTCCAGTCCACCATAGAGTTTGTCATCGAGGGTAGCTTCCTGGGGCCATATGTCTGTCCGGGTATGGTGGTACAGAGGGCAGTTTTTGGAGAACATGCTCCGCATTTTCAGCAGCTATCCCGCAGTGGCACATTTCGCTTTCTCCAATTCGAAGTTTGCGGAACATGTGTTGCCTTAGTTTGTTGTGGCCCGTCCTTAGCCTGAAAATGATGTTTTGTGATTTGAGGGGGAGTTTGAAGTATGCATAACTTTTTGGGTGGTTTTCTTTGAGCTCGGACCATCTTTCAGATTCACTTCTTTTGAGCATTGCCTTGATTTCTTCGTGGTGTAGAGATGGCTCTGCCTGGTTTTGACTGCCTCCAGTTTTTGCCAAGGAGTCAGCAGTGTCATTTCCTTCAAGTTCCACATGTCCAGGGATCCATTGGAGAATAAGTTCTTTTGTTATTTTGCTCAGTTTCAATAGTTCTGTACTGAGTGTCTGATTGATCAAAGTGTTTTGGTTTTTGAGAGACTGAAGCACTGTCTTAGCATCAGTGAGGATGACAATCTGGCTGTTTTTAGAGTGGGGGTCACTTGTTAGAGTTTTTGCGGCAAGCTCTAGTGCTTTCCTTTCAGCTCTAGTGCTATCTGAGAGACTTCCTATGGCAGTTGCTTTTTCAAGGTGTTCTCCGTTAGGCCACTCTATAAGAATGCCGGCTCCTCCATTTGTTGTGGCTTTTTCTGAGGAGCCATCGTTGTAGACTCTTGTCTAGAAATTTTCAGGATATTGTTCTGTGATGATGTTATTTACTGTTACTCTTAGTATGTCAGTTGTGTAGTCAGATTTTTTTCCTATGCTGATTAAGTTGTCTCTGATTATTAGAGGTGGACTTGGGTCCCAGGGTGGGAAGTGGCTGTGGGGATGTGTCGCTTCAATCACAATGTTATCAATTTTATGTTTGGATTTTAGATGTTTGGCTTCTTGTATAAAGTTTGTTCTTTGGAGTCTTTTAGTTGAGTAGGATTTTTGCAGCTTGGGTTTTAGAGGATGATGTACTGATGCTTCTAATTTGGTGAACTGTGTTAAGGTTTTGGTTTCTCGTCTAACTTCCATAGTGCTTAGGGTAGCTAGGTCCTCCATTGCTCTGATTGGGGTAGTTTTCATTGCTCCTGTAATTATTCGAAGCCCTAGGTTTTGAACTTTGTCTATTTTTTGGAGGTTGGATTTGGCTGCTGTGCTCCACACTGTGGATCCATATTCTAGGGTAGGTCTTATATAGCTGGTGTATGTTTTCTTCAGGATGGAGTGGTTTGCGCCCCAGTCTGAACCAGCTAGTTTTTTCATCAGCGCCAGTCTTTGGATTCCTTTTTTTTTGTGCGTTATCTATTTGGTTTCTCCAGGTTAGCCTTGGGTCAAACGTAACTCCTAGATATGTCGGATTGTCATTTTTTTCCAGTACTTTTTTGTCTAAGGTTAGTTTGATGCTTTGTTGTTTGGTTGAAAGGGAGAAGATTGTGTAGGTAGTTTTTTTGGAATTTATGGTCATACCCCATTCCTTAGACCATAGGTTGAGGTTGGTCAGTGCATCTTGTAGCCTAAATTTTTAAGTGCCTGTGTATTCTTCTGTGCTAAGTAGAGCCAGATCATCAGCGTACTTACTTTTCTAGGAATAATTTGTAGTAAGTCGTTTATAAAAATTAGAAACAGTGTGGGTGACAGAACACCTCCCTGGGGGACTCCATTGTGTATCGTAGCTGTGATGCTCCTTATTCCTTGCATTTTGACTAGAGCCTTGCGATTTGTTAAATATTCTGTGATCCAGTTTAACATTCGGTGTATTTTGTAGCTTTAGAATTAGACCTTCTTTCCAGACCTTATCAAATGCTTTTTCTAGGTCAACCCAGACAATGGTGGTTGATTTCTTTTCCTGGAAGCCGTCTTCTATTTCTTGGGCTATGTATGCTATTTGATCTTCCGTTGATCTGCACTTCCTGAATCCTGCCTGTTCATCTGCAATTAGATTTTTGGATTCAAGTATCCACATCAGCCTATTATTAATTATTCTTTCCATCAGTTTGCAGACGCAACTGGTCAGACTTATTGGGCGGTAGCTGTCAACTTGGCTCCTTGGTTTGCCAGGTTTTGGTATTGGAATCATTATAGCTTTTTTCCAAATAGTTGGGATTTTTCCAAACTTCCAGCTGGGATTGAATATTTGTAGTAGTTTTTTCTTAGCCAGAGGTCCTAGGTGAATGAGCATATCATTTGAGATCTTGTCTGTTCCTGGAGCTTGTTTGGGTTTGAGTAGTTTCAAAGAGTCCATGAGCTCTTTCAAACTTAGGTTTGCAATCATTCCATGAGAGTGTGGTGTAGCCATTGTCTGAGCTTTTTCTATTTTATCTTTAACTTCTTTGGATCTTTGTTCACTGATACTGATATTACCCACGATACTAAAGTGGGTTAAAAAATTTTGAGCAGCTTCACGGCCTGTGAGTTTTTTATTGTCTGCTTCTAGGACTATTGGAGAAGAATGGCTTTCCTCTTGGTTAAGACTGTTTGCAATATTCCATAGTTCATGTCCATCTCTGTCTACATTTAGATGTTCGGTTTTTTCGTGCAAGCTTTTCCTTAGAGAAGAGAGATGTTCCTTTCTGAAGATTGCATTTGCGGCTTTTAGTTGGATATTGTTTTCTACTGTTGGGGATTTTTCTGCTAGATTTCTTGCGTTGATGGATTCGTTGTGAAGTTGTTCTAAATGTTGAGACCAGTTTGGTATGTAGTTTATTCTGGCTCCCCTGGGGATAGATTCCTTAGCGGCTTTGATGAGAGCTCTTGAGAAGTCAGAGTAGGATTTGTTTACCCGGTTTGTTTTGCAGTTGATGTTCGTCATATATTCATCTGTTAAGCGGGCAAAGAGATCCCAGTTTGCTTTCTTGTAATTCCATCTGGGAAGGGTGGAGTTTTCTATGGGCAGTTGAATGGTTTCTATGTGTATGAGAATTGGTCTATGGTCACTAGTAGCAAGTTGGTCAGCGACTTCTCTTTTACTTCCTTTGGATAATTTGTTTGTAGCAAAGGCTAAGTCTGGTGTTGATGTTGTCATCCATACTCTGGAGTAGAAGGTAGGAGTGTCTTCTGGTTGGTTTAGGAGAATTAGACTGTTTTCAGTTTGCCATTCCTCAACTTCTTCTCCTCTGGCGTTTAGGTCTGAGTATCCCCAACTCTGGGAATGGCTGTTCATATCACCCAGTATTAGATATTCTTCATTGTTTAGGATTTGAATTCTCTCGAGTTCTAGTTCTTTGTCTGGTGGGCAGTCGCAGTTGAAGACGTTTATGTCCCCTCCTGGGAGGATTAGCTTAGTCCCCAATATTTCTGATTGAGTTGAGTTGGGTATAAAGATATCTGTAGTTGGTATGTTGTTTTTAACTAAGGTTAGAATTCCCCCTTTGGTTCTGTTTTCTCTGTCTTGTCTTAGACATGTATAGCCTCTAATAGAGAAGCGCAAGTTGTTGTTGAGGTGCGTTTCTTGGATGCATGCCACATCTATTTCATTTTTATGTAGGAAGATCTTTAAGGCTTCTTTTTTCTTTTGGATGCCCTCTGCGTTCCATTGTAGAAAGACTAAATTATGTTTAGTTTTTCTTATTTTAATTTGGTCAGTAGGGTTTACTTCCTTTTCTCTGCTCCTGACTCCACGAGCAGAGGAGGAAGAACCACCAGCTCGCTTGGGTGGGCTCCTTCGAGGCGGAGAGCCCGGCCACCTACCTGCGCGGCGGTATTCCACAGGCAGGACGCCACAACTAATTTATTTATTAACTTCTATTTCCTCCATCATGTTGAGTTTTGCGTGCCGACGAGTTTTGCGCCAATTGGCCCGTGGTCTCCGACTTCAGCCTGCTGTTTTTCTGGATGTGCTTCCATAGCCTTTGGTCAGCCAAGACCATCTGCAAGGCAGCAGTTGATTTTTTTCAGAGTTTTCTCTCCTAGATGATTTGCTATCCCTAGCTGACGGCCTCATCTGTCCGGGTTTAGAGTTTGAGCGCTCTATGTTCGCTTTTTGCAGTCATTTCCTTGGGTTTATGAGGCATTTTTTAAAGAGTATCCTTTGTCATTTCCCTTATTCACATCAATATCAGGCCTGAGGTAGCGTGTCAATTCTAGGCCTAGGGTGGAGTGTCAAACCTAGGCCTGAAGCGAAGTGTAAAACATAGGCCAGGGATGGTGCAAAGTGGGCGAAAGTTCTGAGCGTCACTTTAAACAAAAGGAGCTTAGATTTTTCAAATATTCCTTTATTGTTGCATGTGTGTTCTTGTTATGTTTCTTCTCTTCCTCAATAAATAGCTGAGTAACAGCAATTAATATGAATAAATTTTAACGTTCTTAAAAAATTAAAAACAACTTTGAATTTGAAAAATTCAGATAAATTCAAATTTAAAATAAGACGGCTAAAGTCAGAATAAATTTTCTGCCCTGGCGAATTATCTTTTTAAAAATTAATCCGCCGAAGTGGAGGGGGGCTGCATGAGTATGCACAGGCGTAACTTGGTTTTTGGCGCCCTTGGCTAATTTATTTTTGGCGCCCTTGATAAATTGACAAGTTTCAGCTTTGCGACTTTTTCAATTGTTAGAAAAAAATAATTGTATTTCTCTTATTTTATTTATGACAATAATTACATAGTCTGACAGTGACAGTCTTGCAACGTGAATATAAAAAATGCAAAAGACAGGAACAATACTAATTTACAGTTTATTATTTACTAAATAATACCAACCAAATGGATGGATAAAACTGGATATTGTTGCGTTAATACAGACTACAGCAATACTTGAAGAATCATGTATTATAAATATAAACAATAGTATCAATGGGTCATACTCACTATCTCATACATAACGATAGAAACTCACAATTAAAAGTAAATTTAAGTAACACTCCTACGATCCACTCCTCTGTCCTATATCAAAGGTTCAACGTTTAACTTTTCTTGCTTTAATGTTTGCAAAATTAGTGATTATTTCAACGAAGTTTATTTGACTCGTAAGTTCACTTTAGATGGAAAGAAGAGCTAGAGATGATGTGCGTTGTTGACCTGACGTCGATCTCCAGTAATTTTTGATAATTTTTAGTTTGCTGAAACTCCTTTCAGTAGTGGCTACTGTGGTTGGCATTGTAAGAAATATTTTCAGAGCTCCTTCGATATTTTCCGGTACGATTCTTGCAATTCCCATGTACAGAGAACATTTAGAAGATCTAAATGAAACATGTCATCGGGTTTTTTGTTTTGCAATAGTTCAATCACTTGTTGTTTAAAGCATTTTATTTCAATTATAAATTGCTCTTTATTTATTTCAGGATATCTGCCTGATAATAGAACAGCTTTAGATTGTAAATCTGCCATTGCAAAAGATTGAAAAGCCTTGCCAGTCAGAAAATTAAAGGCTTCTGCTATATTTTTCAGAAAAACAAATCTGTCTTTTAACTGCATGATTATTGAATCAATGATTGCAACAAAGAAATTTTGAATTAATCCAAGTTAGGTCCTTCATCTTCAGCATGTTCTCCTGGAATTCGTTTTCGTTTTGCTTTCCTTTTTTTGAACTGGTTCAATTTTCCTTTTAATACACGTTTCTTTAAATTTGCAAAAAATGTTATCGATTTCGTTAGTTCTTAGATCTTCAAAATCATTTAAAAGATCTTTTATTAACGACTATAATCGATAACTATCCTGGTTTTTTAAAATGTTTTTTGTAGTGCTAAATTTACTTTGTTTATTTTTTCCAATATCAAATTCCAAATAGTTATAAACGCAATGAACTTGTAGCCATTGATTTGACAGTGCAATGATTTAGCAACAGATAATGCGTCACCAATTAAGTGATTATCCTTCATTTCAATTAAGACTAAAATAATTTGCCCCAGTTGCTCATATACAGCACTTACAGCATTTGCTTTGGAACACCATCTTGTGCCCGTATGCTTCTTTAGGCTTATTTCAGTGAATGATGATATTTTTTGTCCATCTACTATTTGACGAGGAGAAAAACTTGTACAATGCCTGTATAGTTCCGAAAAATGTCACAACATCTGCATCAATGGTGGTCACGTGCACACCTATCAAATTAAGACTATGTGCATTTGTATGATAAGAAGCCCCCTCAAAGGCCACAAAGATTATAAAAAAATATAATAATGGTTTAAATGAAATATATTTATATATAATTAATCATTCACTTTTTTGTTATCGAGGATAAAATTGAAATATTTATTTAAATAAAAATTTAAAAATTAGAAACTTAGTGGCACCCTTTTGAACTGGCACAGGCCGGCGCCCTTGGCAACTGCCCCAATGCCAAGCCGCTGTTACGCCACTGCCAGTATGGGCTGGGGACAGAAGCGTCACAAAGATTGGTGTCACCCCGTAATAACTTAACACAAAGTCATAAACCTCTTTAGAGTCTTCCAGCGCCAAATTACGGGAATAAACAGATATAATGTAACACCCCTTGTGATAGTGTCACCCAATGCGCTCCGCACCTCCCGCATCCACTAGATACGCCTCTGGCTGGGGAGTATTTATTTTAAACACGGACACTGTTGATATGAATACATCCGCACTGGGAATAAACTGCGTAGTCACTGTACGGAGTAAAAGCTTAACAGGATACTAGCATTAGCCAAGTGTAGCGTTTTCCGATATCGCTAACCTGTGAAATCTAAAATTATAAGAGCGGTACGGTCTAATACTAGTAGTTGTTTTGAATACGCCTAGTCTGACTAAAACAATTCACATATTAATTATTTAAAATAATATGCCCAACTACAAGATTTTCATCTAAGTGTTAGTTAAAAATTAAAAAAAATATCAAATTTCAATAACATCATCAAGTCTCTGTTTTTAAATGTAAAAAGGGAAATAAGTAAATTATCTTATCTTATCTTATCTATACAGACGCTCCTTCTATGCAGAAGATAGTTGCGTCCACAGACCATGACAGATGATCTGTTGGCAAGTGATGCAGCATTCACAGGCCACGGCTTTGTGGGTTCCACGCATTACCCAGCCGCCTAACTACATGTAGTGTTAGGTACCCATTCGGAGCGGGGTGACTCAGGGACGCCCTAGGCCCCGGGAACAAACCCTTGCCTTCACAGGGATTCGAACCCGTGACCATCGGTACGACAGTCCAGTGCACTGCCACTCGACCACCGCATCCCCTTGTGTATGTTGTTTCCACCCGGATTCTAATCTGAGAGTAAAAATAATTTCCCTAGCAATCAATGTCGATGTAGGCTACTACTTATATGAACATATTTATAAAACTTACATAATTTAATTGGATTTTGATGATTGCTAATTTCATAATTGTAATTTATAATTGTGATTTTGTAAAACGTTTATTTAATGAATAATTTAATTATTTTAGCAGAGTTTTATGACACAATTTTGATACATTTATAAACATTTGATATTAATTAAACAGGAAAATACACAACATTTTTGATTTTGTCATGAAGGTCTTATCTTGTTCAAAAAAGAATAATATATTTACCAGCCGGTAAGTGGTTTACAATAACAACAAAGTACTCTTCTTTCAGCAAGTCAAAGATTGTGTAGATAATTAGTGACATTGCGTTACAGAGCGATTGTCACTTGAGTAAAAGTGGGGTCTAAGTCCAGGATTAAATCATAATGTCTCTTCAATATGAGCATCTTCCATTGTATGCAGAAGGAACAGTTGTATCTGGTTTTGGACGAGGTAGCAAAGAACTCGGAATTCCGACAGGTAAGTACTATTATTATGACTCTAATTCTTATATAATATAATAACTAAAATTAATATCGCCATGGCCGCGAGTAATTAATTTTTCGTATTTAAGTAGCCTACAACTACAGTACAATCTACACCTGAAGCTGAAATGAATTAGTAAATTCTACCAGAAGTTGAATAGCGTAATTTTATCTCAATTGTTGCACAACAACTGCCTTAAAAAATATTTAATTTTATTTAGGGCTTGGGGCCCTTGATTCTTGATCAATGTTCTGATAATTTTTCAATGACAATGATTCATGATTAATTCAGATTAGTAATTAAGTAATTAGTATGGATTCTACTCCTATTTACAGAGGCGTCACTAGGGGGGTGCGGACCGCACTGGGTGACACCATCACAAGGGAAGGGGTGAAACCAAAATGTAAAATGTTGTTATTTAACGGTTATTTGGCACTTTCAGACTTGGAGGATGTCTATCATAGTCATAGTCTATGGCATGGGTTAGGTCGTGAGGGGGTGACACTGACACTATGACTATGAGCTACTTCACTGGGTGACACCAACCCTAGTGACGCCTTTGCCTATTTATATGGAATTATTGAATCATTATACATTTAGTATTGACTTCTGTCTTCACAAATGCACTTCCTATATTTTGCTAAAGTAAATGTTAATATTAATAGTTTAAGTAATTTTAGCTATATAAATGCTAAAAAATATTTAAATATAATATAATAATATAGATTCCTTAATACAAAAATCCCGCACTACTTCATGATTCATGGATCACTTTTTGCGGATTCACTACTTCACACGTTTTAAAATATATTTTTAGTATTAGAAGAGGTGCCCCAGTTATCAGCTGTGCACTTAAAGTCATCATCACCTTTATTGTCGTCATTTTACTGCACAGCATATTCACCACCATCATCACATCATATATAGCTAAAAGACTTTCTTTTCTATACTGTAACTGTAAACCTATCTACCGATTTCTTATTGCTTAACGGTTATTGTTCCAACTTTGCGAAAATTTATTTATCGCAGTCAGCCTTGGAATATATCTCCCGCGATAAACAAGAGATTACCGTACCAGATATGACCAATAACAGTTTAAGTTCACCATATTCATAAGTCACAGTTATGTTCAATTTGCATATGATTAATATTGTGTTTGGCTACTCAAGTGGTTACAAAGTACACTAATGGCGTGCGTATTATATTGACGATACTTTTAAAAAATATATTCCCGATGGGTGCGCATTATATTAAACATGTTTTACCAGACATAACTAAAATTTTGGATTTTTTTATTGTCTTGCGCTGCATATTATAAGGAACATTCTTTTAGTTATGTCTCATTTATAAAGGATTTATAGTAAAAAACGTTTTTTTACGGGTTTTTTAAATTAAAATTGTTGCTTTCGTGGTAACTGGTTTAGCTCACTTTTCTAAAGACAATGAAGTGTCCAGGGCAAATGAAGAGTCCAGGGCAAATGTAGTGTCCAGGGCAAATGAATTCTTTGTCCTCATTTTCAGTGTAAAAGTCACGCTCAGTTCCAAAGTAATGACACTCATTACTCATTAATTAGTTGTCAATTAGTTAGCAGAAGCCTTAAGTCTCTCTTGTCTTTGAAATGTATTTTTATAAAATATTTTAGACCAATACATTACAACAGCAATGGAAATATAAAGCCTAATTTATTCTGATAAAGTGTACAAATTCTCAATTATTTTTATTTGTTAATATTTTGAAATTACTGGATGATGTTTAATTTTCAAATTATCTTTCAAAGCTCTTGCCATTTAATAATATACTAATTTAGCATTTTTTCTCTCTCTTCTTTTGAATGTTAGCAAATTTTCCGGAGGATGTGGTTAAAAAACTGCCAGAGAATTTCAAGTGTGGTGTGTACTATGGTCTGGCCAAGATTAGCAGCAATGATAATGTATTTAAAATGACAATGAGTGTTGGATGGAACCCTTATTATCATAACACTGTGAAAACATTGGTAATATATCCATTTATTAAACCTAGGAATCTTAGTTTCAGCTTGTTTGAAATGCTTATAATTATCTTCCAGGGATGGGAGAAGGAGCTGGTTGTCTATAATTTAGTTATGGATGAGACACTTTAAAAAATGTTCCAATTTTAAAGCCTGGAAAAAAATACTTTGAAAAATTGTAACTGTTTACTTTAAAAGCCTATTTTTCAACCTCTCACTGCTTTCAAAATTATAACCAACATTTGCAGAGTTATTCATCTCTAACAGTGCCGAAATTCATTACAGTTTACAGAGCTCAAGTTTCAGCCATATTTAAATATTAAAGGATTTAAAAATAAATATGGAAACACCCCCGCCCCCCTTTTTAAAAATTAACTCACACACCCCCCTCACAAAAACACTTTTATTTTTACTAGTACTTGTTAAACAAAAATATTTTCTTTTTTATTTATCTTCAGGAAACCCATATCATGCATGAATTTGAATCAGATTTCTATGGTGACCACTTGAAAATTATAGTTCTTGGCTACATCAGGGACATGTTGAACTTTAAATCACTTGGTAAAACCTTTCAACTATTTTTTTACTGTTGTGGACATAGTGATTTTTTGGGGTGGGAAGCAAGAGTTTGTGAAATAATATTTGATTCAGGGAATGGTTATAACTTTTTTGTATGACGATTTGTGATGTTGGGGGGAAAAAATAGGGGATATCTCAAAATCTGTTCTTATTTATCTCAACAGCTGTTCTTATTTATCTCAAAAGCTGTTCTTATTTATCTCAACAGCTGTTCTTATTTATCTCAACAGCTGTTCTTATTTATCTCAACAGCTGTTCTTATTTATCTCAACAGCTGTTCTTATTTATCTCAACAGCTGTTCTTATTTATCTCAACAGCTGTTCTTATTTATCTCAACAGCTGTTCTTATTTATCTCAACAGCTGTTCTTATTTATCTCAACAGCTGTTCTTATTTATCTCAACAGCTGTTCTTATTTATCTCAACAGCTGTTCTTATTTATCTCAACAGCTGTTCTTATTTATCTCAACAGCTGTTCTTATTTATCTCAACAGCTGTTCTTATATATCTCAACAGCTGTTCTTATTTATCTCAACAGCTGTTCTTATTTATCTCAACAGCTGTTCTTATTTATCTCAACAGCTGTTCTTATTTATCTCAACAGCTGTTCTTATTTATCTCAACAGCTGTTCTTATTTATCTCAACAGCTGTTCTTACTTCCCTTGACATTCAGATTTTTGGTTTTTTATACTTGATCTTGATGATACAACAAAGATGGCCAGTAGTTACACTATGTTGTTTACTGGTGTCTCTGCAAAGATGGCCAGTAGTTACACTATGTTGTTTACTGGTATCTCTGCAAAGATGGCCAGTAGTTACCCTATGTTGTTTACTGGTATCTCTGCAAAGATGGCCAGTAGTTACCCTATGTTGTTTACTGGTATCTCTGCAAAGATGGCCAGTAGTTACCCTATGTTGTTTACTGGTATCTCTGCAAAGATGGCCAGTAGTTACACTATGTTGTTTACTGGTGTCTAGGCAAAAAAAGATTTACTTCTTCCAGACTTATCATTCTTTACTGACAAATTTCAAGTGACGTAATGTAAGAATTGTCTTCTATTTATTTTTATAAAATTCTGACCATTCAATTAAAATTTAGGCTGAAGTTATTACTTCCCATGAAATAGAATCCAGAATTTAACAACAGAAGAACATATATTGGCAATAATTTCTGTTTAAAAGGAGTGTCTGTAATAGATAAGATAAGATTTTTATTTCTAAATTTTAATAGTCTCATGCAGTTTTGCTCTCTAAATCTGGAATGTGCAATTTGGCAAGGACACAAAAAGAAAAATGACTTTTGAGATCTACTTAATCGAAGAATTATGGATTACCTGAAATAGGATGTACTTTTCTATTCTTTTCTGTATGAGGTGTTTGCTCTGTGAAACAAGATTGTCCAAGGTCTTTTACTTCATTAGGGAATCATTTATTTAAGTCTAAGCTGGAGCAAAAATATAAATAGTTTTTAAAAAAATGGAGATATGGGAAAACACAAATTCAAGGGCTTTTGTTAGGCAAGCAGATAATCATGCTGGGAGGTGTACAAGATATGAGAGGTATTTGGAAGACATGCACACATCAATGAGTGGCTTCCTTATCTTATCTGTTACAGACGCTCCTTCTATACAGGTGATTATTGCATCCTATGCTTATCTGTGGTTTGTGTCTAGTCCTGCATTCTTATTAGAGTTTTAAATGTTGATATAGTTTTGGTTTTCCTGGTTTCCTCAGGCAACCCATTCCACGTCCTAATTCCTGACGGGAAAAATAAAAATTTGAATTTCTATGTTTTTGTTTTTGCATATGGAATAAGAAAAGTTTTTTTATCACTATGACTATCTGAGGGTTGTATTACATTATTGTTGTGTTTGTTTCCAAGTCAGAATTAATTGCCTTATGTATTATTACTGCTTTGCTCTTTTTTCTTCTATTCTCTAGTGTCTGAAGATTTAATGATTGATCTAATGGTGTTGTTCTTGTCACTTTCTGTGTGCCTCACCTAAACACACCTGTTACTGTGTCAAGATTTAATGATTGATCTAATGATGTTGTACTTGTCACTTTCTGTGTACCTCACCAAACACCCCTGTTACTGTGTAAGCCAGATCAGATGGAACAACCATCCCTTTCTTGGCTGATATTGTTCCATTTAAGATTCTTTTCAAGTCTATTACTAAGGCTCCTTTGAGTTTTTCTATAATCTGTTTTTTTTTCCTAGTCTTTTCTCCCCCTCTCATCTCACAAGGTGTTGAAGCATTTCATTTTTGTTCAGCATTCATTATAATCATAAGGTAATAAATACAATTTCACTCATGAAAAATCTGTCAAGCAATGAGAAAGGGATGCCTGTCAAGCAATGAGAAAGGGATGCCTGTCAAGCAATGAGAAAGGGATGCCTGTCAAGCAATGATAAAGGGATGCCTGTCAAGCAATGAGAAAGGGATGCCTGTCAAGGAATGAGAAAGGGATGCCTGTCAAGCAATGAGAAAGGGATGCCTGTCAAGCAATGAGAAAGGGATGCCTGTCAAGAATGAGAAAAGGCCAAGGGATGCCTGTTGGTCTTAATTTCTCCTCAATTTTATTCATTCCCCCTCCCATTTTCCACATTTTTGCAAGGGTCAATTCCAAGATTTTGCTCTATGGGGTGCAACTGCAATCAAATTTAATAACGAAAACCCAGGAGAGTGGTAGCGCTAAAGCTTAATAATTGATAAACAAATTGTAATAAACAATTTAGTAATACAGTGGGGCCCACTTTACTCGAGCCCTGGTTAACTCAACAGCTCTATTAAGTCGACATGTTTTTTTTTGAACCGCCAAATTCTGTCTTTGTCTTTGCATTTTCTCATCGGTTAATTCAATTATTTTAAGTCGCCGAACCCTAATACCTCGAGCACAAAAGAGGGTCAAATTAGCCTCTTGGTGTTGGTTATCTCGATCCCCATGACCAATCGTCAGCTTTTGAAAATGTTAGATGTGATTTTTTATAACCAAGTGAAGGCATAAAATTTCTGCCTCGCTGGTGACGTCACAGCCCGCTTGCTCACAGCGCTGTGTTACTAACTTAAATCGCTAGCTTTTGAAAATGTTCTTATCAATAGGGCTGAACCGATCAGTGCGGCTACTCGGCATCGGCCGATTTTCGTATACTCTGAGATACTAGGCAATCGGCCGCGTAAGTGATGCCGAGTATTACGTAATTGCTCCAATAGCAAAGATGCACGCAGAATCGCATGTCTAAAACATTTAGTTTCGTATGGAATAACAAAATGTACCGTGTGCAGACTTGTTGCCATTGGCAACCATTCATCCTTCAACCTCATTTTGACTCTATTACTACTGCTTTGTTCTCATTGTTTCATTCATAAGAAGTGGCAGTGTGCAAACGCCATTTAACTATTGGTTAGAATTAATTAAAATGTATCAAAGTTGAAGGTTCAAAAGGAGTTCCTAATTTATTTTTGTACACTTTTATAGAGAACAGTTTGCTTTGTTATGAGTCTTATATAGGTCATGATAAACAAATAACGGCAACGCCTTTGTGTAAAAGAGACCTCCAAAATCATGTGTATGTACATTCTCATTTGTTAACGCTAGTGATGGGACGAAAAATCATAGGGTGCTTACTGTAAACAAGGCTCCCCAGATTTTAAAATTTATAACAGACTACAGACAGTTTACCCACCCCCACTCTCAATCTCCCACACCATTGTTGTTGGTTAGTCCGATTAGCACTCAAGTTACTGAAGAAATTCTGAGTCCCATGTAAGCTGAGGAGACGGGGTGGGTTATGAATTTGTGTAGCTTGTAAGGAAAGTCACCAGCGGACCCTGCGCGCGCACGCGGGCGCGCATGAGGTGTGTCGGGCAGGACTAGATGAATTCCTTATACATGTAGTTATGTACTAGGGAAAAAAAACTGCGCTAACGCAATAAAGGGTTATATTTAAACTTAAACGTTCCTTAAAAACGAATGGTCTTAACAACCTTAGGAAAGAGTGAAGAAATAGGGTCCTGATATTCTGATACGATTCCGATTAATCGTCCCATCACTAATTAACGCACATCATGTATATAATTATAAAGAAATTTCAAGCGCATGTTAATATTTTGCCGCCATATTGGTTTTCGTTTAACTCGGTGATCGGTTATCTCGGCGCCATTTTTCATACCCCGAGGCCGTCGACTTAAGCGGGCCCCACTGTAGATTGTTAAGTTATTTTTAGTCATATTTCTAGAGCTAAAATATTAAAGTGTTAAATAGTTTTAAAATTCTGGACTGGGCATTTTAACTTTCTTAATTGACCTAAAAGTAGAAAAATATGAAAGATGATAGCCATACTTTCTTAGTTCATACTTGTTTTAATTATTCAGTTCAGATTTTATTCAATTAAAAAATTAAGACTTATTGCAAATGAAAGGATCATATTTTGTTGTATGAGTTTTACTTGAAAGAAACTTGATTTATGTGTTTTTATCAGTTTTGTTTGATATTCTAAAATCTAAATCCATTGATTCATAGATGTTTGAAATGGTGAAATGTTTTTGAGGATTAAAGTAAAGAAAATTACCATTAGAAAAGCAAGCAAAAGATCTGGATTTTGCATTCAAATGTTTTCACATACCCAATAGTCATCCTGCTCATTTAGAATACATACTCTGCTGCTTTTCATATGCTTCAAATTATTTGTTTATGTCAAACATTTTTATCTGTTTTAGTATTTGCTTTCAACAAAGGATTTCTTAAAGCGAATTTTGCCTCACTGCCATCTCGTTAAGATAAATACTGTGGCCAGTTTGCTCACAAATAAATATTTAAAAGGTGGACAAATGTTATTTCCGACACCATTCCGTCTGATATCCAACCTGGGTTTCTGGGATATGTTTCAGTCTATGTTGCCTCATCATAACCTTATTCCTCCCTTTGTGATATTTTGTTGGTCAACTATCCATTGGGGCATAAATGATTGAAAGCTTGTGGTCTGCCATTTTCCCTTTGTAAATTATTCAATCAATCAATAAAGAAATTGAATAGAACCACACAGATCAAAACATAGAATTATTTCTGGTACAAATCTTTGGTATTCATTGAAATCTATCCTTACTAGACTCAATTGAAATCTATTCTTACTAAACTCAAGGCAAAGGCTTTGTTAAGAACTTAACACGCTGGCCAAATTTTGTCACCATGTGTTTTAAAATGGCACAGTAATTATGCTAATGATGCCCGCATTTGAAGAGATAATTTAAACCGTTATAAAGCCACATTCGAAATGCTAACATACTGATAGATGCATTAATAATTCAGCATTATAGAAGATCATGTTGCCCCAACAGTCACAACCCAATACAATAACATCTGTGGCATTCATGTCTGTGTGTTCATTTACAACCCAATACAATAACATCTGTGACATTCATGTCTGTGTGTTCATTTACAACCCAATACAATAACATCTGTGACATTCATGTCTGTGTGTTCATTTACAACCCAATACAATAACATCTGTGACATTCATGTCTGTGTGTTCATTTACAACCCAATACAATAACATCTGTGGCATTCATGTCTGTGTGTTCATTTACAACCCAATACAATAACATCTGTGACATTCATGTCTGTGTGTTCATTTACAACCCAATACAATAACATCTGTGACATTCATGTCTGTGTGTTCATTTACAACCCAATACAATAACATCTGTGACATTCATGTCTGTGTGTTCATTTACAACCCAATACAATAACATCTGTGACATTCATGTCTGTGTGTTCATTTACAACCCAATACAATAACATCTGTGGCATTCATGTCTGTGTGTTCATTTACAACCCAATACAATAACATCTGTGACATTCATGTCTGTGTGTTCATTTACAACCCAATACAATAACATCTGTGACATTCAAGTTTGTGTGTTCATTTACAACCCAATACAATAACATCTGTGACATTCATGTCTGTGTGTTCATTTACAACCCAATACAATAACATCTGTGGCATTCATGTCTGTGTGTTCATTTACAACCCAATACAATAACATCTGTGACATTCATGTCTGTGTGTTCATTTACAACCCAATACAATAACATCTGTGGCATTCATGTATGTGTGTTCATTTACAACCCAATACAATGACATCTGTGGCATTCATGTCTGTGTGTTCATTTCTGCTGATGGTAGGGAAATGAAATATATAAATAATAATAAACAAAATGAAATAAACTTAATTTGAAATAACAACTTTCTATAATTATTAAAATGGCAACTGTGACAATGTTTTAAAATTCCAGATGTTGATGTGAAAGTTATTTAAACCCCAACATTTTAAATTATTTATAATAAGTTATTAGCACTTTGCAAACTAACTGCTTTAGAAATAGAATATACTTCCCAAACAAAAGTATAGAAAATGAATTAACCCATACCCACATGAAGTTTTTTATAAAATTAATTTTAAAAAAATAATAAGTTTGTGAGGTAATTAGTTTAATATGAATACCACTAGCACTATCTGGTCTATTTAGGTTAAGCTCATTAGCATATTTTTGTCCCATTAAGGAGGGAACTATTGCATTTAATAAGTCAGGCATTGTTAAATAATACTACGTATTGTCAGTTTTGCATTTACTGAAAATGATCATATTTATTACAATTTACAATAGCCTTTGAATAGCTATGGGTATTTTAGGATCGACTGTTTTGAAGCTTGTTTTTAAACTTCATTAAAAATTAACATAATGTAGTGGTTCATTTCACTTTCACCGCAACCATCAATACATTAATTTTAAAATTACATTTTTTGTATCACTCAGTCACTACAATTGAGTTAGTCAAAAAAAAATTTAAAACATCATTCTGTGAAGAATGAGATACTTGTATTATTTCCTATTTCAAGGTGTGTTTTTTTATGTCATAGCTATCATGTCTGCCAATGTTTTGTATTAATGACACATCTGTCATACCTGCCTATGTTTGGTATAAATGTCACATCTGTCAATCCTGCCTGTTTGACATTAATGTCACATCTGTCATACCTGCCTATGTTTGGTATTAATGTCACATCTGTCATACCTGCCTATGTTTGGTATAAATGTCACATCTGTCATACCTGCCTATGTTTGGTATTAATGTCACATCTGTCATACCTGCCTATGTTTGGTATTAATGTGACATCTGTCATACCTGCCTATGTTTGGTATAAATGTCACATCTGTCATACCTGCCTATGTTTGGTATTAATGTCACATCTGTCATACCTGCCTATGTTTGGTATTAATGTGACATCTGTCATACCTGCCTATGTTTTTTGTTTGGTATTAATGTCACATCTGTCATACCTGCCTATGTTTGGTATTGACATCCTCTCAGTAATATTTAAACTAAAATTTCAAGCATTACCGTCTCATGCTCCCATTCCTACATTTGAGTAAACAAGTATTTTGTTTTTATCTCCTCATTAATTTTAGTTATTTCATATTTCAGAGGATCTCATCAAAGCTATACGTGCTGATATATCCGAGTCCCACACAAAGTTGGATGAGCCCGAACTCCTCAAATATAGGAACGACCCATTTTTCTCAGCAGCCCCGGTCATCACCCCTGAAGGGGGTGGGAATTCATCTGGACTGTTATCAAATTCAAACAATTCTTTTTGTGAAGAGCGTTGCTGCGGGCTAGACTCTTCAGAGCAGCATCCTGATCGTGTGATAACCAGCTCAGATGGCGAGCCTGCAAGTGGTCAACGTCTTCACCACAGCCAGGAGGTCGATCTGGAGAAGACAACCTCAAACGGACTGCTTAATGGAAGCTATGAGATCTGTGAGGATAAGGAAGTATTGATATCAAACCTGAAGGTGAAAAACTCTGTGTGCTGTGAGCAAAAGATAAACAGTGGATCTGTCCAGGGCGTCGTTGTGACCAATGGAAATCACAGTGTTTGAGTCACAAACGGTAGTTATGATTCAGCTCCTTAAATTATTTATTTCTTAAGTTGACATTGGTGAGATTGTACTGTCAATGGCTCTCAAATATTTATATTTATGTTAATGAGATTAAGTCATAGGGAATGAAAATAATTTTAAGGCATTTTTTGTAGGACATTTCTCACTTTAAATATTATTACAATTACTTTAAAAAAGTCTTTTGAATATTATAATGTAGTTTGATATCCAATCAACAATCCTTCATCATTGAAAATAGAAATATTAATAGAAATTTATCCTAAGAATTTTCCTAACATTAAAGTAAAACAGGGTGAAGTTTTCATAAGGTATTTGTTTTAATTTAAACTTTCTCAAATGAATCCTTTTATTTTTATTATGAATAAAACAAGGTTTAGTATAGATTTATACTTTGACAGATGGCATGAAATTTTCTCAATAGTTTCAAATTTAACCAATGTGAAATGTATTAAACAAACAACATTTCTTAGTGTGGCAAATTGACAAGTAAAGGACTTGATTCAGGGTTATCATGATGGAAAACAGCTTTAAAAAATCTGAATATTCATGACATTTGATTGGACAGAACCCTCTGTTAACTCCACCGAGACCCACAACCGGATGTCCACTGGGGGTGGGGAGGTGGGGGCTTTATCTTTCACAACTCGTGTTGATTTTTTTTTAACCAAACAGGCATTTTATAGGTTGATTACTATATCATTTATTAAAATACACACCTTTTTCGGGGCTACATATAGCTAAAATGTAGCAGTAAAATTGTGATGGAAATATTTTTAAATCAGAAATTAATTATTATTAATTACAAATATTGATAAGAAGAATTTAGGGTTGTTTTGAAAGCTTTTTGTTGATGTGCATATCTTAATCAAAAGTATGAAATGAGTTTCTTAAGAGTAATTAATCAAAGTGCCTGATTTACATAGAAATGAATTAATAAATAAGAAAGTTATATAAAATGTGCTGTTTTTTTTCTTACAAAAAATAACACATCATACAAAATTGTTGTAGTATTCTTTCTCAAATTAAGAATTATTTCAAAATAGTCACAAATTTACATGCATGAAATAGGTTAATTTCCTTGCTGAATGATAAAGTATTCTGTTTATTCTTAAAAGATGTCATTTCTAAGTTTCATGGACAAGTTTTAGACAAATCTGACCGGCCATTCTCAGATCTTAATAAACTAATAAAAATTCTCAGTCTTTTATTTAAGTTAGATCTGTTGTGTTACTTTGTTACTACAGCTTTATGTCAGTAGCCCTACAGCAGTAATATTTTCTTATTGTACTTTGTACTAATTAAAGATCTTAGAAAAATATGTTAATAATTTTTTTTAAATTTTAATATAATCTCATTAATTTTTGTCTGCCATTTTTTTCCCCATTATTTAGTGTTGACAACTCTTTAAAAAAATGTCAGAGGATGTCACTAGCATTTTTGAAAAACTGTTGTGCTTAATAAAATTTATGTAAAAAATATGTAATTGAAAGTTGTCCAAAGGATGTGAATATTTAAAAACAATTTTTCTGAAATAACTTGCCATTGCTTACAGGAATTCTATTTCCTTTTTCTTTTGTTTGGGGTCTGGTGGATTCATTGACACCTGTGATGTTTATAAAAAGAATCTTTATTTTTATGTGGATGCTATGTGAGTATGGTGATGATAATTGTTTATAAAGAAAAAAATCTTTTTAAAAAAATATATTTTATATTTTAGTCTTTACATGTTTCTTGTGTTGCTTGTACCCTGACACAGCAGTTGTATTAATTCTATACATATTCTCAAGCAGAAAAAAGCCACCAAAGTTTATAGTCATACTGTTATAGAAGTATTTGATTGTTTCTAGTCTTGAATTGGTGGCATTCCTATTTTACTTTAAATTATTAACAGATTTTCATCTCCACGATTCCCTGTTGAACGGCTGACATTTTGGGACATGTCCCCCCGTGCGTCCATTCACATAAAGTCATAAACTGACACCCCACACACCTGACCCAACTACATGGCCACAATCTCCAAGGCTGGCCACCCCCACTCACACACCTGACCCAACTACATGGACACAATCTCCAAGGCTGCCCACTCACACTCTAACTCTAAGTGGACGGGGTATTCAAAACTCTACATAGGCAACCCTAATTTTATAGTATGTTTCATTGAAAGTATTCAGGTTCTATTGTCTGGAGTTGGCCACTAACATCTTTCTCAGTATGAACTTCTAAGATCAGTTTTTCATGTGTTTGGCCTTGAGGTGCATGGGTTCAGGAACTGGGACTGAGTGACCTATTTAATGACGCCATCTAGGTAATGAGGTCTATTGAACGCATATTCTGTTCATGAATGGTGGCTTCTCCTAACATCCCTTTGGCCATAGCTCCTGTTTTTTTATCATATATTATATAAGGTGATTTCTGTTGTGGAGGTTTTGAATTTTCATCTTGCTTAACCAGAAAATATGTTTGTTTAACTTTTTTCAAAATATTTTAATGAAATTAATTTTGTTTAAAAATGTAATTTTCCAGCAAACATTTCTGGTTTTCATATTTCAAAAAGGCTTTAATTTTGTGGCTTTTAAATAAATAAAGTCTTGATTCACTGAGAAGCAGATTTAAGTTTTGTAAATTTAAGTGCCTTAGATTGAGAGACTTAAAGAATCTTAGCAGGGGCGGGAAACTATTTTAATTGGATAAAAATTGCTAATACTTTTACTATTATTAGTATTTTCCAAAAGGGAATAAAGTATATTTAATTTAAATGGTATAAAATAATTTAACTTAAATCAATCCTTTAATTCTTATCCTTTTAGTTATGTTGAAATTTTACAAAATTAGCCTCTATGAATAATTTTATGTCTCATAAAAATTCAGTCGTAAAATATTTCCTTCGGCATTGGTAGAAAAAAAAATAATATATTTCTTAATTATCTTAAATTGGTTCAAATCAGATCAGTCAGTTTAAGTACTTTTCATCAGTTCCGACTACTTACCTCAACAAAAATTAATTCACGTAAAATGATAATTGCTTCATTTATTAACAACTGAACATTCACCTCTTGTCAGGTGTTTGATACTCACTGTTGTTTGCTATTGGGAGGAATCTGTTTTTTGTCATGCAGAGATCCCCCCTCCCCCCCCCCACCCGCCGCCCTTCTGACAGATTTAGGCAGACAGACAATTTGTTTGAATTGATCTGTTTAAGTTCTGACTTAGGTATTAAAAAAAAAGATAGATCAGTTACAAGTAAATAAAAGAAAAACTGCATTTGAAACATGCCAGGAAACTGAGCACAGTAAGTACAGATTTGGCTCAGAACTGACAAAAATATGATGATTAAAATGGTCTTGGTCTATTCGTTACTATAGATTACACTTAATTAACAATAATTTTATCAACTCCACCATGTTCATTAATGTCTTTCAATATCAGAATGTTGTATGGCCTTTGGGAGTTTTCTATAAAACAACAACAAAGCAAATGGCCTGAATCATTTTCAAAAAGTTTACAGTTGGTTTAAGTTTCAGCTTTTTAAACTTGTGTGGTTCTACTTGGAGCTGTAACATTTTAATTAACCTTTAAGGTCGATGCCCTGCTCATCAAAACCCTTATTTAGAATCATCAATAATCTGTCCTTCAATGGTTCTCATAATGTGGTACACTTACTATGGACAAACTTTTAAGATTAAATTATTCTAAGCTAAGCTAGTTTATGTTATGTTACATACTTACTTATATTTATTAAATTTGCTGGTTTGAATTTGTAATAACAGCTTTAGGAAAAGACTATTGGTTTTAGTTTGAAGGGATAATAAACCTGAAGTTTACCAAAAGTTTGTTTTTTTTTAAAAAAAGGTCTGTTGATTAATACTAAGAGTGGTCGTATAAACTGAAGCTGCTACCATATATGCTACCCACTCTAACACAGAGCTTCTAAAGCTGTTACTACATGTATTCTACTCCAATACACGACTGTTCAAGCTCTTATGCTTTTTACGCAATTGCATTTTAGGCCAACTGAGGTCATAATATCAGGACTGTTTGTGTGTAACACGCTTGTTCCATGTCTTACAATGAATTACAATTAATTTGTTTATTTAAACACCTTATTATAACTCTGATTTTCCTTTTGCTGGCAATAATTTATTTTTTTTTGCACTAGTCTTTCAGAGTCATAAGTTTTGTTTTGTAGTTGGCACTTATGACAAATTTAGGACAAGCGATTGTAATCTAACCTTAACCTTTCATAATGGGGTTATCTTTCCTGGGTTTTTTAAAAATTGAGCTTGGTTTACCCTAAAGCACTGGTAGTTACAGAATGCTCAGTATCAGTAAGCAAGAATGTGAGAATGAACATACATTCATACATGCTGTAGTATGTGTCTTCTCCATTTCTTACAAAGTTGGTTTTTTTTTGGTGATTAAACCAATAGACCAGGACAGCTACCACCAACCTTAATTTAAATCTTCATATTGTTTATTTTGATTATCTAAACATCAACAATCTATCCAGCGACGCACCCTTGTTGATCCCTGTAAGTTTGAACTTATAAGGTTGAATTTTCTTAGGAGATAACTTTTTAAAACTGTGCGCCATGTACACTGATTACAGTAAATGTTTAATATTCTATTATTAGATCTTCATCATTTCTTACAGACTCTTTGTTGGTTGGGTTAACTTTAATAAAAATCCAATTCTACGAAATGAATACACAGCCTGTATCAGTATCAGTGGTGTTAAATTTGGCTTGTGGGGAGGGGTCCTCAAGGCATGAAAGGGCCATCGTGAAATTAAATAGATTCCTGAATATGTTAATAAATCATTTTCAGACATGTTTTTTTTTAATTTGGGGAACAAGATTTTTGTTTTGGATGTTATTGTTAATTGATGAACATACAAATACAATTTTAAATCTGTGCATTAAATTTAAAAAAAATTAATTTGAAGTTTTATTTAACATTTTTGCTGTTGATTTGTGGTGTTGGTGTCATAATTGTAACACCTCCACTCCACCACACACACCCTCTCGTGTTGTTGGTGTCATAATTGTAACACCTCCACTCCACCACACACACCCTCTTGTGGTGTTGGTGTCATAATTGTAACACCTCCACTCCACCACACACACCCTCTTGTGGTGTTGGTGTCATAATTGTAACACCTCCACCACACACACCCTCTCGTGAATAATCGAGTTTTTTTCCCATTGAAGTTTGATTTAATCTTGCCATGAGAGGGCCATGTTATGTCCTTGTTATAAAATCAGAGTTAAGTAATTTGAAAAAAATGAAAGAGGTTTTTGTAAATATGAAATTATTTGTATATTTTGATCTATGTATCTAAAAATATTTGTCACCAAGCCTGTGATCTCAGATTATTGAGCTATTATAACCAGACCATTTTCATTATTTAAAAATGTCATATGGTTTCTTCCTGTATAATTTTATTGACTTCAGTTTGTACAAAATTTAAAATATAATCAGCCCACCTGTCTATGTTTTCTTTGACTAGATTCAGATTTTCTACCATTGACTTCTAGACTTGCTAATGAGCACAAGACACTAATTTATTTTAAAAAATAGCTTTTTGGAATCAGAGAAGACACTTTTTTTAAATCCCTTATATTAACTTCAAAATTTTGTCGTGATGTCTTCGTACGTCGGTCGGGCGGAAAAACAAAAGTAAAAGATGACACACCTCCCGTGATGCTATCGAGCTGAAATTTTGCGTATAGACTTGTGTCATGTAACAATGCATCGTATCAAAATTTCAGATCGATCGAATGTACCATAATTAAATCGATCCATTTTTAGTTTATCTCTATATAACATATGTAATTCAATTTCACAGTTTGTTATTGTTTTTCTTCCACGTGCCAGTTGAGTTCACGCGTTGGTGCGTTGACGCCACCCGTTGATGTCGACACCCCTCCCCCCCCTTCCCCCAGTTTTAAAGACAGGGGAGATCAGTCGAGAACATAATCGATACTTTTAGTTATGTCTCATATATAAAGGATTTATAGTCAAAAAATTTACGGGGTTGTTTAATTTTATTGATCCATATGAATTAGATTTTTTTCAAAATTACAATGTAAATATTTATTTGTAGCACATTGTGGTAAAATAAATATTATTAGCAAGACAACATTTGACAAGTGTAACGATTTAAACTCCAACTTTGGAGTCCAAGTCATTAAGATTGACATCTGAAATAATAAGGTTTTATTATTCATTGAAAATATGTTTAGTAACATTATAAAAATAAAACAAGTTTTTTTAGAGCATGACTTTAAGTAAGTCTAAATTGGTAACCTCTTATTTGACAAGCTAAATTGTTTCTTGACTTTTTTTTTCTTCAGGTTTCTAATGATTCTAATTCTAATGGTATAAAATATTGTATTTTGTAATTAAAAAAGCACATGTTTTCATATTGATATTCTCTATTTTAATGAAGTTCATTCACACCAATCTTTAAAGAAAAAGTTATGATGAAAGTTTCCTACTCATATATGAAGTGTACATTTATCTTTCCAGTAACTGTTACAGTTTCTAAAATGAATGTACTTTTTAATGGAGTAAAACAATGCTATATAAAAATAATTAACATTTACAAATAGCCATGACTTTGGAAATCATGGCAGTATGAACTTATGTTTGAAATTTATGAATTTTAAAATCATCAAGTATTAAATCATTCGGTTTAGTATAGAATCATAAGCTATAACACAGAACCATTAGGTTTAGATTCATTTGGCATTGAATCATTAGGTACAGATCTGAAAAGCTGTGATTTCTATAATAAAAGGGTGATAATTTTATCAAAATTTTTGTCAATGAATTATTTATGCATTAGGCAATTTTTAAAGAGAACACCCCACTCTTTTTTTTTAATAGTTAGATGACCAATAAGAATTTTTAAAAAAATGAAAATAAAGTATCCTATACCCATGAATTTAGTTGTTTGACTTTTTTATTTGATTTTGACATGTTGGTATAGATATATTTATTTTGATTTTGACAGGTTGTTATATATAGTTTTACTTTGACAATCTTGATGTTGAAAGGTGAATGGGATTTAATCTGAAAAAGATTGCCAGTTTTTATAAGGGCTTATTTGATGGATCCTATTAAAAAAAATATATGGGCCTACGTTTACATCAATAAATTATATTGGCCTACATTTACATCAACAAAATTCATTTATATTATATCAGTGGAATCAGGTGACCATCTATCTTTAAATGCAGGAATAATAAAGGGCATGATGGGTGCTGCAATGCTAGAACTGGGAGTGGATTTAAAATTATATGTTCCTCACTGCAACACAGAGAATTATTGTTTTCTTGATAGTTAATTGACTTTAACTTTGGGTCCAATTTTTGCTGCTTAGGTAAATCGTAAAGTTAAGAAGAAAAAAAATAAAAACTAAACCACAATTGAAATTTCTGTAAAGTAATTTTAATGATGTCACGCCTTTGCTATTAATTGGCAGAGATTATGTCAGCAGTGAAATAAATTTGCACCTGTCTTTAAAACATGAATGAAAGGCCTAGTAGCCAAGTTCCAGATGATAGGTTATTTTTAAGAGGGCCTACTAGCTGCCAAGGTAATATAGACATTTCATTGCATGTGGGCTCCTGTAAGGCTGTTATGTAGTACGTGTATTAAGTTAAGGCAAATACAAATTGTATCTTAATCAACAAAACATTTTTAACGTCCAAAACCTTGGCGTTAGTTTACACTTGAATATTTTAAATCAATACTAAAGTAACCTTAAGAACAGCAAATGATAATCAAACTTTTATATTTCAAATCCTTCCTTACATTTATATTTTAGATCAATTTAAAAAAAAATTGTATATGGTCTGCTAGTTTTAATAGACTTATTTGAGTGACCTCCCTTTAAATAATTTTGAAGATGATTTTTTATATTCACCCAATACCAACACCCTTAATTTTATTCGCCGATGAAACTATTTAGTGGCGAGTTGTTCGAAAATATTGAATTTCAAGAGGAATTATAAAAATTAATAAATAGTAAATGTTGTTTCGAAAAAATGTGTACACATTCAATTTCAAACCGCATAATCACATAGTGTCATGTGTTTGATGGGGGCGCTTAAAAGTAAACTTTCATCATTCGCCTTTTATACAGGTTCTCAAATAATTATAATATTATTAAAAATTCCTTTAACACTTCAATTTGAATTATGTCGCAATGAGATAACAGGGCTAGCTAACTTATTGCACTACATTACAACACACTACACAAGTAGGCTTTGGCTATGTTTGTTAGACTAATTTAATTTTAATGGGAAACAAAAGCTAAATTAAATTTACTTTCTGATACCGCCAAATCGTGTTTTTTTTTCTATTTCCCTTCCAAAATTTTTACAGTTACTTACTGTTTTGATATGAAGTGATTTTAAGACTTCATTAATTTTTTTTAATACTAAAAAACTAAAAGTAATTATTTTATTTATTGATTTATTTTCTTTTACTTTGGGGGGAGGTTAAACATTTTATAAGACGGTTGGAAAAAATGCACAAAAACTGTATTATTTTATTGTGATTATGCGTCAACGTTAATAAGTATATTAAAATTAGCAGACTATACACTATTTAATTCATCTAAAATTTTAGCATACTTAAATGTCGTCTCTATGAAAGACCGCTAAAAAAATATTTTAAAATCAATAAATATATATGTAAATGTAACTTTCGTCTACATTCATTTAAAATCATTTCACTTTGAATCGTGACATTTTGGTGTGTTTCAGTTTGAAATGCTGTAACTGAGATAATAAAAATATATAAAAAACACTTTTTAAAAATTAGTCTTATATTAGAAATGCACTAAAAAGTAGAAAATAAATTTGAAATTTACAGTCAGAAGAGACCTTTGTTTTCAAATGTATGAAAGTGTAAAAGTTTAAAATGAGACAGGAACGTTAAATCGTAGGTGAAATCGATTATCTCGTTGTTCGCCATGACTATAAGACTAGGGTGCTCAGTTTAAACTTAGTCTATCAATATCTATGCTAGCAAGCACCCTAGTCAACGCGTGAACTGGCATGTGAAAGAATCATAAACAAATAGTGGGTTCGTATGTCCGATTAAACTTACAAAGCAAGTTAATATAAGACTAGTAAAAATACCCCCTTGTCACCCCTCTCCTCCTCGCTGACAATTGGATGGGTGCGGGGATTCCCCAAAAGGTGGGACGCGGTGGTCGACTGGCATGTGAAGGCAAGGATTTATTCCCGTGGCTTAGGGCGTCACTGAGTCACCCAGCTCCGAATGGGTACCTAACACTAGTTAGGCGGCTGGGTAATGGAACCCTCATAGCCATGGCCTGTGAACGCTGCATCACTGTGGACGCAATTATCTTCTGCATAGAAGGAGCGTCTGTAAAGATAAGATTAAGATAAAGTTAGCAAACAAACTCATCATTTCCCCGCCTGACAGGACGTAACAAAACAGCGAACGTTTTGGCAAAGAGCCTTCATCAACGAACAGAATGGTACACAAATAAAACGAATATAAAGAAAGAAAAAAAAGAAAAAACTTAGCTGCGGTGAATTGACTCTTCGGATTTCACCGCATCTAATTTTGTCCTCACCTTGTTACGCCGCTGGCTAAACTTATGACGGTTGAATTTCCCATAATTATAATGATACACAAATGCAGTCACCACAAATGTAATTGTAAAGACATAAACATTAAGAGACCCTTAATTCATAATTTAATACAATTAAGTGGATATTTTTATTTTAAACACCGAGACTTAAATCTGGTAGGGTCGGCGGAGACTTAATTTCGTGACACCCGCCCAGAGCCCATAGGCATCTTTCTACAGCACTCCCCCCCCCCACTCTCGCTCGCCACACACGAGTTTTTTTTGTTGTTTTTTTTTGGGGGGGGGGCACCAGGCACAATGTGTGTGATAAATAACAGGTCTTGACGGTTATAGTTACAACTTAGGGGAAGGTTAAAAAGTCGGTGGAAAAATCGTGGTGATTTTATAGATTGCCCTGATTCTGATTGCTCACTGAATTTTTAATTGCTGTGAAAGCTTAGCATTGAGGCTGAGGTGAAAACTTTGCAGAACATCAATTTACATTATTAATTAAGCGCTATTTTAAACGCGTATCTAACAATTTAACAACAAAAATAGTAAAAATAGTAATGATATTTTAAAATGTAATTGTTTTAGTCCTTGTATTTTGCTTTTTATAAGAAGTAAAAAGTAATGAATCCTCCAAGTAAAAGTTTGCTCGATAAATGTGTAGCCTTTGTTTCGTAACCTTCCTAAACAGCTGATTGGAAAATGAAAAAGAAAACGAGCCCCGCCCAGGACGTTATTGTTTCAAGACATCTGACAAAGGATTTTGCTTTAAGACGATGAGATGGTTTATTGATGTTTTGTTCACCCTGAAACCACCGATAAAGAGATGGTTCTTATGTTAGGCACCGGGCTTTCAAAGCGGACTCAAGCCTGGAGAAGTATGAGTGTGTAACATTTTTATTTTGTATGCAACATTCATTATAATTATGATTATTACCACTAAATTGACTAATTACTATTACTCATTTTTTACTAACTTAGGTTTAGATTTAGGTTTAGAGCCTATGGGCTCTATGGCCTATACACTAATATTTATTACTGGACCAGTTTGCTGTAAAAGCCTAAACAAAGCTTTTAAAAAGAAAATTTCAGGTAATATTTTATTATTTTTATGTGATTTCTCACTATACTTGTTATTTATTTAGTATTATCCACTTAACTTACTTACACCACTTACACTTACACTAGTTACACTCACTGACTCACTGCCAGCTAATGAAGGTGACTAAGTCTACAAAGTCACTAATCACAATGCATTGAATGGCCAATTATGGACAAGTCTTAGATTGGCCAACTTCTCAAGCTTAATTAATAATCATTATAAAACGGAATGAGTAACCTAAACAAATAAATAGCTCTGTCCCCCATTGTTTATATTTTCACTTCCATTGGACTATTAGACACATTTGATTAAAAGTTAAGCGTCTTAACTATTCATTTTTGTAAAATTATCAAAGTCCTAAATTAAATAAGGTATACATTTATTTCAGCTGTAATACAGATCTATCAATATAATTTTTTCATCTTTTCTCATTGCTTAATATTTACACTATCATCATCATTAGTACCGTGACCGTTGCGGTCATTGGGGGGAGCGCATGGACACATCAACAGACAACGATCTCCACATTTGCCTATCTTGAGCGGCGGCCAGTGATTCGTTCAATTTCATCCCTGTCCATTCCTTTATGTTGTCAAGCCAGTTTTTCCGCCGTTGACTTCTTCGCCGGCCCCCTTCTACAGTGCCTTGAAGGGTAATTTTTGTCAGGGTATCATGTCGCAGTACATTACCAAACCTTGTCATCTTACGTCTCTTAATTGTTGTTATAATGGTTTCTTGATGACCCGCAACAGAGTTTATTCTGTCCCAGACATATTCATTGGTCTTGTGTTCTTCCGGTCCTCAAAATGGGGGAAACTAAATTTCTCTGCCGTCTATAAAGTAAAAGAACAAACAAGTGCTGGAGAGATTTTCAAAGTACAAATTTAATATAAGGAAATCAAGGATATCGAGGAATGGTTCAACGAATTGAATTCTTTCTATACCCGTCTGGTACTGTATTTTATTTGTACTTGACATTTTGTGGCTGTATTTACACTGTACTTATGCTAAATAATATTTAGGCTTAAGAAGTTTAAGTCTAGCTTACCAAATTATTATTTTTTTATACAGGGCCATATTTTAAGGTTTCTTTTTGCGTTCATAATAATTAATAATGTTTTTGCAGGCTTAATAGAAAATGTTTATGTGGACAATGCTTATGAATATTAATAATAAATAATAAACAAAGTAAAATATATGCTAGTAATCAAGGATTATTGTACACTCATTAATACATGTTTAACAATCAAACATTAACCTATAAGCCTCCAGAAAAGTAACTCAATTGAACAAGAAGCATTTTTCCAATGGTATGCATTATTCCTATGACCTCTAATACCAATAATTATCTCCCAATCAGTAGATTTATAACAAGCTAATACCCTATTGCCCATTGAAATAACCTTGTTAACTAGTCAACATTTTAACAATATTCAGGTACTCAGCTATATAAACAAAGATGTCACCATAAAGAATCTTAATTAACTGGGGTATAGAGATTGCTGATACATCCAGGAACTATGATGAATGACAATGCTCGAAGCATCGTGTTAGTCTTTGATGAATCCCTCACCCGAATCCAGACTGTCTCTGAGCTGCTTCTCATTTCCTGCACTCCACGGCCTGTTTTTACCCGCCCTGATGACTTATCCCTCACTGGGGAAACATTTATTAAGTATCGTGATCGGCTGATTGGCCAGCTCAACAAAATGATGATTTTATCACGGGATATTGCCACTCAGGTATTTAATATTTTTATATCAGATTGTATTTAGAAAATATTCATATATTGGTCAACAATACTTATTATTTAGATTAAAAAAGTACTTTGTCAATAAATTTATTGGAAACTTTCTATTGAGATAGCTGAGGTTCAGTTAATTCTGAAATACTCATAGCCCAGATTATTGTTTAAGAATACATTATGCCAGTGCTGATAGTGAACTCTTTCTCTCATAGTATTTCATGTTATTGAATTGTATCCTTGATAATGTTCCAGATTAGTCTTTCGTCTTTGTTCTTTGACAGATTTTGCATTTATTTACCTTTATTTAGGTGACCCTTTTAATATCTTAAATGATAACTGAAATTTCAGCAATATATTTTGAACTTTGAACAATGAGGGATAAACTTAAATGAAAGAAAGACACAACCCATTTTGACCCATGTGCTTTAAAGTTACTGTCTCAAATTACACGTATACAAGAAATTTTGGTTTAACATACATAATTATTTTTAAAAAATAGTCTTTCAGCTATTAAAATTTAATAACAAATACACTTTTGGCTACACTAAACGATATTCTTTACAGGTACATGGCAAGCAAATACACTGGAAGCAATTTTGTCAACGAGTACAAGAGCTGACTACGGTGGTGATTTACCTCTCGGAGCTGTCCGCCCACATCGCCTACCTCATCGCCATCAACATACCAGGGTCTGAGCCAGCCAGCCCTGGCTCAGTGACCAACCTTCATCAGCTGACCCAGGCTGACCTGGATGTGAAGTTCTCGTGCACGCGCATGAAACGCTCAAAGATGAACGACTTACACCCACATGTTTTGGTAGGGGGATAAATTATTGATAAAATTGTTTTACATTTTTTTAATTTAAAGGATTTATGCCTTGTTAGCTTTTTGCTCAAAAATTATAGGGCTTAATATGTATCTATTAATATAGATTCTCATGTCTGGACAGAGTTGGTGAAAAAAAATAGGTGAGGTAAAATTCATGAACTTAATATTATGTAATAATTTTTAGGTCATGAATTTTACCTCAGCTATTTTTTTATACGAAGGAAATTAGTTAAAATGGAACTATGCATAATTTAATAATCAGGAAAACAGTTGTAATGAATAAAATACTAGTTGTAATATATTGATGTAGGAAATACTCTCTTACTATGACTCCCATCTAAATGATGGGTAATTTAATTTCATTTTTAAATAAACAGAGCAGCTGTGTTCATTGCTCTGTAACATGTGAACATAGCCCATGGCTTAGATCTAATTCGGTGCTTGAGAGTACTTTGTTGAGCATTTGAAAAATAAATAATGTTCTTTGCTTGAAGTATTCTTTTTTTTAAAACTGCATCTTCCACAATCCAGGTTGACCTCTGCAGTTCCTTGACCAAATCTCTGACAATAATGACTGATATTTGTCGGAACGCTGCTGAGAAAATTTCTGATTCAAACGATCAGGTAAGTCATTCATCATTCTTCTAAAATACAAGATACACAAAGGAATTGTGTGATCAAAACAATAAATTAAAACTTTAATAATTGACTAACACAAAAGTGGATGTTTCAGCTAATGCCTTTGTCAGTACAAATAACTTACGCAAGTGTTAACATTATTTTTACATTATATAAGACATTCTATATCATGGAAAAATAATTAAGTACAAATACAAGCGACAAAGAAAACAATGACACATGATATAGGAAAACGAAGGAAGTATTCATGTATGTTTTTTCACATCATTCACTTGCCCGAATTCCAACAATAAAGACGAAATCATATTTAAACGTTAGTTATAAAGAGACATTGATACCCCTTTTAGAGTTTATCCTCTGATTAATGCCCCAGAAGGTTTTCGCCAAACTTCCGCCTCAGTCCCGTAAGGATTTTCCGTTTATTACTATCAACTGGTTATGAAATTAAAAAAATTGCGTAAAATTTATTTATATTATTATTGTCATACTGACTTCATCCTTTAGGATAAGAATGGTTATTTTTACGTATCCAAACGACCATCTTGAGCTTAATACTATTTTTACCTGTAGTTTAATACTATTATTTTTACAATATCGTATAGTGAAATCACATTTTTTTAAAAACACGTAAAAACGACCAAAATAAATCACGAATCGGGCGATATCACTAGCGAGGTCAACGGCTGCCATTGCCGGAAGTCGACTGAAGCGTCTCTGGCTAAATGAAGAATTTCTGCTTTCTATAATTTCATTACTAAAGAGAGTGCTATTGTGGCGCGCATTACCGCGCTTTGGCATTAGAGACAAGGCACGCATTACCGCGCTTTGGGGCATTAAACTTTAACTGGTCAACATATAATATCTTGACCTATTTATTGCTCCAGGGATCTATTGTAAAAAGAACAACAACTTCAGACCATTTTTAAAAAAAACAACACTTGTTAAGAGTCATAGGTTCGAGCCTCGGTACTGGCCAGGCCCCCAGGGCATTGTGCTAGCCACACAATCCCCTGCTCAATAGTGGTGGCTCAATGAAACTTGTGAATGCTACTTCACTTGCCCCATAGGCCATCATTGTCTGAAAAGGGGGTTATTATTACGTCCATATTTCTGAACTTACAAATTCCCATCACACTGTTTATCACTGTTATTGGCTACATTAACCGGCCTTGACATTGGACGGGGCAGTCAACTTGTGAAATTAATAATTTTATATCATTGAACAAAACTAATGAAATAAGGTTAATAAATCGAATAATCACTCAATTATAATAATCTTAAGAGGTTAGGGTCGTATCTGAATTTTTTTTTAATTAAAAAAATTAACTTTGATCCGTAATGGAGAAAGGCTCCTATTTGTGTTATTTCCAAATTGAGAATTTTGGATTGAATTTGTTGTGTGTAAGCTCAATCAATACACATTATTTGCTAGGATCAGTTCAAGATGTTTTTTAATGTCAACTCAATCAATACACATTATTTGCTAGGATCAGTTCAAGCTGTTTTTTAATGTCAACTCAATCAATACACATTATTTGCTAGGACCAGTTCAAGCTGTGTGTTAATGTCAACTCAATAAATACACATTAATTATTTGCTAGGACCAGTTCAAGCTGTGTGTCAAGGCCATCACCTCCACAACCGGGTGTCTTGTGTCCAGCATCAAGAGCTTCAAGCACTCGCCTACAGAGACCCACCTAAGGCGAGTTGTGGCATTCTGCGACCCGGTTACTTCGGCCAGCGCAGCCTTACTGTGCTTTGCCAGCGAGGAGACATTCATTGGCACGCCAGGAGCTCTGTCTAGTGAAGCCACGGAGATTTATAAATCTATTTTAAGTAAATCATATATTTATAAATCTCTTTTAAGTAAATTATTTTTTATAAATCTATTTTAAGTAAGTCATGTATTTATAAATCAATTTTAAGTAAATCATTTATTTATAAATCTATTTTAATTAAATCATATATTTATAAATCTATTTTAAGTAAATCATATTTTTATAATCTATTTTAATTAAATCATATATTTATAAATCTATTTTAAGTAAATCATATTTTTATAAATCCATTTTAATTAAATCATATATTCATAAATCTATTTTAAGGAATACATATACTTTAAAATCTATTTTAAGAAATACATATATTTAAAAATCTATTTTAATTAAATCATATTTTGAATTTCTATCTTTTAGTTTCTTTTTAGAAAATCTGCAACAATTGAGCTTTTTAAAAAACGATATAGTTTTTAAAAAAATATGCTTTGGTATAGTTAAGAAAATTGCTATGTTTCTATTAATTTCTTCAATAATGATTCTTTCATGCTTGTCCTAATGGGAGTAATCTTTTATTTATTGACCTACATCTGTATCTTATTAATCCAGATCAATCTTTAATAAACAACACACACTTTTATTTAAAGCTCACATTAGCATGATATGTGACAGATGGGGCATACTTAGCCATGCACTGACCTATTTTACTCACCTCCGTCAGGTCTGTCAATGAGCATTGCCTCAGCCAACATCCAGATCTGCCGGGCGGTACGTGACCTCGTGTACTCAACCTCCACCAAGCGCAACCAGGACCGCATGTCCCTCTGCGTGGAGTCGGTCACACGCTCATCCTCACAGCTGCGAGACCTCCTCCTGTCTCATGAATTCTCCCCAAAGTCGTCGGCCCCTGCCAAAGGGAAAGCTGGCCCTAAACATGCCACCGATTCTGGTTTCTCGACACCTCAGGAAAACAGAGAAGAGTTCCTCAGGGACTTTGAGTACAACAAGCATCACGATGACAACAGGCGGGAAAACTCTAAGTCTCCCCGAAGCGGGAAGGAAAGGTCATTGTCCCCGAGAGACAAAGAAAAGCTTTCCTTGCATTCGTCCATGGAGAAAGAGACCAGCCAAGAGCTTATAACCCTGGGTAACTTAAAACTTGCGAGTGGTAATGGGAGTTTGATGACACCACTGGATGAGACCACTTTATCAGCTCCGTCGTCTCGTCCTACATCTATAGCCACGGATGTCATGTTTGCAGATGTCATCTCCTTTGATGACGGACAAGACAGGTTGTCCTCACCCAGCCGTTTGTCGACCTCGTCCTACTTATCATCTCCGCTCTCGACATCTTCTCTGTCCTTGGCCTCGACCTCGTCATTCAACATTGACCCTTCCATTTTCGGGGAAGACAACTCCCCTGTAGCTGAAACGGAGCAGCAAATTGCTGGCCCTGCCGAACTTTTTGATAAAATAAAAGGTGACACCAAAGAAAGATGGACCTCTCAAGGGGACAGAAGCGCTTGATGTAGGACAGCAGAGTTATTTTCTTAGTGTGTGAGATCATCATTGATCTAGACTATTCTAGACTGTTGAATTTCTAGGATTTTTGTTTTAACTATAAAGACATACACATGTAAACCATATTGTCTTACAAAGCTTCCTCTTCCCATGTCATTTGTGTTTTTCTTGTTTAGTATCATGTTAGCCCTATTTAGGGGGATTAGATGGATACGATAAAATTAGTTGATAGCGGTGGATAGAGGATTAAAATAAAAGACAATTTATCACATTATATATATATATATATATATATATATACACACACATACGCTCAGATATATTGTCTTTGATTTTAATTAAGTTCATTCACTCACAATCCTCTGTCCACCGCTATCAATTAATTTCATCGTATCTGTCTAATCCAGCTTTATGCCTGTGTTGATTTATTTCTGTAACAATAATAATTTTGATTTCATTTCTAATTCTATTCTAATTTTTAAAATAACAATTTTGCTTCTCTAGCCATTATTTTTATTATTTTTTTCATATTTTTTTTGCCTTCACCAACCTTTTTTGTCATATTTGTAGATAAATTCACAATTCAATCAGCATTAAAGCTACATCTGAATACAATGTGAAGACTGAATTGAACATGTGAATACAGGCCCCAGGATTGACATCAGTGAAGACAAACTGACACCATAATCCTATATAACTAATAACATATAAACAGGGTATTAGTTAGCCATAGTCCTATATGACATATAAACAGGGTATTAGTTAGTCATAGTCCTTTCCATCGAGAGAATTACACAAATTAAAGTCCATCTTAAACAAGTCTCAGAACTGCCAGTTTTACTCTTGCATGACCATGTCTCTCTGGGGCCAGAACTTTTTACCAAAAAAACGCTTAGTGGCTATTTTTGCTCTTTAAGCTTCTGGATGTCTACAAATGTGGGTGAGACTGCAATCAGGCTTAAAGATAAGTAGATGGATAACATGCAAACAGGGTATGAGTCAGCCTGGCAAGATGTCACATAACAGCTTTTCGCTTTTGTGACGTCTTGTCTGGCTCACTCATAACATGTAAGTCTACTTTTTTTTATATGCACAATTACGTAAAGAATGTATGCAGTGGCCTTTCTCCCCATACAGTTATAAAGTGATCAGAGAAAATTAAAATTTATAACTTTTAGTGTTTATTGAAAATAAAAGGCTTAAGAATTCACAGACTCTAAATTCTGTATAGTTCCACTAGTTTATTAATTTTTATAAGAAAACTTCAATTTTCCTCAAAGTTTTTTTAAAATTTTATTATGGTAATTGTCTGTCGTTTTATTTAGAGAAATTGTTTGCTGAATATTAAATGAAGATAATTCCATTTAAGTCTTATAAAATTTGAATAAAAACTTACATTGTGCCAGGACATGTTATGGATGCAGGACTATTAGGACATGTTATGGCTGCAGGACTATTAGGACATGTTATGGCTGCAGGACTATTAGGACATGTTATGGCTGCAGGACTATTAGGACATGTTATGGCTGCAGGACTATTAGGACATGTTATGGCTGCAGGACTATTAGGACATGTTATGGCTGCAGGACTATTAATACTTATTTTATTTGACGATGTTACTCAGAAAATTACTTCTGACTCAAATGTTTTGGTTCTTGCAGATTGACCCACAATTACTAATGTGGTTATTTATAGAATAGTGCTTTGATTTGAATTCTCATGGTTGGTATTGCTTGTATCACATCATAGACAACATTTATTTTAGTTGTATGGTGATATCTGTATGAAATATTTACTGAGTATATAGTGCATGCTGGGCATATAAAGAAATAAATTTTGACTTATATTTATTTCATTATTAAAGCCAGCCTGAATTTCGGTCTGGTATAATTTCAAGACACCCTTAAAGTAACCCAGCTAAAAATTGTCTCATTCTCTAAACACACAAAGTACAAAGTAATGAAATTTTTTTTTCTTTTTTTTAATATTAAAAAGTATTTCACAGCTTGTGAACTAATTTCATAAGTATACATGTTCAGATTTTTAAATATTCAAATTTTTTAATTAAACTGCTTCCCCTTTTCTAATTCATCTGTAGTGTAAATTCTCATTTTATTTGCATGCTTGTTATATGGTATAAGTTTTGTGATATTTATATAAGAATATTTGTATATATAAACTGGTTTGTTATTTCAAGGCCATAAACAGAGAAACTACTACTGCTATGTTTACCATGCCTGTTTTTTTTATGGTATAAATTTGTAATACTCGTTTTTAAATTATTTTTTTCTAGCCATTGTGAGACTCTATAAAAGAGATAGAAATGTACTAATAATGTAAATAGAATGAAGAGTTTTTTTGATCACCATCAGATTCATGTTTTATAGTAAAAAGAAAATTTTAACATATTTTTAAGGAAATAATTATTTTTTGCCAAGGCAAAGCTTTTTTCAATAATTTTATCATTCTTTATGCATAAGGTAAATTAAATGCTTAATTGACCATAATTGATAATATTTATACCAAACTTACGGGCCATTCATTCACAATGTATGTTGAGCCTCAAAGCAAAACTAATGGAATGAGTTCCAAAGATTTTTATCTCCATCAATCAAAATTGAGCTGTAAACTCAAAAATATTATTTTCTTCTTGTATTTATTACAATTATTTTGTATCAGATACATTGCATAATTTACCAAATATTTATTTGCATGTTTTATATTTTTAGCAAAATACAGTAATCTCCCTTGGGGTGATTTATATTTTAAAGCACAGGTACATTTGTACTTTGTAAGTTTCTTAAGTTAAAATCTGTCATTTTTTTTAAAAGAAAATTTTATTTATTTACCCTCTAAAGCCTGTGAGAGGAATTTACACTGACTGTCTTAAAATGCAACAATTCTAATTCAAAAATGTTTTGTCACAATTAAGACAATTTAAAATAGTCTTTTTAATGTTTGCCCCATCTAGTAAATGAATTTGAAACATGGAGTTATCAAATTTTATGGCTAAGTATGAAGTTCAAAGGTAGGTAATTTTTCACTAAATTTTGTTGAGAAGGGATTTCATCTATTGCATATAAACTGAATTGTTATAAAGTAAGAAATATAAACAACAGACATTTACGGCAGGGAATAAAAAGTCAATGAATATGTTAAACAGGGTAAGAACTATTGCAATGATGTTTATTTAATATCTGTATATATTATATATAAATTATAATTAGAGAATTTTCCCTAGCATTTATTTGATTTAATCATCATATCTACAATACTCATTTACTTTGCTCATTTTGGTTCCATCAGTTTTTATAACATTACATCTGATATTTGATAAATTGATATTCTCATGGCTATTCCTAAAAATATTGACATTGCCCATGAAATGGTATTTGAAATGGTATTTATTACAGAGATCGCATGGTGAAGGGGATGCTGCGGTCATTGATGTGGTGAGGTCAAGGTTAAATGAGGGGTGCAGGGCATTGATGAACTCATAACTTGAGTCTGGGGGAGTGGGGGGGGGGTGGAGAATATGATATGAGATTAGCTTCTGTACTTAAAACAGGCAGTGCAACATTTATTTAGATATAAATATTCATTTGATGTTAGCCTGATCCCAAGGAGTGAGGATAAACAGCTGATTTTATTTAATTACCAAAAAGACAAATACACATGTTAGGACAGAGTGTAAAAATACTCTTGTTTAGTAATTTGATTTAAAAAAAGGTTTGTTTTATTCTGGCATTTTTTAAAATAATTTTTAAAAATTTTTTTTACATCAGTATCATGAAAAGTGTATGCCAAATGAATATCTGATGTAATCAACAATTGATTCAGCAATAAAGATTATTCTGTTAACAAACTCTGTTAAGATAATCCTTCCTCTCTCCACTAGTCTTTCTATTGACACTCATGGACTTCGCACTTCAGAAGTATTTTATATATTAAACCGAGAAGAATTTTTCTGAGGCTTCTTTATCGCTCTCTTTCCATCTATCCAACCTTCCATCCATCCATCCATCTAATCTATCCATCTATCCGGATATAAATATATTTATAAACCTAAATCATTTAGAGTTAGAGCATCAGTTTGTTAACATCATTGAATTCACTTTTTAACATTTGATATTCTCAACATTTGATATTTTAAACATTTTTGTTTTTTAACTTCCTAAAAAAAAATGTTTAGAGAGTTTTTTAAGTCCAAAATCATATGGATTATTTCAAGGGAAATGACATCATCAGAGTGTCTCTTAGCAACCGCTGTTAGCCTGTGACATCATTTTGAGCTTGTCATGCTTTTGTTGTACAACCTTTCATCTCAATGAATGATCATTTGCTGAACATTGAGGACAGACTTGTTACCAAACTGTTCCTCTCAGTCTCACACATTAATAAGCTTCTAGTCATGTAGCAAATATTGAACTCAATAAATACTATCAAACAAATGACTCAAACCGACTTCTGTATTTTACATTATTGAATGCATTCATTTCTTTTCTTGATGTTAGATTATGGGAATATCCTAGCCTAATGGACATGACCTACCCTAATAGACATATCCTAGCCTAATGGACATGTCCTACCCTAATAGACATATCCTAGCCTAATGGACATGTCCTAGCCTAATGGACATATCCTAGCCTAATGGACATGTCCTAGCCTAATGGACATATCCTAGCCTAATGGACATATCCTAGCCTAATGGTTATGTCCTAGCCTAATGGATATATCCTAGCCTCATTCACATGTCCTAGCATTATGGAAATGTCCTAGCCTTTTGGACATGTCCTAACGTCATGTTCATCCTTAATGTGTTTGCTCTAGCCCCAACCGCATCATTAAATCACCCCCCCCCCTTGACCCAATAAATTTCTTTTACAAGTGAAAACCCTTACCTAGAACTGTGTTTCGATTATGATATAATCGATGGAAACGGAGATATGCAACCTCAAAAAAAAATCCCTTTTCATAATACTAAATTATCTCGCCTCGGGAAATCATATAATTTTATTTAATTTCTTCCTGTGAAACCGTCCTTGCCAAACCTGTGTTGAATTTAACTTGGATTAATGAGTTAGACGACTGGGATCAAATCTTAAGATCGCATAAGATTAACTAAAGGAAGACAAAAAAAGTGAAAGTACTTCAGAAAACAAAAACGTCCTGGAATAGAAACGTAGCCCTCTCACAGCATTTACATTGTATTTCATTTTTACCGCAGTAAGCTTCAAGAAACCATTATACCGTGCAATGATAACGTCATTGGGCTATGTTAACAACCACATCAATTTCCAATATGTGTTCACCTGATAAGCAACATTTAAAGAAATAAATTGTTATTGTAGGAGATGCTTGATTCAGAAGGAAGGGTGCAAAATATATTGTCGTTAATTGTAGTAAATTCTATAAATGTTATTTAATATAAAGCAGAAATAATTGGATAATTGTTTTAATTGCATGTAATTAAATTTGAAGAAAAGATTTAACTATGTAAACCTTAACTGTAATTTCGCTGTTTAATATTTATTTTTTAAAAAATAATTTCTTTAAAGTTCACAATTCTCATGATGGGTTTCGTAAGAGAATAAAATTATCTTGAAACAAGTGCCACACGTAATACCATACGTAGTAACATATCTAACATGATAATATGGCAGTAATTTTGTCATGATATATGTTTACAATTTTTAAAGTAGATAAGGCTTTTGTCAGAAACACAAAGTTATTTAATCAAATGACCAAAAATAACAAACAATTTAAATACAAAATCACAAGTTAAATTTGAATGTTAGATTATAACCTAGAGCAATGGGCTGAAACTAAATTGAACAAATTTATATTGCCCTGTTATTTTATGATTATCAACATTTTTGCTTGACATCATGCGTTAAGGTTAGTATTTTACGTGTAAAAAATGTATGTTAAGATGTGTTTTAATGACATTTTTTAAAAGTTATCTTTGTTTTACAAATTTAGTCTTAATTTGGTGGTGTGAGTTAGGGCCACGTCATTTGAAGGTCAAGGCTGGGATCTGCCAGTGTTTCCCATAATTATGGATGCAACCAATGTTCCCTCTAAGTTTCGTTGGTCCGTGTGCCAATTAAAAATACTCGTGTGCAAAGTTGCACAGCATCAATTTTTTGTGTGCAATATTATACAAAATTTGCTGTGCGATAATGCAAAACTACTGCGCGGCGTCGGTCAGATATCTGCGCAGCCGCGCAGCTTAAAGGGAACATTAAACACAACCATCTAGAAATGTTTAAGCGTGCGGGGTGACATAATTTGACTATACAACTTATTTCTGTTTAAAGTAGATGCACTATCGAATACTAAGAGGCATGACCAAAAACTTCAAACTTCAACGTAAGAAAAAATTGCCTTTAAAATAGGACAGAAATTATGTAAATTACAAACACAATACAAAAATAAGTAGGTGAACCGTAGCGTTGAAACATCAAAAGCGAGGGGGGGATGTTTATGTGAGGAGAGAAAAGTCATATAAAATTATGTTACAACGCAAATGAAATCATACACATTAATAAAAAATATTTTTAATGCAAAAAGAAATGTGATTAGTTTATTTAGTGTTGAAAATTTTATCTTTTGAAATGCGTTTTGAAAAACTATATATATTTTGGCTTTCTTTTGTACTAAACTTTGTTTTCTTAAATTATACAATATATCTTTGGAGTTCTTAAGTCGTACCCCCATAAAAAGACGTGGCCCCTTAAAATAGTTGTGGCCCTGTAAACAATTGTATCCCCTTGCAGAGGTTACAGAGCCTATGTGTAGATTTCAGTGCAAATTCACATACCTAATTTACAAAACAGAAATTGAAAAAAAAATGAAGGCGACTTTTAATTATTCCTCCACAATTATAGTAATTTCTTGGCTTAAAATGATGGTACCATTAGAACAGACAGGGTTGAAAAGAAAAGAATGAGCGATATTTGGATTCGACTACTTCCATCCTCCAGTTCGGTAAGATTGTGGTGATTTTGGTTCCCAGTCAGTTTCACGTTGTCTTGGTAATCGTAATCGTAATAATAGTACTCGTCTGAGTCAATTGGACCCTGGTGTTTGACACGCATCAACGCTGAAGAATTTCCATCTTTGTCTGGAAAAATCAAGAACAAATATCATGGAAGCTCTCATTGACGTACTCAAATAAATAAAAACTCAACCAACTGGTCTTGCCTGAACTTTCAATAAAAAATTACAAATATCTTAAACAAAGATCAAAGTTCACATTGTATTTTTACCAATCCAAAAAACTGACTAAATCTATTTTCAAATCACCCCCCCCCCACAATATCCTGCTCTAGAAACCTGCCCTGACCAATGTTCCATTTAAGCTGCGCGGTCGCGTAGGTATCTGATCAAATCCACGCAGCAGTTTAGAATTACCGCGCAGCCAATTTTTAAAAAAATATTGCACAAAAAATGGATGCTGTGCAAATTTTCATAGGATTTTTTTTTAAACTTTGCACATGGACCCATGAACCTAGAGGGAACATTGGCCCTGACCCGTCTTTGCCCTATACGACCCGCTGCTGCTGCTTTGTCTGATAAGTTAGTTCTTCTGACCCTGTAGCTCTGCCAGCCAATGCAGCAATACTGTGGATCTGCTAGTTATACACACACATATTTATATAAATATAATTTGAATTCATTTTATATCACTCACCTGTTACCCGAATAACAACTGCAGTCTCCCGTTTAACCAAGACTTTATTTAAAACAAATTGAACGCTGCATATGTATATCCCGGCATCCTCGAGCGAGCTGGCGTCCTTGGTTACCAGGAGGTGGACGGTGAACCTGTTGTTGTGGCTCTTACCCCGACCAGCGCCGCCATCGTATGCCACACGCCAGCCTTTCACCACCGGGGGCGTCGTCTGTTAGTTAAAGGGATTTCTACAGCAGGTTCATTCAAAGTGTTTATCACATTACACATATTGATACGCCTAGGGACGCAATGATATTTTATATTGAAGGAGCGTCTGCAATAGATAAGATGAGATACACAAAAAGCACATGGAAGGTGTCAAACTCACTTTCATCATCTAAAATGTTGTTGTATAACTTGCCCCACCCCCCACTAAGGGGAACGGTTGCCGAGTGGCATGCGGGCTCGGCTGGCGCTCGTGCTAACCAATTTGTCTTTCTTACAGTTTATTTAGAAAAAAATTTTTTTAAGGAAACACGCTGAAACAAATTTCGAAGGGCAAGTAGATTTTTTAAAAATAAAATAATAAAAACACAAGTGCGCTAATTGTTGTAAGTGAAACAAAATATCTTAAACAAATTTCTTGAAGCTGAAAATATAAATTTATAAAATGGTTTTATAGTAAAGCAATAGTTCTTCTATAACAAAAGTTCTGTATCTATGCAAATGCCCGTCATATATTATGTTATAGCAAAATGATAAACCACTCTTTACCCTCCTCGGGATATAGAGGTGCACGGTCCCTGATCTAGAAGGAGATACCAAACACTCAAGGCAGAGGCGTCACTACTGGGTGACGCCTATCCCAGTGCCGCCCCTGACCCAAGGCTACGTGAAATTTGTAATGTTAAGAAATAATTTGCTGGATCAAATTTGAGCGAGATGAGAAGTAGAGTGATTGGAAGGTAACAAGTGAAACGGATAGGAAAGTGGGTCGATGCAAGGGAGAGGAAAGTGGGTCGATGCAAGGGAGAGGAAAGTGGGTCGATGCAAGGGAGAGGAAAGTGGGTCGACGCAAGGGAGAGGAAAGTGGGTCAATGCAAGGGAGAGGAAAGTGTGTCGATGCAAGGGAGAGGAAAGTGGGTCGATGCAAGGGAGAGGAAAGTGGGTCGATGCAAGGGGGGAAATGGGTCGATGCAAGGGAGAGGAAAGTGGGTCGACGCAAGGGAGAGGAAAGTGGGTCGATGCAAGGGAGAGGAAAGTGGGTCGATGCAAGGGAGAGGAAAGTGGGTCGATGCAAGGGAGAGGAAAGTGGGTCGATGCAAGGGAGAGGAAAGTGGGTCGATGCAAGGGAGAGGAAAGTGGGTCGATGCAAGGGAGAGGAAAGTGGGTCAATGCAAGGGAGGCAGCTCACCGTGGCGTTCCTGAGATCCCCGAATGGGGAAATATTCTGCAATGAGAGTTCTCTTCCCCTTGACGACGCGCGAAATTTGAAGGCCTATAATCGTCTTGACGAATGGGTTCCTGACGACGTATCTAGGGCTGCAGTCGAACTGAATGGGCTCCCCTGGGCGCACCAGTAGTGTGTTCAGATTCGAAAGTTCGTGTCTAGCTGTCATATACAGGAATCAGTTAAAGTTTACATTATTTAATAATAACTATTTTTAAAAATAAATACTAACCTTATATTCCGGCGTATAAGACGACTTTTTAACCCCTAAAAATCTTCTCAAAAGTCTGGGGTCATCTTATACGCCATGTATCGTCTTACCGTATTTGTACCTGTAATACAATGCAGTATACAAATGGCTAACAGTCAAGACCCCATCATGTCTCCACCGGGAAGAAAAAATAAATATGAAGCCAGTTTCAAAGTTAAAGTGTGTTGGAAGATGGGTGGTCTTATACGGCGAAAATAGCTTGAAACATATTTTAACAGGAAAAGTAGAGGGTCGTTTTATACGCCCAGTCGTCTTATACGCCGGAGTATACGGTATATTTTTAAAATAAATAGTCGTTACACTGTAACAGCTTTGTGTGATGAACTGTCAAAATATCAAATCTAGTTTGGCAGAAAATGTATAGCAAGGTTTACCTTGTGCTAGTATTGGCAGAAGCAAGACAAGGAGGAGTAGAGCAGGGGCAGATGCTCTCCCTTGGCTAGAAGTTGATGGCTTGTTGCTAAGAGATTTCAGCATGCTAACAGGGGTTCTCATTTGGTTTCAGGCGCTGGGTGCCTACAACAATCGGTGCAAATAGCTGAGGCAGTTTATTGATATGATATTTAACACTGGAGAGCTGGCTGAAATAATACAAATAAAGGCTAATTTTTTTTTCAATTTACTTTCACTCATGACACTGCATCACAAGGATACAAAATGAAACCACAAAACAAAGGCTTTTAGTCTTTAGTTTTTGTTTACTAACTAGTGATTAGTTCTGCACTATATGAGGATCACTGAGAGACAAGACAAAACCGATATTATTTTATTATCTCCTAAAGAAACTTCAGTATGATTGTAATGTCTGTTAACTTTAAAGTCACATCTAAACATTTGTTCTCCCAAAACGTACTCTCTGTCCATAAGGCTTGCACTCAGCCATCATATATCGTGTTATTATTGAATTCGAAGCCAAGAGTAACTTATAATTAATATTATTGGAGATAATAACAATAATAAGAGAACTTATATAGCGTGTTCTGCGCTCACCACGCTTCACTTGAGATAATCAATAGGCATCGAACACAAAACACTCATAATCAAATAATATGAAAGGGGCCGTCCATAGATGACGGCACGCGCCTGGGGGGAGGGGGGGGTCGAGCATTTTCAATGATGTGTGACGAGGGGGAGGGGGGTGTTTAAGAAATGTGACGTCACATCAAAACGCACTACTTTTAAATTAAATAAAAGTTCCAATTAAATATTTGATTGTTTTCGATTTATTTAGAGACATTTTTTTAATGGATTCACACGTGTTACGATATTAGAGTGCAGTCTTACACTAAATACATATTTAAATGGCAAAAAAGTAATTTGCAGCATGCTAATTTTCACTTACAACATGTTGGTTTTAGTGGAAGGGGGCAAAGCTTTGTGACGTCATATTGGAGGGGGTCTAAGTTTTTTTGACGAAGTGTGACGAGGGGGGAGAGGGGTCAAAATGGGCCAAAATCGCGTGACGTCACTTATGGACGGCCCCCAAATATAATAACAATGACAAGAGTCGCATACAATGATACATTCAGATTTACATGCATACTCATAGTCATATAGTCATATGGTCATATAGTCATATAGTCATATAGTCATATGGTCATATAGTCATGTGGTCATATAGTCATATGGTCATATGGTCATATAGTCATGTGGTCATATAGTCATATAGTCATAAGGTCATATGGTCATGTGGTCATATAGTCATATGGTCATATAGTCAGATTTGTTTTTAGTGCACTTCTAAAAATCCTGAGTAGTAGAAATGTAAATAAAATGAAATGGGAGAAAAGTACATTGTTTCGGAGCACAAATATAGAAAGCTACCATCAAATACTTTCACTACAGCTTACAGGATTAGGCCTAAGATGTTAAAATGTCTTGTCGTTCGTGTGCACATCCGTTCAACAGTGCAGCTGATGTGACATTGTGCATTTCATTTGGATGCTAGCAGAGAAGTGAAGAAACTAATGTTGTCATGACTTATTTAACTAATCACTACATTTACTTCAAGACCGTAACAATATTAATCTAACAATTTCAGCATGTTGGCAACTAACACAGAGAACAACAAACAAACAAATGTACTTATGTTTATTGTTGTACTGATGACGACATTATACAGAACGTCTACTTGTGTCTTGGCCTTTCAAAAAAAAAGGCTTTCATTTATTGTTATGATCCCACAATTCGTATAAGACGTTTGGTGTTATTTGACGTCTTGTCAGGCCTATACATACCCTGCTGCGGCTTGCTTTGATAACATATATATATATATATTTATTATAGGGCTGTTAACGACTAATTTAAATTTAATCCTTAACTTTTGACAAATTAACGATTAATTAATCGTTAATTTCGATTAAAGCCAAAAATTGAAAATTTATGGTGTCATAAGTAACATTTATTAAAATACTTGTCGAAAATCGAAATAACACTTGAATGTCTTCTTTATATGATATCTTTTAACCAACAACGCAAACAGACAAGTGTATTGAGATTATTTGGTTCCAATGATGAGCGGGTCTTATTGACAATATAGCCAGCCGAGCTGAACAATCGTTCACATAGCTTTAGATTGTCTCAGCTGAAGTTTCCGATACTGTGTAGTGGATGTTTGGTTTGCAGGTGATATGTAAGCGAAGTGTTAGAACCGTGTTAGCAATGTTCCCTTTAAGCAGCGCGGCTTCGCAGATATTTGACAACGCCACGCAGGAGTTTAGAATCACCGCGCAGCAAATTTTGTAAAATATTGCACAAAAATGGGCATTGTGCAACTTTGCATGGTAGGCAAACGATTTCTCTCAATGGACGCAATAACCTTTATCAACATTTTGAACATTCACGTCAATCAATAGTTTAAAAACCAAAATGTTCGTGTAATCGTCCGGAAATTAGTTCATATTTATCGGCCAAAATATTTTACATTTTGACTTACAATACCTAATAAGTGGTGGGTCGATTAATCGTTAAAAACAATTTTAATCGTTAAAATTTTTAACGATTAATCGAGAAATTAATAGTTATTTTCCGCAGCCCTAATTTATTAAGCTCTGTGTCTCCCTTTCAGTCCCACAGAAGCATCGCTAACTCGTTCAACATGTATAGGAGCCAGAATCATCACCGCACTGATCGTGGGTCCTTCACATATCTGCTATTACAGACGTTCCTTCTATACAGAATATTATTGCGTTCTACGTTTTATCCGTGGTTTTTGTCTAGTCTTGCATTTTCATTAGAGTTTTAAATGATGATAGTGTGTTGGTTTTCCTGGTTTGATCAGGCGACCCATTCCACGCTGGAATTCCAGATGAAAAGAACGAAAATGTGTATGTGTTTGTTCTTGCAAACGGAATAAGAAAAGAGTTTTGATCAATAGGTCTAATTGTGGGTTGTATGAGATTATATTTGTGTTGTATTTCCAAGTCAGAATTGATTGCCTAATGTATTACTACTACTTTCCTCTTTGTTCTTCTAATCTCTCATGTGTTTATCCCTATGTCTATCTGAGGGTTGTGTTAGATTAATAAATAAGGCAATTCCCTATTACACGTTATATCCATCATCTCAAGCTTTGTTTATACGTTAGGGTCCACATAGCACATAGGGTCCATATAGCACACATAGCACATAGGGTCCACACAGCACACAGGGTCCACATAGCACATAGGGTCCATATAGCACACATAGCACATAGGGTCCACACAGCACACAGGGTCCATATAGCACACAGGGTCCACATAGCACATAGGGTCCATATAGCACACATAGCACATAGGGTCCACACAGCACACAGGGTCCATATAGCACACAGGGTCCACATAGCACATAGGGTCCATATAGCACACATAGCACATAGGGTCCACACAGCACACAGGGTCCATATAGCACATAGGGTCCACATAGCACATAGGGTCCACATAGCACACATAGCACATAGGGTCCACATAGCACACAGGGTCCATATAGCACATAGGGTCCACATAGCACACAGGGTTCACATAGCACACATAGCACATGGGGACCACATAGCACATAGGGTCCACACAGCACACAGGGTCCATATAGCACATAGGGTCCACATAGCACATAGGGTCCATATAGCACACATAGCACATAGGGTCCACACAGCACACAGGGTCCATATAGCACATAGGGTCCACATAGCACATAGGGTCCACATAGCACACATAGCACATAGGGTCCACATAGCACACAGGGTCCATATAGCACATAGGGTCCACATAGCACACAGGGTTCACATAGCACACATAGCACATGGGGACCACATAGCACATAGGGTCCACACAGCACACAGGGTCCATATAGCACATAGGGTCCACATAGCACATAGGGTCCATATAGCACACATAGCACATAGGGTCCACACAGCACACAGGGTCCATATAGCACATAGGGTCCACATAGCACATAGGGTCCACATAGCACACATAGCACATAGGGTCCACATAGCACACATAACACATAGGGTACACACAGCACACAGGGTCCATATAGCACATAGGGTCCACATAGCACACAGGGTTCACATAGCACACATAGCACATGGGGACCACATAGCACATAGGGTCCACACAGCACACAGGGTCCATATAGCACATAGGGTCCACATAGCACATAGGGTCCATATAGCACACATAGCACATAGGGTCCACACAGCACACAGGGTCCATATAGCACATAGGGTCCACATAGCACATAGGGTCCACATAGCACACATAGCACATAGGGTCCACATAGCACACATAACACATAGGGTACACACAGCACACAGGGTCCATATAGCACATAGGGTCCACATAGCACACAGGGTTCACATAGCACACATAGCACATGGGGACCACATAGCACATAGGGTCCACATAGCACACAGGGTCCACATAGCACACACAACACATAGGGTCCACACAGCACACATAGCACATAGGGTCCACACAGCACACAGGGTCCACATAGCACACAGGGTCCACACAGCACACATAGGGTCCACATAGCACACACAGCACATAGAGTCCACACATCACACATAGGGTCCACATAGCACACAGGGTCCACACAACACACATAGCACACAGGGTCCACACAACACACATAGCACACAGGGTCCACACAACACACATAGCACACAGGGTCCACACAACACACATAGCACACAGGGTCCACACAACACACATAGCACACAGGGTCCACACAACACACATAGCACACAGGGTCCACACAACACATATAGCACACAGGGTCCACACAATACCTACTTCAATTTTATCAGTAAGTAACCGTTGGTGTTAATTTACGACACAACATATACTGAATTATTCACTTACACCCTTTACTGTTGTTTCGTTAAGAATAGAGTTCTGAAAGCAACTTTCTTTTATGCATGACAACAAAGGGTTATGCTGGAGATAATTCCATGTTTCGGTTTATTGTTTCAACAATTACATAATAACTCACTTTCAGAGGCGTCACTAGGGGGGTGTGGATCGCACCGGGTGACAGCATCACAAGGGGTGACACCCAAATGTAAAATTCTGTATGTTCCCGCTGTTCGGCACTGGCAGACTCAGAGGAGGTATGTGAGGTAAGTCGTTAGGGGGTGACAACATGAGCTACCGCACCGGGTGACACCAACCCTAGTGACGCTTCTGGTCACGTTGTGCTTAACATATAACTTTTTAGTTGTTTTTTCATTGATTTAGCTAATACCTGCATGAAAAACATGCCTTATTATTGTTTAGGTTTCAGAGGTCTCATTTTAAAACATGTACTCCTGTGAGATAATTTCCTTCGAAGTCACCAAGATTTCAAATTCAACATAGGTTATCTTTGACATAATTTAATCCAACGGCAGTTTGCGCGGGCAAACCTTCTAGTTTCTAGCATGGCTATAGAAGAAGATGAATACAGAGAACAATACGGCGGACTGAACCTAAGCTCCCAAGTACTCGAGACGCTGGGTAATTGAACACGGATCTAGCCCCAGGGCACTGTGAACAGGGGAAAATCTCCTTAATCGTTTCTCCTGGAGAAATACTGTTTAGAATATATGTGACGTGAATTAATTTACTATCTTCTATTAGATGTGTTCTCAATTCTCCAACAACCGAAGTTAATGACTTTGTCATGTTTGAGTTCATCAATGGGTTAAGTAAATGACTTTGTCATGTTTGAGTTCATCAATGGGTTAAGTAAATGACTTTGTCATGTTTGAGTTCATCAATGGGTTAAGTAAATGACTTTGTCATGTTTGAGTTCATCAATGGGTTAAGTAAATGACTTTGTCATGTTTGAGTTCATCAATGGGTTAAGTAAATGACTTTGTCATGTTTGAGTTCATCAATGGGTTAAGTAAATGACTTTGTCATGTTTGAGTTCATCAATGAATAAAGGGATTTAGTAAAATTCGAATTTTCATGTTTTCTAAATTCCAAATGTTTGATTGTACAATGAGGTTAGACGGGAGACATCAATTTATTGCAGCTATCACTAAATCTTATTCACTTACAAATTATCAATAAACTACAAGTGTTTGGTCAATGAATTCTATATCATTATTACAATATTCTCATGATATTAGTTGCTGTAGTTTCTAGTGCAATTGTTGATTACATAGTAATTGTGTCGTTTTTTAAAGATAAAATTTATTGATCAGGTTGGCAACTAATTATTATTGGAAGTTTATTAAAGTATCAAGATTTGTATGTCATCTGTGTTGATCAGATTTGTATGTCATCTGTGTTGAGCAATTGTATGTCATCTGTGTTGATCAAGATTTGTATGTCATCTGTGTTGATCAAGATTGTATGTCATCTGTGTTGACCAATTCGCTCTACAGAATAAATGCATTCAACTAAATCATGATGAATATAATTCTCACACAACTGTTTCTCAAAACAAAGACCAACAAATCCAAACAGTTTCACAGTTTTGTAAAAATTAGAAGTCATCATGTGAAAGCAAGGAGGAGCAATTTATTATTATAAAAGTAAATATTAATGAGAAGAAACAAAGAACTAGAATAAGCCAGGGAAGAAAAATAAACACAAACTTCTCCATGACTAGAGGTAGAATTTAATTTATTTTTTTGGAAGTTTTCAAAACATTAGAATGAATAGATCATTGGTGCTTCAGTGACGAATAGCAAACTGCTCATGGCATTTTTTAAAAGATAAAAGTACAGTTTGTAACAGCCAAATGTCTTTAAACATTTTCAATGTAAACATGTATGCATATATATTTATAATGTAGATTAACGCTGTATACACTATAACTTACATCTCATAAATAAAACAGCATATAAGAAGAAAGTGCTACCAGCCTCCAATAAAATGGATTAGGAGATAGGAGAGTACTTAAATCATGGCATTAACAATGTGGTTTACTGGTGAGGTTTACTTCAGACTTGAGCCAAGAGAGTGGTTAGTTAAATCATGGCATTAACAATGTGGTTTACTGGTGAGGTTTACAGTTGTGCTGCAGTGATATTAAAACTCATCTGTGATACTAAAAAAATATCACACCACTGATTGTTTGAGAAGTCTGGTTTGCTTGTGAATATCGTCTGCCACACGGCTTAGAATTATGATTAGGAGAGGATAGGTTCAAATGATCACTGGGGAACCAAAGTTGGTTGTAGAGTTGTAGTAGCAATGAGAACATCACTAGTTGTCAGAACATCAAACTGAATTCACAACTAAACATTCAACTAGAATAGGGGTCTCCAAACTATGGCCCGCGGGGCCTTCTCATCTGGCCCCTGGAGACCTTTTAATCTAAAAAAAAAGATAAAATTTTTACGGGTATTTTACCACAAAACTGTGTGTAGTTGGTCCACAAACTGCTGTTTGACAGTTAATGCGGCCCTCCGGTAGAAAAGTTTGGAGACCCCTGAACTATAATTTACACAAACGGAAGAACAAAACTTTTTTTTAAAAAAATGTTCAAACTAAGGTATAATAGTAACTATGAGCTGAGTGTACTGACAAGACTAAAGCAACTTGAACGTGCTAGTTAATTATTGTGCTAGCTATGACATATCAACTTTTGTTCAAGGTAAAAACAGCATGATACAGCGTATTCTTTATTTGTAGTTTTCTTTTTTGTTTAAAAATACGTTTTGATGTTAAAGTCATCTTAAAATCTAAATGGATAAATAACAACAAAGAAAATGTGATCTCTTATTGATGCAACAAACAAATTCTAACATTGTTCAAATTCTAACATTGTTCAAATTCTAACATTGTTCAGAAGTGAGCTTTAAAAAGAAAGTGAATTTAAAAACAAACAACATAATCATACAATTATCTTGGAATGTACAACAGCCAAAAACAAATTTAAGACCCAAAGCTAAACCAATAATAAAGATTTATTTTATAATTTATAAACCAATGTCATGAATTTTATTTTGTCATGAATGTTATTTTCCTATCGATTTCATGATTGTAATTGAACGTCCCACTAAGCCAGCAATGGATAGCAATGTTTACTCGTAAGTGTTGTTCCAAGTTCCATGAACTCCACACTTGAAAAGAGTTGGATTTCAAAATTCTAAAGAACTGTATAACTGGACTATAAAATATATATATATAGTCTATATATAAGATATTCCAAAGAAAAAAAAACACCCTTAAGCTTGATGTGATCTTTTGCTTTGAAACTAGAAAATTCTTATGACAATGTAGTTTACTCATGACCCTGCGTTCAAGAATACTTTCCAAAGACAAAACATAGAATAGAATTATAATGATTTAGGCGAGTAATTGCAGGTTAATTTTAAGCCAATAGATATGTGAATATTTAACTCAAAGCATGTAAACAAACCTGATTCCTCTAAAATTGAATGATACATTCAAGATACAAATTTAAAAAAAATAATATATAAAATAAATAGGATAAAACAAAAATAAGTAAAGCTAAAGGACTAAAACGACAGTGCAAGTTATACGTAGCTGTAAGTTGTTATGGCGTAACAAGGCAACGGACAGCTAAACGTAAGCTGTCAGAAGTTACACCATCAAAGATGATTTTTAAAAATAAAATAAGACAACAGACTGGGGAAAGAGAGCTGTCAGCAGCATCTAGGTCAATAAATTAGGACAAGAGAAATGAGTTTATCTAGGTCAATAAATTATGACAAGAGAAATGAGTTTTTTAAACATGAGGCAACTGGCAGCTATGGCAGTACAGCACTGCGGCACTACAGCACTACTCAAATAAATAAATGAAAACACACCTGAGCCATACAAGAAACAGGTGAAAAATAAAGCTTGTGGGGGTGGGGGGGGAAGGAGGGTTTACATATATTTAAGGGTTGGACAAAGAAAATTGTTTTTCATGCAATCTCAAATAAATATTTTAAATTAAAAAGTTAAATAAATGTTAGGGGGGATAAGACCCATTTGAATAGAGAAGTTAAAAATTTAACAAGAAAAACAACTTTAAAAGGACAGTGAATTTAAATCATGATGTGTTTAAAGAATATTTCATCAACAGCCAAAATGATACGCTGCCATTTTTTACATTGCATTTTACACTTTTCATCCTGGACTTAAAGTTTATAACTTCTATTTTTAAAAAACTAAATGTGTAAAGAAAGCCATTGTCAACACTTTTAATTTCTAGAGTTAATGGGTCAGGATAATATCTTCCAGCAGGTACTTATCACAAAAAGTATGAATAGAAATCATAAAGTTAATTTAATAACTGGATGCTAAGTATTAACTCTTGTGCTTTTCAAATTGTTATGACAGAAATATTTCATAATACAAATAATAAATTAATATTAATATTAATTACGCAAATGTCACAAATTAAAGTGAGACCAGAAATATGATATTCTCAAGCAATCATGATTTACTTTTATCTTAAAACAAACGACCCAGGTCTTATAGTCATGCATTGTAATCATTAGAAGATAAACCATGTATGAGTTGATAAACATTACCTAGAGCATCAATGAAAATATCTATACAATCATACAAACACAAATTGTTTACACATACAATTCAACTAGCGAAAATTCCTAATGTGGTAAGTTCTTAAGCATATACCAATATGGCATGCATGTGTTAGAAACATTTGTAGCTAAATGTAAGTTATTTCAAGATAGTAGCAGTATAGCCCTGAAACAGTAGCTCAAAGACTAATTTAGTAAATACATCAGGTAAATTCTTTTTTTATGGATAACATAAAAGAAATAAAAGGACATGAGTCAATTTATATTGTTTCCAAATAAAGTTTGTGCCTGTGGTATAAAAAGCAAAATTCATCTCTTTTAAAACAAGCATATTTATCTCTTTCTATATACTTTTTATACAAAAAAAACAGTGTTTTTTTAAAAAACAATTATGTGGGGAAAAAATAGATGAGAAAAGAAGTTCTTGGAAAGGACACAGATTTTTTAAAGTCTTAAGTAATTGATTAAGTTATCGAGCCAAGGAGGTAAGGATTAAACACTTAAGAAATATAACACAACCAATGAAAATAATATATAATATAATATAACTGACACTGATCATTCTGTATTGGCCTAAAGCAATCATAAGTGCTTGAAGTTTGTGGTTGGAACTAAGCAAACTGAAAGGACAGCTTAATCTTTACAAGAAACAAGAATGAACAGAATTATTCAACGGTATGCAGCAACAGAATTTTTTTTTGTTTCAGCAGTAACAAATTTCAGCTAGTAAATATGTAGCACACTTCACCTCCTGGCATAAAATAATTTTTTTGTTTTGTTTTACATTTAAACGTATTTTAAAATAATAATAGCATGTCCAATGTGTGAACTTGTGTATTTGAGCCATATCACAATCAAAAAGTTTAGCAATAAAACACTCAAGAATTTGGTCAAGATTTCATTCAAAGCTCAGCTGCGCACCAACATGCTCCTGACTGTCAAATCATCATTCAACTGTCTATGTCTGCTAAGCACCGTTCACTACTTCTTTTTCTTACTCTTCAGCCCATTATCTTTCTCTTTCCTCTGCTGCTTCAATAGTTTTTTCTCCAATTTCAATCTTTGCTTCTCTCTCAAACTGGAGACAAGCTTGTATGAGAAAAATCCTGGAACATAAAAGATTTTAACATTACATTGTCAATATCAGTCTTATCTTATCTGTTATAGACACTCCTTCTATACAGAAGATTATTGCGTCCTAATGAACCGGCCTTTTAAATTGATCTGCAACAAAAGAAATGACTATAATTTTATTATGGAGATCCCTTGTATGTTAAGCAGGGTTTGGAATCTACAGTGGCTAAATATAATGTTGATTTTCTGATAATGAAAATCTAATACTATTATTACAAAAATTAACAAAACTTCACGGCATTGCATGTTTGCCAATTTAATGCTTCTCTTTGTTAACAAACAATATGCATGACTTCACAATAACCGTCAGTAAAGTATTTATTATACCTGAATAGTTGATAACTATTGGACTGGACCAGAATCTTATTAATTGTAGAAATGTCTAACTGTAATGACATCATAGGTATTGATACTTAAAGTGTTTGAATTTTTTCAAGTAAAAGCAGAGCTTGAACAGTCAATCGGAGAACTATATGCTTGTATATACAATCGCTTTGTATGCACTTTTAAATCAGCAGTGAACATATAAATTATGTGAGTTAACAACGATCCACAGCAACACCACGATCAACTTTCTAGTCCAATTGATTTTTTGTGTCACCTTCAAGTAAACTTTTTTTTATTATTTAACATCTATTTATAAAATATTACATTAAGGAATGAAAGTATAAGTTTAGGAAATTCTTACTAAAATAAATAAATTAAATGGCAAGTTGGTATGTTTTCTATTTAATAAAATAAACGAAACATTTTTCCAGCTCTAAATAATCATAACTAATTAAACATTAATCATTAAGATAAACACTCAACAGTTATTTTTTTTAACTCTTTAGCTCCTGATGCGACTAAATGCGTCCTTATAGGGGTCCGTACGGATGCGCCCAAATGCGTCTGTTCGCCTAGCGACGCACTCTCGCATTTTTAGTTAAAAATAGCACCAAATCTCGCTTTCCTCGAGACTTCCGGCTATTGTGTGATTCTATGAGATTTCAATAAAAATTATCGGATGTTTTTATCTTCTTTCACTTTCGATCCATGTGTGAATTAGTTTGACACGTCTATATGACGTATGTATTCACCCGAGGTGCCGAAAATCGCGCTATCCGACTTCAATCCTCATTATTTGGCAGTGCATGTTATATTATTATTAAACTTAATTCATTTCTTGATGCATTAAACATTTTATTTTTTAAGATAAACGAATATCTTTAGAAAATAACAGCATTTCTCTAATGGAATCAAAAGCTTAACGAAGTTGCTTCCCTTTTGTCCGGAATATGAAATAGATTCGGAAATAGCCCTTCAGGAGCTATTGAGTTAATTATAAAAATAATTTTTAAAAAAAAAGAAATAATAGACAATATAATAGTCCAAGTCACTGGCTGGCTGGCTGGAAGGATGGGGAACGCTATGACGTCATTTTTTGAGCTTATATTTTAATACAAGGCGTGCATCGAAAGGCGAGCAAAAAGGTGTGCAAAATAATTATAAATTAAAGACACGCATCATTGTTTTAGCTTCTATTTTAATTTTTGATGTAAAAATATAATTTGATGATTTATAATTATAAAATACTTTGTGTACATTTCAGCAAGTTTAATATTTCGTATTTATCAAACAATGATAAGTTACTTGGGCTTTTGACAAAAAAGGGTAGGCGCCGTAGGCGCCCCACAGCTGTAGTGAGCGCCGTAGGCACCCTACAATCCCTATTATAAAATACTTTGTGTACATTTCAGTATGTTCAATATTAAGTATGTATCAAACAAGGATAAGTTAGTTGGGCATTTGAAAAAAGTGGGCGTCGCAGCACAACCTAGTTAATTATATTAATAAAAGTGAGAAGAGAAAAAATAAAGATTAACAGTGATTCCCATTAATCTTTTAAACAAGAATTTTATCTACTTTATAAGTATTTATCACTGAGCTTCAAGGCTTCACCACAAGTTTTATATTTTTAAAAAGTCAGATAATAATTATGCAAATCTAAATCATGATATCTAATACTAATAGGTATAATAAATGTTGAGATTTCAAGAATTATTAGATCATTATTAAAGTTGTTGAAAACCCCTGTTTTTTTTTGGATCACTTAACTGTTTAAAAAAAGACTGGTTAACAGCCTGTCAGAGTCTGTGTTAGTGAGGCATTTTTCCTTTAAGCAACAAAAGAATATAACAAACTTAGCAGCTCTCGCCCTGCTCTGCCTCTTCTGCTGGTGACATTGTGTTTATTTCGATTGTGCGATGCCAGTAAACTCAGTGAGTAAAATAAATTAAGATCCAATTTTTGAATGTTAGTAATTAGAATATAGAGCATAGTATAATAGGCCTATCTTTTAATTTTATCTTGACAAGTAAATTATGTTCTTGGGTAAAGGGTTCTATCTTGGAACTGGTAACAAAAAACGGCTACACGTCAACTATACTTATTTGTAATTTAAATAATACTGGGTCTAAGCAAAAATAGACAGTCAAGCGTAAGTTAGGTACTTCGGTATGTCAGGGGAGACTACTACGTTTTTTGTATCGGAAAAAAAATTCGGCGCCCGAGATCCAATGTTTTAAATTTTTCAGAGGAGGGTGTAAAACTATTAATAAAAAGGTTCTTTCGAAACATATTTGAGTTCCTTTTCCGGTCTAAGGCTTTGTTGGAAGTCATATTGGCCTACATTTTGTTAGCTTTCCTTTATATTTTCAATCGACCAGTATTTTGTAACCCTAAGGCCATGTTTGACCCAAAAATTTTTGAAGAAATTAAAAAACCATCTCTTTCATATTAAAGAATATTAGCAAAATATGTTGATGTATATTTGTGCCAATTCTCATGTAGCTAGGACGTTGCGGCCATTAGTTATGTTTAACAACGTGCACTTCTTAATATCGAAGTGACACCACTCCTTACAATGGCGGAAGTCCCAGATGGTTAGAAAACATTCAATTATTTTGCCTATTAACATTAAAATATTTGATATTTGAACTTAAAAAATGATCTAATATGGAATTAAATCAATAATATACTTCATTTAGACAGCTAAATCCTGCAGAGTTGATATTATAAAAGATCATAATGTATCGTGTGCAGACTTGTTGTCCCTGGCAACCATTACTCAGTACTATTAAATTTGTTAACGGGTAACCGGGTCCTCAGATCAGGACCCGTCCCGCTTAATCAGGACCAGTTAACCCAACTTTACGGTTAAGGTTCAGGGCAGCATACGAGACTAACGCGAGCGACGGTGACATCAAATTGCTTTCTCCATATTCTGGTATATAAATAATATTAATTAATACACACGTCATCAAAATAAAGAAAAAATTATTTTATTTATAGCATTGATCCTGAAAATAACATCATTATTAAAACGAGAGATAAAGTGCGTGACGCGAAAAGCCGAATTGAGGTCACAAAATGTGGAGGTAAAATGAATTGGCCTCATTGGGGATTGATTGGGTCAATTGGGACAAATTGAACCACCACATTTTAAAAATTCATAACTTTAAAACTACAAATCCTAAAAATCTAATTTTGATGTTAAAATTTACTTTAAAATCACCTCTATTTAACTATGCTATTGGTAGTCCACTTTTAAAATTTTTATTTTTTACCAAAGTGCCTACGTAAGTTGACTCATTTTATGCAAAAGGTGGGGGGGGGGTAATTTTTATATTTTAAGCTTGTTTTCACACTAAATTTAATTAAAATGTAACTATTAACAATGAAATTAATCTCAGAATTAAGTAAGGCATCTTCACCTCCATAGTCAGCCACCTAGATGATGAACAGTCTTAACAGCTGGTATGTGTTAGTAATGGTGATGAGGTGTCAATATTTGTAGTGGCAGTGGATTTTTTATGCCGCTTTTTGTAACTTAACAAACTACTATTTCAAATTGCTGCTGCCAGAATTTAATAGAATATATTTTTCTTACCTACAAGCAATACAATGATAATACCGGGTATGATAAAAACAGTATTGTCGATTGTCTCTTTAACAGGCCCTGATCCAAACTCAACCATTTTGTGTTTTAAAATCTTTCAGGCTCAAATAAGGTAAACTATAGCAGACCATCCAGGAGGATAGAAATTCCGGAAGTTGACGTTTTAATTAGAAAATCTGGTTGTATCTTTTCATATGCCTCACGAAGTCGATTCCTTTACTTATACCTATTGGCTAGACGGTGTGATAAAAGGACCCCAAAAAAAAAGCAATATCAAGACTTTAAGAATACTGAATATCTTTTTTAAAAAAAGAATTTTGCAAAGTGGTTAGAAAAAAATTTCAGTATTATTAAACATTCATTTTTTTTAGAAATCGACTACATTATTAATAAATCGGCCAGTTTTTAAAATTTATGTGGACTGGATGTTTTTCTACCCAAATGAAATGGTCAAATACATGGTTGAGAAATAAAATTTTAAAGTTACATTTAAAATTAGACATATCATCTCCCTTTAACTTTAACATACACGTATTATAATGCCGCATATCTGATTGGGGAATCTAAGCCTAAAGATTGTTTACATTTTATGGAATTTTTGTCTAGCGATATGAAATAATTGAACCCCAGTTTTAAAATATAAAGTAGAAATTGGGTCACGAAACATTTTAAAGTCCATTTTTATTTGATGTTTAATTCTTGAAATTAAATTTTTGTAAAAAAAATGTTAAGTCTTGTTTTTCAATTAAATATAATGGTGAGGCCGTGACATAAAAATTGAATGGAACACGATTGTGCCTAATGGGGAAAATTCGTGAACAATACAATACAGTTTTAATTTCACAGGTTAGCCTACAAATTAAATTCCATATTAAGGCTCATGGTAAGTTCTACCCAAGAATAAAATGATATTGTAAAGGTATTGATTCAATTCTAAGTAATAAAAGAGCAGAAGTGTATAAGGAGGAAAAAAAACAGCGGTAACATGGCATTTAGTTGAACCAGGTTCGGTCCAATCCACTTGTTACTGTTTTTTTAGTTTCCCTCCGCCCTGTTCTCTACCCGATAAAATCCCAATATCGCCACTTTAAATTGGAACCTTCGCAAGCCGTTTTTTGTGTGTGTGCTAAGTTAAAGTAATAAGGAATTTTAATCTTCTTAACTCCTGGGAAAGCACCCAACTTAGCTTCTCCCATGTTTAGTTAGCAAATAAGTCAAGTGCAACTGATGAATATTAGATAACGTGAGAAGGCCAGGCAAAGCCAATATTAGATAACGTGAGAAGGCCAGGCGAATCCAATATTAGATAACGTGAGAAGGCCAGGCGAAGCCAATATTAGATAACGTGAGAAGGCCAGGCGAAGCCAATATTAGATAACGTGAGAAGGCCAGGCGAAGCCAATATTAGATAACGTGAGAAGGCGGGCGAAGCCAATATTAGATAACGTGAGAAGGCCAGGGCGAAGCCAATATTAGATAACGTGAGAAGGCCAGGCGAATCCAAAGCCAATCTTACATTTGGGTTATTTCATTTACAGCAATTTAAGAATTGTCAATAGTTATAACAATCAATCCAAGAAATAATTTTCGTAGATGTCCTGGAGAAGAAAAAAAAAGTAGTCGTTTAAAATGGAAGTGTGTGTTTAAGAGATGGAACACCATTCACGTATTATTTTAATCAATGAACATTGCGTGCCTCGTCAAGTTGAAAGCCGTTAAATAAATAAATACATCTAAATGTCAAGCCGTTTAGAAAATGACACACTTGCACTTGTCCGAGAACACGACACACTTGTCCGAGAACACGACACACTTAGTTAATGTTCTCTCGGATGACGTGTTTGGGTATTAAAGGACATCGAATCATAATGTCAACAATGTCAACGACTCAAAAAATTAACAACGAGACGGGATTTCTAGTGCTCCGCGAAGAACAATATTGAAGATGAGAGAGAGCTGATGGATGGGAAAGCAATAATCACTTCAATATTTTCCCTGTGAGTAACACGACAGCCATCCGTCGCTTTCTGTTGTTATCTATAGCTGAGTACCTCTTAGCATTGAACAAAAAAAGACGTACATTGATAAATACACAATTATTGAAACGGTTTAAAGTGGCGTTCACTCAACTGCGGTTCTTGATGATTTAAAACGAGACGCCGTTAAGAAATCTTATTAAAAAACCTAACGCGTTATGTTTAAAATAAGAAGTAGTTTTCATTGTTTCGTTCCTACTCGATTGTTCGAATTTTAGTAGCTTCAGATTAAATTGTAGATCATTTACTGTTGAGAGGTACATCTGAATGTTGATTTGAAAATAAGAATTAATTGAGTTATTAAACAACAGTTTAACCCTTTTTAAAACAATAAATATTTATAGAAATTAATGTTTTCACTGGTGGAATTGATATTAATATCAATAGAGAAAATGAGACATTCTGTCTTCTAAACTAGTTCTTGGACGCTTATAGATCGATTTAATATGTGGGTGCTCCTTTGTTTATGTCATTGTGTGTGAGTGAAAAATATAATGACATTTTTAAATGAAGTTTAGCATCAAACAAACACAGTTTGCTTTCAATTTGACAGATTTCATATATTTAGAAATATTATAAATTTCAAAGTCTTTACGGACAATATTACGGTAGCTTATTTATATTTGTGTTGACCAGCAGAACTCAAATTTTTATAACGTTTTATAGAAAATACAAACCTCCACAGAATTAAAATTCAACAGTTCATCCACAGATTTTTGTAAACGAATCGGTAATAAAGAATCAAATATTTTGTCAGAACAATTTATGGTGATGACATCATGAACGATATTGACTTTGAATCCTCAACAAAGAGAATTGTGAGTTGACGTAGGTTTGTAACAAAAAGGGTCTAAGCATCAAACCAAAATCACTTGTTTTATCAATATTTGCATCAATACGGAAAGGAGTTGACATAGCGAATCGGTTCATCCATTCAAAAATTCTCGGTACGTATTAAAGTTACTAGATCCAGAGAAACAGCGAACGAAAGTCAAAGCATTAAAAAAAACTATTTGTCACAACTAAATATTTCTGTTGACAATAAAATACAATCCATAACATCCATTTAAAAAAAACCAAGCAAAAGAGTCTTGTCTCTTGATTCGTTGCCCACCATGTCAAACAACATTAAGTGGCCGACGTCCACGAATGCCAGACGTGAATTAATCTTTAGCTTAACCACCGCCCCTTCACCAACACAAGCCTCCCTAACGATAACAAAGGAGAAGATCTTTTTCGATTTGGTGACCATCTTGCATCGTTATGTCTTACCGGCGCTCTGTCTCTTCGGCTTCTTTGGAAACCTCCTCAGCTTCTACGTCCTGCTCCGCAACAAACTCAAGAAGCCGTCCAACATCTTTCTTTTCGCGCTGACGGTGTCTGACTGCCTGTATTTACTCTATCCCTTGGACGTGACCAAATTACTGATCTTCTTCGGGTCTGGCGCAGCTTCGATTGGTTGGGTTTTCCCGGAAAACGTTGCCTACGCGCTCTTTGTCATCAATGTGATTTCTGAAACATTTACTAACATTGGTGCGTACGCAACAACAACATTTCCCGTAGTCATCATCGTTGAACGATGCCTAGCCGTGTTTTTCCCGCTCAAATTCAAGCGCCTCGTCACTCCAAAGAAAGCCTGGCTCGTCGTTTTTTGTGTTTTCCTGTTTTGGACACCATGGTGCGTAAGCGCGGCATTTCACGGTAGATTTTACTACGCTAAACTAAACGGCGAAGTGTCAATAGGCCTCGCAATTTATTCGTCCTACTATCTCAAGAATGTCTACATCATCACTTTATTTGACAAGTACATCTTCTCGGCTATGTCCTCTTGGATTCCTGTGATTCTGGTCATCACCGGTAGCGTTTTGATAGGCGTCAAAGTCAAATTAGCACACGGCAAGCGCAGAGAACTCTCCACGTCCTCGGCTGCGGACATGTCCAAGTCCATGAAACGAACAACGAGAACACTCCTCAGTTTAGCACTGCTATTCGCTGTGCTGTACGGCTACGTATTTCTCGTTGATGCTATCCGACCGGATACATTTTCAAACAACGACTTGCCCGGTACAATTATTTTTGAAACGCGTAAATTGGCTACATACACAAACAGCTCCTGCAATTTTTTCGTGTATTTGCTGATGAATAAAAAGTTTCGCGAAATATTTTCTCAAGAGTTTTAAGTGTCCTTCACGTGTTAGAACTCAAGCGAGCGGTATCTCAGCATAGAATTGTATGTAAAGAACTATTTATTCTTATGTGTAGTAGGCATAATTTTAGTGATTTGTGCTAGCAACACGTGTTTAGTGTAAAAAAAAAGTCTTACAATTAAAACAATAATAATACTTATTATTTCAGTAAATAAATTTGTGAGGCTATATTTTATGTGAATTTTGCATTTTCATTATATTTTTAAAAATATATTTAACCTCAAATAATTTATATTGGAATAATGCGTACACTTTTACATGCATTTCTCTATATAAAGTTATCTTAGACCCATTAACTAATACACGGATGTCTCTTTGAGGTCATTTTGGGGATCATTTTGATTGCGTCTTATGCACGTTTTGTTCCGATACAAATTTCCATGACGAGCTAAAATGAAACAGAATTTATGAAACTGAGATATGAGAAAAGCCAATGTTTACCGATAAAACTGAGATATGTATATTATCAATTGGTTAAATTGAGGCCCCTTTAAATTTTAAATGTAAGAACTATTGAAACATACATACTATAAATATGGAGCATCCTTAATTTACAATGCCACTTTAAATATACGGCCCTCTTTGGCGCGGGGCCCCGATGTGTGGTGGTAATAAAGAACTGAAAGCCAGAAAACAGCAAAGGCCGAAAGTAACTTTTTAAATGTTACATCTATTTGAAAAGGAAAATGCGATTGTCTTGATAACAGAGACGAAAATTACATTACTTCCCCTGCCTCACCTTTTTGCAAGTTTATACAAATGATATTTTTTACAATTCGACTTATTAAAAAATAACAATAATTTTAATGACTTTGTCTTTAGATGCAGATAAAATGATATAAAAAGATTAAAAAGATAAAATTTTATCAGACGGAGGGAAAAACAGCTTTAAAATATATGTAAACGTAGAAATTTTATTGTATTTGTGAAATTCTTGACAGTCTTATAATAAAGTAAATTGCTTGTGTTAAATTTAATAAGTCTTTTGTTTGATAAAATGTTGCATTGTGTATTTAAACCATGTTTGATTTTGTATTTCATGTGTTTGAATGTCTTAGAGCATGGGTGGGGAAACTTTTTTTTTACGGAGGGCCGCATTGAGAACAATATTGTTATAGGCGGGCCGCATTGAGAACAATATTGTTATAGGCGGGCCGCATTGAGAACAATATTGTTATAGGCGGGCCGCATTAAGAACAATATTGTTATAAGCGGGCCGCATTGAGAACAATATTGTTATAGGCGGGCCGCATTGAGAACAATATTGTTATAGGCGGGCCGCATTGAGAACAATATTGTTATAGGCGGGCCGCATTGAGAACAATATTGTTATAGGCGGGCCGCATTGAGAACAATATTGTTATAGGTGGGCCGCATTGAGAACAATATTGTTATAGGCGGGCCGCATTGAGAACAATATTGTTATAGGCGGGCCGCATTGAGAACAATATTGTTATAGGCGGGCCGCATGTATATTTTGTCTACTTAAATTACACTTTACAACGTATAATATATGAATAAATGATTATAACCATGTAGTTTTTATTTCAGATTCACACTCTATAACACATGTACATTACATTTTAAAATACGAACTGCAATAGTTTCTAGTTCATAATTATTTCTACAAAAGTTTTTAATTATCTCTTATAATTACTGTACTGCTAAGAAGTAGGAACATAATTTACATATAAGCTGACCTTAGAGTACAATTATAATTAATGAGAAGTATGTGACTGTTCACAATTAAGAATTATGTTCTTGAACTGTGAAACCAGTTTACTGGTTGTGATTCACATGACTGCATTCAAATTGCGGTCAGTCAACATCGATCTGTTCGTAGACTTGTTTATTTTCATGCAAGAAAAAGCTTGCTCACAGATGTATGTGGACCCAAATAGTGGCAAAAGTTTGGCCGAAAAGTTTTTTTTTAATTGTGGAAATACTACTGCTGGCAAATATCCATAATCCTCCAGCAGAAGAACTGATTTGAACTTTTCCTTCAGGTCATAATCTGCTTATAAGTCAAGCAATTCTATCTGTATATCCTCTTGGACTGAATCACCTTCTGGACTAAATGGCGAACAGAGGATATTGAAGAGTGGTTCCAGGATCTTGGAGTCTTGGAACCTCCTTTCAAATACCACAGCCAAGGCATCCAATTGAGCCTTGTACTTGTCAGCCATTTCACCAGAAATCGTTTTCTGTTTCAGCAAAGGGAAATGCCAAAACCTGTTTTCACTTGCTTATCTGGAGAACAGGGAGAGCTTTGCCTGCAATGATTTAATATGCACATACATGTCATGTGTAAACAAGCTATTGCCCTGAAGTTTGACATTCGGTTCATTACACTTTTCCATATTGTCAATATCAAACATGAAATCTGACTTTCACTTTTCATTAACAATGTTAGTAACAAAGTCACAAACAAAACCATTCATCTCTAGGAACATAACTTTTTCTTCATTGAGATCCCACACTCGTCGCAATATCTTGCCCAGGCTCAGCCAGCGGACACTGCTGTGGTAGAGAATTATCATAATATTCAATTTCCAAATCTTCAAGCAGTGCCCTGAACTGCATGTGCTTAAGTGCTTTGGCTCTGATGAGGTTTATCAGACTGACAACTGGGTCAATAGCATTCTTAATATTCAACGCAGCTTTACGCAGACTTTCCTAATGGATGACACAGTGGAGAGGTAAGAGTGTATGGTCAGGATGTTCTTCTTTAATTTTTAATTTTTTATCAACTACACAAGACCTTCGTTTTTTCTAGTCAAAGCACGCGCTCTATCAGATGTTACACTTGCTATACTTGCTATCTTGTTCCACACCAACCCAGTTCTTTCAACACAGTTCTCAACACCATTGAATAAATCCTGGCCTGTAGTTGTGTCGTTGAGTGGCTCAACATTATTTAATTCTTCGGTAAGCTCAAAACGCGTGTTTACTCCCCGTATGTATACCAACAATTGCGCTGTGTGTTGTACATCGGTACTTTCGTCCAACGCAAGAAAGTACCACAAACATTCTTTGCTTGCATCTCGAAGTTAGTGCAACAAATTGTCAATAATTTTTTTCAACACGCCTGACTACAGTTCTATTTGATTAAGAAATGCTATCAAATTGTGTTTTCTGTTCTGGAGACATAAAGCTAGCTGCATCTGATAAGCATTCCTTGATGAACTCACTGTCGGGAAAAGACTTGTTTCGTCTTATGGGACAGCAACAAACTGGTTTCGGTTGCAGCATCTTGACCGTTTAGTGAACACAGCTTGCTGTCTTTTAAAATTATTAGCCAACTCTTGGCACTTCCTTTTTCTCGTGTCGGTCGCTACATTGTGCCCGAAAACCAAATGTTTCGTTAGGTGTGTCTTTTTATGTTGTACTCATTAAATGTTATTTGTAATAGCAATTGATTGGGTCATGCGAAAATGCACGGATGCCGAATTAGGCATCAAATGGACCGAAAACAATACTTTAGAAGACCTTGACTTTGGAGATGACCTGGCTCTTATAAGCTCAACGCATCTGAACAACCAAGAAAAAAAGGATCGTCTCTAGCACTTTTCAAATTAAATTGGCCTTCAAATCAACACAACCAAAACAAAAGTCATGGACCTCACCAACCAACCCAATGAAATTATACTTAATGACCAAACCACAGAGAAAGTAACCAACTTCACTTACTTAGGAAGCAAAATGTCATATGATGGAGATGCAACATCAGAGATAACGACTCGAATTGCGTTGGCGTCAAGTGCTTTTAACAAACTTACAAATATTTGGAGATCAAAGACACTTAACAAACATATAAAACTTAGGCTATTAAACTCTTGCATAATCCCTGTACTAACATATGGATGTGAAAGCTGGAAATCCACTCAAGCTATAGAAAATAAATTAGTTGCCTTCGAGAGCAAATGCCTCCGAAAAATTTTGAATATAAAATGGAGTGATTTTAAATCAAATGGAACAATAAGAGAAGAAACCAACCAAGAATATGTGTCAACCTTTATAAGGAGAAGACGATGGAGTTATATCGGTCATAGTCTTCGAATGGACGAGAGAAGACTACCATGGCAGACCTTCCTATGGACACCAACAGGCAAAAGAAAACAAGGAAGGCCAAAAGAAACCCTACGTAGAACAATCAAAAGAGAAAGCTCAACCATGGGTCTAAGAAATAATCAAGACCTAATACAATTGGCGACGGATCGTCGTAAATGGAAATCAATGACTTCTGCCCTAAGTGCCGTCTTCGGCCCGTGAGGAACTAACTAACTAACTAACTAACTCATTAAAGACGTTCAAACACATAGCACAGCAAGTAGACTGCTTTGCTGATAACGCTCGTGAAGCAATATTTAGCGGTCCATTCGTCATTAAATACATGACATTCGTCCACAAACTTTTGTAAATGTTAACATTTTTATTTTTGCAGCACTCACGGTTAAATCAACATATATTCGTTTTTAAATTACAATGTTTACAAAACCGCCAATAGACTATTGACTAATGATCACTACATAACTCTTGGGTTATTAAACCGATTTAATATCCATGGATTCGAATCAAACATTCGGAATAAAATTTAAAAAATATTGCGAAAGTTCTAAACAAAAAATTTAACTTCGCCATAAGATCACAACAGGTGCATGCCTTCCGGCCGCATAATAACCTCTGGCGGGCCGTAGTTTACCCACCCCTGTCTTAGAGGAATTCATACTTACATTCAACGTTAAAAATGGGACTTTCCAAGAAATTATACCCATTGTCCGACAAACAAACATATTATAGTTTTACGAATGCGGCACAAGTATATATGATGGATACATTTAAATACCACTTTGTTTCCATACATTATTTGTTATTAAATGTACGAAGCTATTAAAAAAAGAATAAAAGGTAATAAGAATTAATTGCATGATAAAATTACTCATGGTGAACCCCAAAGAATATTTTTGTTCAACATTCAAACTTTTCTGGATTTCACAGTGGAAATATCACTCATGAGTCTACATGAACATGTCGACTTTTTACGCACATTTTCTGAAGACTTCATATCTTTTATATCCGGAAGATTTTTGCAACCTAAATCAAATTAAAATCCTCAGTTATAAATACAAATCTTTAGTCATTTAATAATTTTTTTCTTCAACATTGCAGACTTGAAACTGCGGAAAATTCACCAAGAAAAGGTGGGTTTAAATGAACACGCAATGTCAGGCAGAAATTGATTTGAATGTAGAAATAAAGACACATTTCCGGGTGGTGAGGACTATAAATGACATGGATTTAAATCTTACCATTGAAAACCGCATGTTCTCTGATACAATTCATTTTTTGTGCAGTGATTTTAAATATATTTTGAAATTTTTTGAAAAATTTCGTACAATAATACAAAGTTTTTTTCTTCACCGTGAAGCATGGATAAAAATAAAATTTAAAAAAAGAAAGAAAGAAACAACACATTTAATTGAATTTAAATATATTTTTTAAAAATATTAATGCAATTCTCAAGGTAATAAATGAGCTACTATTTATTTGGCATCCCCTGAAAGGTTTCCAGAATATTTTTATTATATGTTTTCTGAATTTCATATTTTAAAAAAAAATTAACAAAGGATTGCAGACAGAAAAAACCGTTATAAAAGCTCACTAAAACTCAACCTTCGTGCTGTCTTTGAAGCTAAATATTCCTGGGTTCAAACTGAATTGATGTTATCGTATTCAAAGTTCAGATTAATAAATTATCATTGTCTCCAGATCGTTCAATTCAAATTGTTTTTTTTTGTCACTCATCATCTTCGTCATACTTCACATGAAGTCACCATCGGGACTCGTGTGCCCTTCGGCCAATGGAAATAGTTGACACAATTTTCGCAGCTGAACTTTGTAAGCGTGCAGGTCAATTCTTAATTGTAAAATTTAACAAAAGTGAACGTCATTGAATTGCTTGGCAGTGGAAGAGGTAATGTGCCTGAGTCTCGTTTTGGATGTTTGCAGAACTGGGAGGGGGGGTGATTGAGCGGGGTGTTTGCTGATCTGTCCAGATCAAATATTATTTTTTTCTTTATTTCATTTTAAAACAATCTAAACCATATTCTAATATTACGTTATTTCTTTCCTTTAGGCCTTTAAATAAAGATAGTGATGTTATTTAATTATAATGAAATCTAAATATCGAAATGGATTATAAGTTTTTAGATCTTTAATACGATCTTTAGTGAGGCCTTAGAAATGCCAACACCATAGAAGCTAAAGACCCTCGCTCTCCGCCCGTGTCTCACTACATCCTTGAGCTTGGGTCTTGATAAGGAATTAATATCACGTGAACCAAAATAGATGATTAATTCTGCTATTGTTCTGATCACTCCAAGAGAACTATTATTTTCATATTGCATGAGATGAAGATAACAAAAAATAGATAAACATTTTAATATTCCAATGCGCCAAGAGACTCGCCGGAACAATTGTCATCGAGGCCACAGATGTAATGAGTTATTAAATACCCGTATGTGTTGTGTCACGTGACTTTTAGTCATCACAAAGTCCGTCCTACACACCTTCAACTGAGAATCATCAAGTATTAAAGTCCAGGCGGACAGTTCCAACTATTTGGTTTTTTACGTTAAGAGGCAGAGCTATTTAATTGCGTGATACAACTTTTTAAATGTTTACATTAGAAAAAAACATAAATCGTGAGGCTAAATTTTATATCAGAAACTATCCAGCAGACACAATTTAAATAAAAGATTTATTATTTTAGAAAAGTTATTATTTAATTATGACATCATTTAAAATAGTTACTTACTGAGACTCTCTCACCCATTATGCAATATTAAAAATTGATTTTGGTAAATATTTCTCATGGATTTGATAAAGTAAAGCATTATCATGCCTCGACTCAATCAATATTGGTCTTTTGAATACCGCCATTAACATTTGAACCTCTCCCTTAAGTAAAATAGGAAATATGTGTTGAAACACTGCAACTTTATTTTCAAAATTTTCAGATAATCATTTCACTGTGTCATGTTAATTTGTTTGAGAACCACTAAATAAACGGAGAAAAAAATTGGGACAAGTGTCCTGGTTCTGGAGCAAGATATTCCCCGCGGTAAAACTGCGACTAATTGTTTTGAACTTCAATATTAAACTTTAGGTTGTAGCTGTAATTAGCAGTTGGCCCGTGGTGTTGCCCAGACGAATTCTGCAGACGATATGGAAACCATTTTAACTCCAATTAATTTCTAAATAGTGACAAATAGAACCTTGATATTAACATGGAATCAGACCTGAATCATTATTAAAGTGATTCTTAAAAAAGACATATGAAGAATCGTTCTTAAAATTGAAAATAATTGCGAAAATCTTTAGTAGATTTTGTTTCAAAAGAGCTGATATGTTAATATCTTTGTGTGTTGTAAGTTAACTTGTGAAAAAGTGAGGATTAAAATGTATACTTTTTGAGCTTAAAAAAAAAGGATAATGAAGAAAATTAAGGACAGCCAAAAAAGCTTTAAAAGTAATTCTAACGATCACTACTGACATTGATCACATTGAACTAACACAACCTGTTTAAAGAGCCCATGACGCGTAGAAGACAAACGTTGTGGTTACAACCAACAGTGATTAGGAACAGAGAGCTGATTCAGTGAACATTAAAATATTCAAAAAGATAACCGCAATGACAAGGGTAGGACGCATATACACAAGTGTTTTGGTATAGGCTTTAATTAATTTTTTTTTGAATTTGCCAGCACGGGCGTGAAAGTAAATCATGTTTTACAAAGTAAACATATGATCCTAATTTATTAATGTAAACAAACCAAATGGTTGTTTTGTTGCACCTTTAAAAAATATTATTTTCAAAGGTATTACCATTAGTTTGATGATTAAGTGTATTTTATATATGTAAATAATTTGTTATTGTAAGTTTATATTTGCGTACGGTTCGTTGGCACGGTGGCCAGGTTTCTTGTTGACAGTAGCCCAAAAATTTTTTTAATTTTTAAAAACGTAAAGTTTCGCGCAAACATGATTTTAGAAGTTTGTTCATCAGCATAATTTAAAACAAACAATCAAACAAACAAAACATATACATACACAAATACCTAAAAAATGACAATTTTACTGTAATTAAATTTGCACATTAGAATAATCATGCAATTTTTTTGTTTTAAAATATGATGCAGACTGCAGTGAAAAAATAATAGTTATTAAAAAAATTTGGAGCAAATAAAACAGAGATGACCTAAAGCTATATTGTTGACAAAAGTGCAACATCGAGAATTTCGACTTAAAAATAATTGTGGAGAAGACTTAACTGTACCAATTAATACAGCACGGAAGTATATTCAAACTTACAATTCTAGCAAAGAAGCGTTGAGGCACAGTCATACATTTAACTGTTATAAACAATAAAGCACAGACGTGAGAAGGGAATATACGTACGAATCATCAGACATTTTGTGTAAAGTGTTTGACACAGCACAACACAACTGAGGAGACAACGCTTTAGACATTGAGTGTCAAAAAAAAAGGAACAACAAAAAATATATATTCTGTTAAAGAAAGTTAAAGTCTTCAATCGTTGTCCACAATGTCCACCAATGCAACTCGCGGATTAATCTTTGGCCCAACAACCGCCCCTTCGCCAACACAAATCTACGTAACCATAACGAAGAATCAGATCTATTACAATATTGTGACCAGCATGCATCGTTACGTCCTACCGGCGCTCTGCTTCTTCGGCTTAGTTGGAAACCTCCTCAGTTTCTACATCCTTCTGCGCAACAATCTCAAGAAGCCGTCCAACATCTTTCTCTTCGCACTGACGGTGTGCGACTGCCTGTATTTACTCTACCCCTTGGACGTGACCAAATTACTCATCTTCTTCGGCTCTGGCGCAGCTTCGATTGGTTGGGTTTTCCCGGAAAACGTTGCCTACGCGATCTATGTCATCAATACAATTTCCGAGACGTTCACTACCATCGGGTCGTATGCAACAACAACATTTCCAGTCATTATCACCTTTGAACGCTGCATTGCCGTGTTTTTCCCGTTCGAATTCAAGCGCCTCGTGACAACAAAGAAAGCCTGGGTCACCGTGTTTTGTGTTATCCTGTTTTGGACGCCGTGGTGTGTGTGTTGGGCATTCAACGCCAGATTCTACTACGCTAAATTTAACGGTGAAGTGGGAGTTGGCCTTATAACCTATTCATCCTTCTATCTCAGGAACGTCTACATCATCACTTTATTAGACAAGTACATCTTCTCCGTTCTGTCAACTTGGATTCCTGTGATTCTGGTCATCACTGGTAGCATTTTGATCGGGGTCAAAGTCAGTTTAGCTCACGGCAAACGCAGAGAACTCTCCACGTCCTCGGCTGCAGTCATGTCCAAGTCCATGAAACGAACAACGAGAACACTTCTCAGTTTAGCTCTCCTATTCGCCTTTATGTACGTCTATGTGTCTCTAGTTGATATCATCAGACCAGACGAGGTATCAAGCGAGGACTTGCAAGGTGCAATAATGTACCAAACTCGTAAAATTGCAGCCTACGTCAATAGCTCCAGTAACTTTTTCGTGTATTTGCTGATGAATAAAAAATTTAGGGACATCTTTTTTAACAGCTTCGGATGTTTCTCAAGGGAAAGAAAGCAAGAAAGCGGCATCTCAGCATAGAACTTTATTGTTCAGACAGCTAAAATTCGGTATCTCACCATAGAAATTCTATTACAGTATATATAAAATAATCATTGTAAGTCAACTGTTCTTCTAAACCCATTGTCATCTGTTATACCCAGTGGCCTCACTTTGACTTCACTAGATAATAAATTAAAAATAGATTTCCTTTTATTACCATGAGGGGTTATGATGAAGAAAAGTAGATGGAAATTTAAAGAATAAAATAAAATTTTCAACAACAATTTTTTCAAAGGCCGCTAAAAATGTCATGTCTTTCAGGTGTTTAAATTGTTAGTTTGCAAATTTGAGCAGCTTAGTTCTTAAAGTACATCTTAAATCACAAAATATGGAGTTTTTAGATAATCAATTTTTAATTAATTGTTCTCTTATTTGAAAGATAGCGATTTTATTTTAAAGAAATTGGACTTAGTTACATTGTATTCTTTTCCTTTGTTATACTGTAGATTTTTCTTAACCAGATGTCGAATGTTCTCTGTTCATGTTGAATTTGACTTTGACAAAAATTTGACTTAAGTACTTTTAGCACTAGGGACTTCATATGCTCTCGAGCAACAAATAATAATCCTATAGTAAAGGACCTGAAAGAAAATGTTCTGCTTTACTCTGATGGTTAGCTACATAGCAGTGGAGTCAGAACGTGAACATATAATTCTGGTCCTCTTGTCAGTCAGGAACCGGAACGGGTATTTAAAATTTAAAAATAAAATAACACAAAAAAAAATAACACAAAAAAAAATAACAAAAAAATAACAAAACATGGCCAAACAAATTTAACACAGTTTAGGGACAGGAAAAATGATGTTAGAATTTAGAAAAAAATTGAAAAAAAATGAAATAAGAAAAGAGGAAGAATTCTTTAATTTTTTTCATTGTTTTTCTGTTATTTTCTGTTTGCTTTATTAATTTTTTAAAGTTGCTGGATGTTTAAATCATTTATATAAAATGACGTCACACTCCTCAGCTTTTTAAAATTAAGTTTTTGATTCTCGACTGAGCCAGAGATGAAGGGAAAAAAGGAACTTTAAGGACATATGGAATTCATTTGAAAAAAATAGTTATCACATTTTCAAATAAATGAAATAACCAGGCGTAGCTGGTATATTAATATCGCTTGTAATGGTATAACAAAATTAAAAACCAAATTTTATCAGACAAAAGGGAAAACAACTTTAAAACTTATGAAAACGTAGAAATGTTGATTGTTATTTGTGCTCTTCTTGACTTTCTTATAATAAACCAAATTTCTTGTGTTAAAATTTATTTTGTCTTTTGTTTGATAAAATGTGGTATTGTGTATGTGGTCCAAGGTTGTCATTGCCAGGGCGGGGGTGGAAGATAAGCATCCACTCCTCTAGAAATGCCCTAAAAGGCTTGAGTCTCTTAATGCCTCTGTCAACCAAAATCCAGCTCCTGGCCTTCTCGCGTGGCTCACACAAAAGCCCGGCGGACCATGTTGTTACTAACAGGAGAAGGGATGAAGGCGGTCAACTGGCGCCTCAAAACCAGTAGCTTCGGGTAGATGAGACTCGTTAACCATGGTCGGTAGCTCATCTAGGAGAGGGAAACTCTTATTCTAAACCTCCGCTGCCTTGCGGCTAAACCCTCATGGGAAAGGCTAGGGGAGTAAACCCCGACAGAAAATCAGGAAGTGGAGCTCCTAAGGCGGTCTGCTACTGAAACAAATTGCATTCCGGCAGCTCCTGCGACGCGAATGGTGCCAAGCCGTATCGACATTAGTCGTTCCATTGGATCCACCATTGGCGTGGAGAGGGGGGATCTGCTGTTTGGGCAGCAGCTGGTTCTCCATAGTAACACGCCCAGGCTTTATCTTTACTGGAGAGGACACTCCAGCATCGCCGCAAGGTGTGAACACAACACGGGAAGCAGCAGTTTACCGGTTATAAGCCATAGCTCAATTGGCGTAGAGCTAGGCGCCAGGGGTTGCTTCCGACGGTGGGAGAGATCACCATGTCTCAATGGATCGCTACCGCCCGCCTCAAGCTGGGCAGCCCCCAGCCAATAAGGTGCTATCCCGCCATGGCCTACCTGCTCCACTGGGTGCGTGGAGCTCAGAGGAACTTCTCAACAAGTAGGCCAGTAAATCCTGCACCTAGAAATAAAAAAACAAAAGATAAGAAGACTCCAGCTCTTCGCCTAGCAAGCTGGAACGTTAGGACTATGTGTCCAGGCATTACTGCCGACCTGCAGCTTATTGATGATGCCAGGAAGACAGCCATCATTGACAGGGAGCTTGCCAGACTAAACATCGACATTGCCTGCCTTCAGGAGACTAGACTCCCAGAAAGTGGTACCATAAAAGAATGCAACTACACTTTCTTCTGGCAGGGTGGACCAATGGACACACCAAGGCAACATGGGGTTGGTTTTGCCATAAAAAATGGACTCTGCTCCTCCATAGAACCCCCAACAAAGGGAACTAACAGGATACTAACAATACAACTATCTACATCCTCAGGATTAGCCAACATCATCAGTGCTTATGCTCCAACCTTATCCTCGAGCTCAGAAGCTAAAGACCAGTTCTATGATGATCTCAATCAAACACTAGCCAGCATACCCACCAATGAAGCAATCTACCTCCTTGGTGACTTCAATGCAAGAGTTGGAAGTGATCACATGGCCTGGCCAACTTGCCTCGGTTATTTTGGAAGAGGCAGGCTAAATGAAAATGGGCAGAGATTACTAGAGATGTGCTGCTTACATGGACTATGTGTCACAAATACTTTCTTCAACTGCAAAGCAATCCACCAAGTGTCATGGAGGCATCCCCGCTCTAAACACTGGCACCAACTAGATCTCATCATCACAAGACGCACACAGCTGGCCAGTGTCCTCCTCACACGCAGTTACCACAGTGCAGACTGCGACACAGATCACTCCTTAGTGGCTAGCAAGGTAAGGTTACTGCCAAAGAAATTGTACCGCAACAAAAACAAGGGAAAACCACGCATAGGCATCTGCTCCACCAAGAATCCAGAGACAACAGCAGAATACACCCAGAGACTAAAAGAAGCTCTTGTACAAATGCCACCAGTAGACACTATTGAGTCCAAGTGGTCACATCTGCGGGACACCATATATGGCTCAGCTATTGCGGCATTCGGCAAGAGAGAACGCAAAAGTGCAGACTGGTTTGAGGCCCATTGGGAGGAAATGAAGCATGTCACTGATGTAAAAAGAAAGGCTCTTTTAGCCTATAAAGACAGGCCTTGCCCAGAAACTCTACATTCCCTTAAGAGCGCCAAGAAAAATGCCCAGCAGGCAGCTCGCCACTACGCTAACACGTACTGGCTCAATCTAAGTTCCAGCATACAGTCAGCTGCTGATAGAGGCGATAAAAAGGCTATGTACGAGAATATAAAACAAGCAACAGGCCCTCTGACCTCCAAGACAGCACCCTTAATGTCAAAAGCAGGGGAAATTATCACTGATCGGGACAAGCAACTCAAACGGTGGATCGAGCACTACCTGGAATTGTACGCAACTATAAACCATGTCTCAACTGCTGCCCTGGACGATATCCCAGACCTGCCGGTCATGGAAGAGCTCGGTAGCCTACCCACAATGGTCGAGCTAAGTAGAGCCATAGATTGCCTAGCCTGCGGGAAAGCTCCTGGTAATGATGGAATTCCACCAGAAGTTCTCAAATGTGGAAAAGAAATACTTTTACAGCCTTTGCATGACCTCCTCACTCTGTGCTGGGAACAGGGGCAGATACCACAGGAGTTGAAAGATGCCAACATCGTTACACTGTATAAAAATAAAGGAGACAAGAGTGACTGCAACAACTATCGTGGAATCTCTCTCCTCAGTATAGTTGGAAAGGCCTTCGCCCGAGTTGCATTGACACGCCTACAGACCCTAGCATCGCGTGTACTCCCAGAATCGCAGTGCGGCTTTCGAGCCGGAAGATCAACCATAGACATGATCTTCTCTCTGCGCCAGCTGCAGGAGAAATGCAGGGAGGAACATATGCCTCTATACATCGCGTTCGTCGACCTAACTAAAGCTTTTGATCTTGTCAGCAGAAGCGGCCTTTTTCAGATCTTAGTAAAAATAGGCTGCCCTACACATCTGCTTAACATCATCAAGCAATTCCACGAAAACATGCAGGGCACAGTGTGCTATAATGGTGCCACCTCCGAGGCTTTCCCAGTAAGTAGTGGAGTAAAGCAAGGCTGCGTGTTGGCACCTACTCTATTCGCAATATTCTTTTCCATCTTACTCCAGTATGCCTTCAAGAACAATAGCGAGGGGATATACATACACACCAGAGCTGACGGGAGATTATTCAATATTGCCCGACTTAAAGCCAAGACCAAAATAAGGAAGATTTTGCTGCGCGAGCTCTTATTTGCAGACGATGCCGCCTTAATATCCCACACAGCAGACGGCCTGCAGAACCTTGTATCCAGCTTCTCCGCTGCTTGCAAAGAGTTTGGCCTGACCATAAGTATAAAGAAAACCAACATTATGGCACAGGATGCTGCCTCTCTCCCGACTATCACCATTGATGACTGCAACCTGGATGCTGTTGACAGTTTTACTTATCTGGGATCGAACATCTCGAGCACCCTCTCACTGGAAGATGAGATAAGTAGCAGGATAGGGAAGGCAGCAACTGTTATGGCTAGACTGTACAAAAGAGTCTGGTCCAATGCCAAACTCACAGCAAGGACTAAGCTGCAGGTATACCAGGCCTGCGTACTGAGCACACTCCTCTATGGATGCGAGTCTTGGACCACCTATACCAGGCATGAAAGAAGGCTCAATAGCTTCCACCTCAGATGCCTGCGCCGCATCCTAGACATCAAATGGCAAGAGAAAGTCCCCAACACAGAGGTCCTGGCTCAAGCAAGCATGAGTAGTATTGCAGCAATATTAAGCCAAAGACGCCTCCGTTGGCTTGGACACGTCAAGAGGATGCAAAGTGGTCGCATACCCAAGGATGTGCTCTACAGCGAGCTGGCGACAGGGAAAAGGTCGGTTGGTCGGCCATGTCTCAGATACGTGGACATATGCAAGAGAGACATGAAAGTAGCCAACATTGATATACAAAACTGGGAAAACCTGGCAGAGGATAGGTCCATGTGGCGGGCTATAGTGAAAGAAGGATCACTAAGAGCAGAGAAGCAAACTAGGGCAGAAGCAGTCGGGAAAAGAGCGAGGAGAAAGGCCAGGAAACACTGCCCCACTGCTTTCGTGTGTGTGTCATGCAGAAGAGACTGCCACTCAAGGATTGGTCTCATCAGCCACACCAAGAGCTGCAGATAATAAAGATAAATCTATCGTCTTTCGTAGACGGACAGATGCCATACTCCATTTGTGCTCTTCTTGACTTTCTTATAATAAACCAAATTTCTTGTGTTAAAATTTATTTTGTCTTTTGTTTGATAAAATGTGGTATTGTGTATGTAAATCATGTTTATTGTGTGTTTGAATATCTTAGAGGAATTCATTCTTAAATTGAAAGTTAAAATTGAGACTTTTAAGAAATTGTACCCAGTGTCACGACCAACAAACATATCATAGTTTAACGAATGCTGCACAAATATACACGATAGAACATTTAAATTCAACTTTGTTTCAAACAATTATTAGTTATTAACATTACGAAGCTATAAAAAAAAAGAATACAATTTAAGAAAAATTAATTGCAGAATAGAATTACTGATGAAGGACCCCCAGGAAATTCGAAATTTTCTGGTTTTCATAGTGGAAATAGGACTTCTGAGACCGGCATTAATATTCAGAATTTTCACTCACATTTTCTGAAGAGATGTTATCTTAAATCAGAGACGTTTGTGTATACGGAATATGTATGCAACCTAAAAAAAATTAAATCGTTAGTTAAATATAAAACACTTTACCAATTTAATATAATTTTTTCTTCTTCAAAATTTCAGACTTGAAATCACGGAAAATTCACCACGAAAGGTAAGTTTATATGAACATGAATGCCATGCAGAAATGTATTTGAATGTAGAAATAATACGATGGTTGGCTAATTACTTAAAACACAGGGAATTTAGTATTACCAGTTAAACCCTCATGTTTTTTGATGCAGTTCATTTTGTGCGTGTATTATTTGTAAATAAATTTTTAACATTTTCGAAAAATGTAAGAAACAACACATTTAATTGAATTTCAGTTAATAAATGAGCTGCTATTTATTTGGCAGCCTCTGAAAGATTGCAAGATTTTTAAAATAATTTGTTTTTCTGACTTTATCATTTTAAAAAAATTAATAAAATATTGCAGAAAGAAAAATATAATAAAAACTACATAGAAAGTCGATTTTAGTCCTGACTTTAAAAAGAAGATATTCTCAGTTTAAACTAAATTGATGTATTCTTATTTTAATTTTCAGATTATCATTTCCCCCCTGCTTTTACAATTCAAATTTGTTTTTATCTCGTCAGCATCTTCTTCATCCTCCAGATCAAGTCACAATCGGGACGTGTGCCATTCGGCCAATGGGAATAGTTTACATAATCTTCGCAGCTTGGATGTTGATAGACAAAAGAAGAAGAACAAATAATATTCTGTTGATTTATTTCCCACCATGTCAAACAACAGCAACTGGCCGATGTCCACCAATGCAACACGCGAATTAATCTTTGGCTCAACAACCGCCCCTTCACCAACGCAAGTCTACCTAACATTAACAAAGAATCAGATCTATTTGAAACTGGTCACCAGCATGAACTGTTATATCTTACCGGCGCTCTGCCTCTTCGGCTTCTTTGGAAACCTCCTCAGCTTCTACGTCCTGCTCCGCAACAATCTCAAGAAGCCGTCCAACATCTTTCTCTTCGCTCTGACGGTGTCTGACTGCCTGTCTTTACTCTACTCCCTGAACGTGACCAAATTACTCATCTTCTTCGGCTCTGGCACTGCTTCGATTGGTTGGGTTTTCCCGGAAAACGTTGCCTACGCGCTCTTTGTCATCAATGTGATGTATGGGGTTTTCACCAACATCGGAGGCTACACAACAACCACAGTCCCCGTCGTCATCACCGTTGAACGATGCCTGGCCGTGTTTTTCCCGCTGAAATTCAAGCGCCTTATCACACCAAAGAAAGCATGGGTCATAGTGTTTTGCGTGTTCCTGTCTTGGACACCGTGGTGCGTTAGTGGGGCGTTTCTCAGCAGATTCTACTACGCTAAATTAAACGGCGAAGTGTCAATAGGCCTGGCAATTTATTCGTCCTACTATCTCATGAACTTCAGCATCATAAGTTTATTTGACAAGCTCATCTTTTCGTCCCTGGCGTCTTGGATTCCTGTGATTCTGGTCATCATCGGTAGCATTTTGATAGGGGTCAAAGTCAAATTAGCACATGGCATACGCAGAGAACTCTCCACGTCCTCGGCTTCAGTAATGTCCAAGTCCATGAAACGAACAACGAGAACTCTTCTCAGTTTAGCACTGCTATTCGCACTACTGTACGGTTACGCATTTATTGTGGATGCCCTTACGCCAAACGGTTTTACAAGCGATGACTTGCCGCTTGCAATTCTATATGAAACACGTAGAATTGCTGTATTCACCAACAGCTCTTGTAACTTCTTCGTGGATTTGATGATGAATAAAAAATTTCTGGACATCTTTTTCAGCAGCTTCAGATGTTCTTCAAAGGTGGAAAAACAAGCAAGCGGTACCTCAGCATAGGACTTTATCTACAGAAGACAAGCAAGCAATATCTCAGCATCTACAGAAGACATGTAAGCGGTATCTCAGAATAGAATTATATATACAGAAGACAAGGGAGTGATATCTCAGAAGATAACTTAGTCTGCAGAAGACAAGCAAGCGGTACTTCGGCATAGAACTTTATCTTCAGAAGACAAGGAAGTGATATCTCAGAATAGAACTTAGTCTAAAGAAGACAAGCAAGCGGTACCTCAGTGTAGAACTTTATCTACAGAAGACAAGCAAGCGGTACCTCGGCATAGAAATTTATCTACAGAAGACAAGGAAGTGATGTCTTGGAATAGAGCTTTATGTTCAGAAATCTAACAATCGGCATCTCAGCATAGAACTTCTATTAGAGAATTGTTACAATAATTATTGTAATTCAATCACTCTTTGAAACCATTTTTCTTCTCTTATACTCAGTGGCGTAAACTCTACGTCACTAGAGGACACGTTAAAAATATATTTCCCTTTCCTATAATGCCACAAGGCTTTATAATGAAGATAAGTAAATATATTTGAAGAAAATAGACAACATTTAAAATAAACGTTTTGTTAATTCTTACAAAAAAAATAATTGTCTTTTTAAATGTTTAAATTGTTAATTTGCACTTGCTTTCGAGCAAAACAAAATGAATCTTTTAGTAAAAGACGTGTGTCAAGGTTTACTGCTCTACTCCAATGGTTCGCTACATGGCAGTGAAGGCAGAATGTGAGGCACATAAGTCTGGTCCTCTTGCCAGACAAGAACAGGCACGGGTAACTAAAAAAAATAAATAACTGAAACATAGCAAATAAATTTTAACAATTTAGGAAATTGCACAAATGGTGGTAAAATTTGGAGGAGAAGTTAGAAAAAGGGAGAAATTAGAAAAGAGACCAAGAGGAAGAATCCTTTGAATTATTTCGACGTTTTTCTTTTCTTTAAAAAAATTTCTTGACGCATAAAGCATTCATATATAATGAAATCAAACTCCACAGCATTTGTAATTACGTTTTTTATTCTCAACTGAGCCAGAGATGAAAACAGAACTTCGAGGACATTTAGAATTTTATTACTTTAAAAAAATTAATATTTAATGATTGTGTCATAAAATAGAAAAAAGAGGGTGACAACGACGATAGTAGTATGTTTACTGAAACACATTATATAACTAAAACACAATACATATTTTAGTTAATAAAAATAAAAGAAAAGAAACGTAAATAATTTATGTCACTTTTGAAGATTTTACTTTTTATGGGTTAAATTTGTGTAAATCTTGACAGTGTTTAAAATATAGCGCTTTTTTTTGTCAAATAAAATAATTCATGTCTCTTCATTTCGCAAAATTGTCTTTGGTGCATTAAAACAATTTTTGATGTTTTATACAATTTAATAATACAATATATTAGTTATTTATTCAATGAAGGAATATAAAATGTTAAGAAATTATTCACAATTCCGAGCTAAAATTTGTATACATCACTACATCCACATAAAAAATGCAATTTAAAGAAGGAAGCATAAAAATATGCACCTGCTTTGATGTAGACATCTTGAGCACTCAATTTAGCTACTAACTTTAATCGCTCTTTCTTTCCACACAATGTTTATACACGATAGGGAAATAAAGGTGCCGCTACATAGCAAAATTTCTATCAGGATTATCTAAACACATTTATTTCGAAATTAAAATTTCAATATCTTTAGCATAGATAGTGTTAGAGCTAAAGAATAAACAAATTCAAAACCAATTCTTTTTTGTTTAATTAATTATGCGAAGCTGTGCAAATGGAAGCAATATACGAAAACACATTTTGGGATGAAGTAATTCTACTAATCTTGATCGTTACCATAAACAAATGTTCAGTCAACACTGATATTGTTTTTTTTATTGATACCAGAAAAGAAAATGTTTCTATGAGAGCTGCATCAACAATCGACTTTTAAAAATGTTAACTCTAATTTTATTTATACGTGGTTAGAGGAGACGGAATGTTCATTTGAATATTTTCTGATTTTAATGACCTCAAAAGAGTTATTTATGATTTATCCCATTAAATCTGAGTAAAATTGTAAGGAAATTAGAATAATGAATAATTTATTTAGAGATTTTAAAATTGACTTTAAAGTCGAAAAGTTAGATCGTTTATTGGTGACGTTTTGACAGGCAGCAAGTGTAAAATATAGAAAATAATTAATCACATACTTTACATCGTTGTGTGTCTGAGATCTCAGATTTGTTAACATGGTTTGAATGAAGTGCTCACCAGTCTCACGTGAGATACTATTTTCAAAACTTGAATAAATACTATTAAAAAAATTAAACATATATCATTTAACTAATTTTACAAAAAAATATATATATCATGTAAGTAAAATAAGAATTTCAGGTTTTTTGTGTGGATAGAATTAAAAATAAAAGAAATAAAGAAACAACACATTTACTTGAATTTAAATATAAAATTTTTAAAAATGTTAATACAATCTTCTAGGTAAGAAATGAGCTGCTATTTATTTTTTCAACACTTGAAAAGTTTATGAATTTCATTTTTTTTAAAAATTGATAAAGGATTGCAGAAAGAAATAAAACATAATAAAATAATATAAAACTCAACCTTCGTGCTGTCTTTGAAACTAAGAAATCCTGAGTTTAAACTTTATTGATGTTTTCACATTCAAAGTTTCAAAACAATAAAATATCATTTTCTTCCAGATCCTACAATACACATTTATTTTTGACAGTCAGCATCTTTCTCATCCTTCAGATCAAGTCACTATCGGGACTCTTGTGGCCTTCGACCAACGGGAATAGTTTACATAATCCACGTGTGTCCTTCAGCCAATGGGAATAGTTTACACAATCCACGTGTGTCCTTCGGCCAATGGGAATAGTTTACATAATCCACGTTTGCCCTTCGGCCAATGGAAATAGTTTATACAATCCACGTGTGTCCTTCAGCCAATGGGAATAGTTTACACAATGCACGTGTGTCCTTCGGCTAATGGGAATAGTTAACACAGTCGCCGCAGCTAGACTTTGTAAGCACACAGGTGAAGTCTTTAATTTTTTTAAGATAGCCAAAGTGAACTTCTTTGAAGAGCTGGGCAGTGGAAGAGGTAATGTGCTTGTGTCTCGTTTTGGATGTTTGCAGAACCGGGTGGGAAGGGGGATTGAACGGGTTTGTTTGCTGATCTGTCGAGATCAAAAGCTGGCTCGATTACATAAAGGAATGAACAGGGATGAGATTGAATAAATTACTGGCCGCCGCTCAAGATAGGCAGATGTGGAGATCGTTGTCTGTTGATGTGTCCATGCGCTCCCCCAACGACCGCAACGGTCACGGGACTGATGATGATGAAAGACGTTAAAAAGGAAGAGTTATTTTTGCTCCATTATATGTACTTTATAACAAGACTTTATTTAAAGTGACCAGCTTTCTGTTATCTTTTATGGCTGCGGCTATTTGGACCCGGGTCCGTATAGCATGTGATCGCTAATCGGACCGGGTCGTATAGCCTGTGATCGCTAATCGGACCCGGGTGCAAGTCACAGTGTAGTACTAGTTTGAATGGGAATTAAAATTATGTTGTTAATTTCATTGTTTTTGGCCTGAAGTATTTTTATGAAGAACAAAAAAAAAGTTGAAAAATGGAGTACATTCTATTAAACGGCGAAAATTGATGAGTGAGTGACGTACTATAAAAATATCAATGGGCAGGTCATCCAATCGTATTTGTCAATTGCACTGCTCCCAAGGTCGCGTTGAACGCGTTGCAGTGGGATGAACGTGAGTCATTTAAATATTATCCAATAACAAAAGGGTTATAAGAATATTAAAAATAATACTATAAAAAAAATTAAAAAAAGAAGAAAATTCTCCAACTGAAAATCGAGCCTATGCAGTTTTAAAAAAATACTTCCCCCAAATGAAATATTACCCTGTACCCCCACGACAGCAGGCCTTCACACTACCGTGAGACCAGGAAGACGTGATGAAAATTGTGCTTTTTAAACTTATAAAGAAAATCCTTTAATATTATCGCTTACTACACCTTACAAACTAGTTTTTTCGATTACTAAGTCTATCGGGTCCGAATAGCAATCACACGCTAAACCGACCCTGGTCCGAATAGCCATTTCGATCTTTTATTGTCTAAATATGGTACACACATTTTCTTGAAATCATTTTAATACGCCTGCTTTTGTTTCTTTAAAGTACTTTAGAAAGTACATTTCATTTTTAATTTCTATAATTTAGTTTATTGTTACAATGGGTTAAGTTGCTTTTTTCCTTTTTGAAAGGGGGAGTGCCATATGTTACTTATCTCATAGACGCTGTTACAAATATTGTATTACTTACAATAGGCTTTGTCATTTCTAAGACAGGAAAACATCATAACTCATTCGGTCATTAGGCTATTTTGAGATTTAGGTCAAACATTTCTGAAATATCCTTAACAACAGTGTAGTTTGATACACTGATCTCACTAAAAACGATATTCTAGGTGAAATTTTTGTGAAAAAAAATAAATATTTCTTTACACTTAATATTCAGCTGAATAAATTATTTAAATTCCGAAGACATAAAACTTAAATAAATAAGCTTAAACATTTTTAAAGATGAGTGTAAACGGTCGTTCGATAGTCGTAACTTAGGTAAACACTAGTCCTAGCGTAATAGTAATAGTACTAATATTAGACAATTATTAACAAATATATTTATTTCAATATTGATTGCTTTCCTTGGTCCTTATAAAATATATGCCTTGGTATTTATTAACAATAAACTTACACTAAGATTATTACTTTAATTATAATTAAATCATTAGTATTGTTAGTAAACAGTATGAAATAATTTAAAGTTCAGGTTCAAGGACGAACCAGCAAATGAACTAGAACTAGAGCCTCAGTCAGAGCCGAGTCACTAATTTATTTACATAAATCATTCCTCGCAGGACGGTCCATTTCGCATAATATATTATATCACATAATTAACATTATATTGATATTTTAATTGAACAATAAAATGAATAAGCCTAAACTAAGCATTTTTAAATGAGTGTAAGCGGTCGTTCGATACTCGGAGCCGTAAACACTACTACTAGAAATAGTCCTAACAACTTATACTTCTTATACGTCTTATACTTATAAAAATATGTATTTAATATAAATTGTTTTATAGGTTAATATAAAATATATATGCCTTAGTACTTATTAGTAATAAACTAACACTAAGATTAGGACTTAATTATAATTACATCATCAGTATTAGTAAGTAAAGACAGCAAAGTAAATAATATTATGAATGAATGAAACTGACCCAAACTAAAGATGCAAAATACTTAGGAGTCTTAATAAATGAGAAACTATCATGGAATCCCCATGTCAATGAAGTTATTAAAAAATCAAACAAAACCTTAGGCTTTATAAAAAGAAACTTTAACAAATGTAATAGAGATATAAAACTAAAATGCTACCTCACTTTGGTGAGACCTGTACTAGAATATGCATCTTCTGTATGGGACCCATCCACCAAAGAAAACATTGATAAACTAGAACAAATTCAAAAAAGAGCTGCCAGATTCATTACTGGAGAATATTCGAAACTGACAAGAATAACACCATTAGTTAAATCATTAAACCTTGAAACACTAGAGGATAGAAGAACCAAGAGCAAAGTAGTAATCATACATAAAGCAATTAATTCTAATTTAGAAATACAACACAAAGATAACTTAATACAACCCTCAGATAGACATAAGGATAAAAACACCTTTCTTATTCCGTATGCAAGAACAAACACATACAAATTTTCCTTCTTCCCGTCCGGAATTCGGGCGTGGAATGGGTTGCCTGAAGAATCCAGGAAAACCAACACTTTATCAACATTTAAATCTCTAATAAAAATGCAGGACTAAACACAAACCATAGATAAGCGTAGGACGCAATAATCTTCTGTATAGAAGGAGCGTCTGTAAACAGATAAGATAAGAATAATATTCACGGACGAACGAGCGAATGAACAAAAAAAGTATATTCGTAGTCACTGATCCATTTACATATTAACTTAAATTCACTCTCGCAAGGACGTTCTACTTCACATTATATAATATATCAAATAATATAACCTTTTACTTATTTTTATTTAAAATTCATAAAATCAAGGTTGTGCAAATTTTCTGTAAGGACCTTTCCTCCAACAAAATGTTTACTACATACACGCATGTGATTGAAAGACATGGAAAAAAAATCCTAATTTTTTGGAAATATAAAATTTCCTAAAAATACACTTGTTAACAAGTTTTGCTGCACAAGCAGCTCAGTTCTATAGGAATAACGAAGACAGTTTACCAACCGACCTTTTACACTACCCGGATGCAAACAGATTTTTATTTAAATTCTATTATTAGACTTCGGTAAATAATGACAAGCCCATTGTGTTACGATGCAGTGTCATAAATATATATGAGCTTTTTTAAATGTCGAGGTGGTAGAGATCTTTCGCAAAAACAATTAGTTATGTTTATTTAGTACACGTGGGAATGAAATTCAAATTTAGTTTTTTATGGTTGTCAAAATCATTATTAATATAGCGTAGCGTTTAAATATTACGGTAATATTAAAGGCACTGCTTTAAGTGAGACAACTCACGTGATAAAATGGTAAAAATGAATTAATTTTGTTTGATCGTTATTTTGTTAAAGATATATTTTAACTATAAAAAAAATAAAACAAATAGAGTTTCATGATTATATACGATTGGATATCTCCTTAATATGAATATTTTAAATGCTCTTGATCCATATATTTAGCTTAGTGTGTCTGCTTTTCTATAATAATTAATATACATAATTCCCGTTGTCTGTATGTATGGATGTAACTAGGTGGCGCTGCGAAATTTATAATGCTGTTTAGGTGGCGCTGCATCGATTTATTTTATATGCTGCCCCAAAAATAACACTTTTCGAACACTCGCATAAAAACTGTTCAATATGAAATAAATGAATCAAATAAAAATAAATAAATAAATGAAAGTTCTGTATTACGTTATTTTTTTTAATCCGAGAGTATTTATTTTGAAAACTCTCCGTCATTTTTTGACGGGTGATAAAAATTCTAGTAACGTCCTAATCCTTAGTCACTTATTACAAAGTTTCAAAATTCCCATTTGAATAGAAGGCTTTAATTGTGCAGACACATAACTCAAACATATTTACCAAACATAACACAACAAAGTTTAAAAAAAATATATACACGAATATGACTTTCTCTTATATTAGCTAAATTAGTAAAGTTTAATCATTGCCACCGGACTAATGGATAGATAAGACCAAACTAGTACGACATATAAACCTAATAAGCCATTTGAATTAAATCGAATTGGAGTCCTTATGCCCACTCCTTCGTGTTCGGGGTACCAACACATTGTTCTCCTTAAAATGGTTTATCTCTGTTTCCATAAGATTTAACTAATAGATAATCTGAATTTTAACTTCATATCTAGCATCTAATACTGGAAAAATAGGGGCTGGGTAAAAAAAACAGGTGGTGGCTGATAGAATTTACACAATATGATGTATCATTGGAAAACAGAATTAACAACGAATTTCATCCCTTAGTTAAACAGCAATAAAGTAGATATGGAATTCCATCGGTAAATAAGACGTCTTATAAAATGTGTACCGGTAAACTATTTAATGGAAATAATCTAATGTATTTGTATTGTTTTTTATTTTGTTTGTATTTTTTGTAATGATGTATTAGACTTTTATCTTTAAATTTTTCAGCGTGTGAAACACCTTATTAGTGGCGTAGAGTGGGTATGTGTCGTCCGGGGCAGAAACCAAATTTGTCGCACCGAAAAATATGTTAACGCTATAAGTAAAACAAATTAGAAAGAAATAATAATAACACTATATATTTTATGTAAATAAGAAGGCTTCATTTCTTTAATGAATTAGGTTTTTATGTTTTTTCCTCATGGCTCAATCTTTCATGCATCAATGTTTTCAACCATGGCATGCTCAATAGCCAAAATAGCAATATATTCGCCAATTTGTGTGTATTCGTAATTGAAGGTTGGAAACCTATTCTGAGAGAGCCATTAACACTACATATTTTGTCTGAGAGAGCCATAAACACTACATATTTTGAAAATTAATTAGGTTGTGAGCCATACATTATGTTTAAAACAAACTATTAATATATGTGTGAATATTGTCGTAATTTAACACTAAAGTACAATAATTATGTCTCTGAATTCTTTTAATAACCTTGTTATGCTTTTTTAAATATAGTAATGTAATCTGAGTAGATCAAAATAGTCTAAATTATGTATTTTTTTAATAATCGAACATTTTCCGAGAGCAGATCGATAGAGCACATCGGCTCGCGAGCATGATACCTCGACCCTGTCGTAATTGATCGTCATTAATTTTTCATTAAATATTTTAGAGAAGGTCTGTTTTAAAGACCTTGCGTTACTTAGACAGTTGTAAAGCAATATTCAATTAAATATATTATATTTAGGCAGGGTAACTCGAGCCAAAATATCTATGTAAACTTACATAAACAACGTAGTCTTGAATGCATTTATTTTTGTCCCTATTCATGGGGTTAAAAGATACCTTTCAGACATTTCCTGTGGGATATTTTGAATACTCTAATTTGAAGACAAAATTTCAAAGTCCTAAGTAGATAAGCTGTGTACCGAAATCAAGTCTGTTTTTCTAAAACACATACAAAATTTTCATTCTTCTCGTTCCGAAATTCGGCGTGGAATAGTTGCTGAAAGAAACCAGGAAAACCAACACTTTATCAACATATAAATCTCTAATAAAAAATGCAAGACTTACGCACAAACCAAGAGACAGCTTAGACGCAATAATCTTCTGTAAGAGAAGGAGCGTCTATAAACAGAATAAGATAAGATAAGAATTCTATTAACTGGACCAAAACCTCACACGAATTTATACACTAACTCATCTTATGAAGAAACCAAATTTCTTTTTCACGTTATTCTCATAGCATGCATACTTCTTCATATTTGCTTCGATCACCTAAAATTTCTCCTCCTGTTCTTTGTTTGAAGGTTTCGAATAAAATGATGCGGTTTCCCCACATAACTTTTATCAAATGTCAAAGCATCCCTTTAAGTATTCCATTCCATTAGTTGCTGCTGGTGCGTGGCCACTGCTGAAAAGAAAGTGTTGTTGAGCACTAAATCAGAACGTTTGTAACAGAATCGGGCATTTTACATTTAAAAATATAGCTTTGAAAATATAAAAGATTTCATTGTGACGTAGCAAAGTTCCTGCTCCGTTCGTGGTTCATGTTCGTGAATTGCGCTTTTTGCGTCTGCATCTCTCAGTTTCTAATTGAGCTTATGCAAGGTATCTCAAATGTGCCTCATGTATATCACTATTTGTATCCTGAAGTCTGAATGCCTTGCTGTAGACGCAACTGAGGTATTTCCATCAGTGTATGGACTTGGAAAAGATGCGTAACACACACGCTCAAGTGTAGTACTGATAGCCGTATTTGGTGAGATGCTGTTCAGTGAGTATCATCGTTACACAAATAGGTTTCAAAAAACTGTTGACACGAGTTTGTCATGAGATGTTATAGATTTTTGGTGGCGCCTTGTGGAACTCTCGTGTCGTGCCTGGTCCAGCCCTTAAGAAGTATTACACACTATTGGGCTGTGCCTTATTTTAAGATCATCTTTATTCACAATCATTTTCAGAAATGCGTCCCTTAAGCAGCTATCACTTTTGCTTGAATGAAATCTTTGAAAGAGACTACAGCGTCTACTTTTTGATTTTCAATCTTTACATATCACACAACTTGACTGTTTGATATCACACAACTGACTTTTTATTTATCCTTAATTCAAATATATAGAGGGCTATCAAGTGCAATGGAACAATATTCGGTATCTTGTTAATGAAGAAAGATGATTTTCGTGAACTGTATCTCCTAAATTGCTATGAGCTCAGTTTGAATTTTAGATGACAAGTTTTTTACCCTATCTCTACTATTTTCTCGAGTGCTCGAACGTATTTTGCAAGCTAATGCATTAGTTCCAGAATATATATTTTTATTCGCAACAGTAATTGCCCTCTCTGTGACCTCAAAAAGTCACATATAATTTCGTCAAGATTTAATAATGTCAAATATTCTAACAAGAACTTCTTGCCACTTTGTTTCTCTCTTTAGAACAACTATTTGACAGTCATTATTAATAGTACTATTCTTTCTTTATCCAATTTCTGATTCCTTATCTTGGTTTTTATTTTATATTATTAAAATTTATTTTCACGTTTTAACAATTAGCTAATTAACAACGAGGAATTTGCCGCGATTTTGTATTTATTTGTGCCAAGTTTTAATTCCACTAGATAGCAATTGTTTCCATTATTTTTGTTTATGCCACAAAACAAAAGACATTAAAATTTTTAATATGCTATGTAAATACGCCAACAATTTTGTCCAGTAGTTCACTTGCGTTAAATCAACTTGAAATCAAATATATATACCAGCACATTATTGTCATACTGTCAGCCCCTATGGTTTCCAGCTCAGTAAACATTAGTATCAGAAGACTTTAGATTATGATGAGTTTGAAGTTTTGGCATCAGAAGCGATCTCGCATTTTAATATAGTTCGTCATTTCGTTTAATTTTTTTATCTTGGCTTTTCTTTCTTTTATTAAAATTTATTTTCACGTTTGAACAATTACCTAATTAACAACAAGGTGTTTGCCGCCACACACACACCTTTACAACAGGGGCGTGTGTCACATTTAAGTATCAATGAATTTATCAACACATCAGTGTCACTTTATCATACTAATTTAGCATCTGCTTTTTTTATTACAGTAGTATTAATATCAGAAAAATTTTATATCCAATAAGGAGTTTGAAGTTTTGGCAGTTAAAACGTTCACAAGCTTTTGGCAGTTCCTTTACTTCTTTTATTAATTTCTTATTTGGCTTTTCTTTAATTTCGATTTTAAAAAAAACAATTCCACCTTGTTTTAAAATTTTCATTTCAAGAAACAAATTAACGTCTAGGAATTTGCCGCCCCTTGCAAAGTGCCGCCCGGGGCATTTGCCCCCCCTGCCCCCCTCGCTACGCCACTGCACCTTATGTGTTTTATTCCTAATACTATTCTTCGCTAAGCCGTATCTATAGCTACGAGATATTTTTATGCATTTTTTAAAATTTACATATTTACCATATTGAATTATTAGTTTACTTTCCCAGTGCTCTTTACTATACGTAAAATTGTCCAATATTGTTAAATTACATTTTTTATATGTATATAAACTATAACTTGAATTCTAAAGAGCAAACTCATATCAGATTTACAACCAGCAAAGTAACTTACATCATCTCATACAGAGAGATACTTCACAAACAATAAGTGATATATTTTAACCTTCTTAACAGAAGTTATAAGGCAGTATACTTCCGCTGCAAGGCATGGGTATATTTCTAGTGTTAAATAAAGCACATTTTTTTGTCAAATAAAATCATCCATGACTCTTCGTTTTGTGAAATTGTCGTTGGAGCATTAAACTATGTTTGATGTTTTATGCAATTTAATAATACATTTTTTTTGTTTGTTTTTTTTTCAATGAAGGAATACAAAATGTTAAGAAAGTATACACGACTCCGAGCTGAAATTTGCTATCATCACTAGACCCACATAAGAAATGCAATTTTACGAGGGAAGCATAAAAATATGCACATGCCTTGAAGAAGCACTCTTGGGCGCTCCATTTTGTAAACAACTTAAAGCGCTATTTCTCTCCACACAAAGTTTATATTCGAAAGTGAAATAAGCTGCCGCTGGATAGCAAAATCTCTAATATGAATTTCAAAAACAATGTATTCAAAAATTAAATTTTAAAATCTCTACCATGGATATATGTCAGCGCTAAAGAAGAAATAAATTCACATTTTTTCCTTTGTTTTTTGTTTTATTTTTGTTAATTGATTAATGAATGAGGCAAGTTGTATAAATGTAAGCAATACACGAAAAACTATTTTTGGATGAAGTGATTCTACTAAACTCGATCAATAACATAAAGAAAATGTTAAGTTCACATTGAATTTTTTTTATTGATCCCAGAAAAGAAAGTTTTCCGATGATGAGTTGCATTCGTATTTGACGTTTTTAACTCTAAATTTTATTTATATATGGTTAGAGAAGACGAAATCGTCAGTTGAATATTGTCTGAATTAATCAACTTAAAAGCTTAATTTATCCCAAAAAAAATGAGTTAAATTTTAAAGAAATTAGAACAGATTTAATGTATTTAGAGACTTTGAAATTGAAATGAACGTTAAGGGTAAGTGCGTCTATTGGTGAAGATTCGACTGGCAGTAAGTGTTAAATGTAGAGGATGTTAAATCACATAATTTACATCGTTGTTTGTCTGGGATCTCAACTTTGTTAACGAGGTTTGAAAAAATTGCTCACCATTCTCTTGCGAGATGATATTTTCCTAAACTGTAACTGTAATATTAACTAACTATTGTAAAATATTGCACAAAAAATGGGTATGCTTTGCAACTTGCACACACGTTGGTGTTTTTTTTTACTTTGCACACCGACCAACGAACTTTAGAAGGAACATTGGTTATAATATGTGTTACGTGCTGTCAGTTTTTTTTACCGTGGGCCATAGTTTTTATGGGTTGAGACTCCGCGTAAAGATAAGCTTAACGGTTCTCAATAATTAACCGGTTAGTACAATGTGTTTTGAATCCCATCGAACCAATGGGGTTGTCTTAAATAGTCTTTCGTTGTCTTTCAACTACACCACAATGATAGAGCTACATGACAGAACTGCAGTAAAATGATAGAAATGTACTAAATTGGTGGACCTGTACTACAATGATAAAGATACTTGGGGGTCTTAATCAGCCATTTGGTGGTCAGATTGTCTGTGCATCTTGTTGCTGCAAGTCACTCAACAATCTTGAACTGCTATGAGTTACCGCAGAAAGTACAGCATGCCTTTGTAGAGTGTCATCTGATAACGCTGACAGTTTGTCGTACGTTTTGCTGGTTCTTGTTATACTATGGCTGAACTCTTCAGATATATTTAGCTTAGGAACAGTTTGCTGATAGGCGAGAGATCTGAGTCTGAATAAAGAACACTAAAGGACATTTTAAAAAATTAACCCCATTAGTTAAATCCGTAAACCTTGAAACACTAAAGGATAAAAGAACAAAGAGCAAATTAGTAATAATACATTAAGGCAGGCAACAAATTCCAACTTGGAATTTCAACAAAAGAAAAGCTAATACAACTCTCGTATAGACATGAGGATAAAAACACTTCTTATTCCGTATGCAAGAACAAACATATAAACATTATCTTTCTCCCGTCCAAATTCGGACGTGGAATCGGTCGCCGAAGAAACCAGGAAAACGAACACTCTATCAACATTAAATTTAAAATTTATAATATTCAAGCTTAGACATAAACCCTGGATAAGCTTTGGCGCAATTAAGTCTGTACAGAAGGAGCGTCTGTAACAGATACAATAATTCATCTAATAAATAGTGATACATCGGCACATCCTATACGAGCCTAACATATTCATCAACAGCAACAAATCAACACAGTGAGTCGCTTTACTTACCTTGGCAGCACGCTGTCTCAGAAGGCCAATATTGATGACGAGGGGAACTCGAGAATCTCAAAGGCCAGCGCAGCATTCGGTAGATTGTATGACAGTGTCTGGAACAGACGGGGAATCAGCACACAAACAAAACTAAAAGTATACAGAGCTGTAGTGCTCCCCACATTATTATATGCATGTGAAACTTGGACTGTTTACCAACACCATGCGAGGTTGATGAACCACTTCCACAAAAGCCTTAGAAAAATTCTCAATATAAAATGGCAGGAAAAAGTTCCAGACACCGAAATATTAGCCAGGTCAGGACTACCCAGCATCCACACTAGCCTCATGCAAAAGCCAACTACGCTGGGCGGTGGCATATAGTGCGCATGCCCAACCATCGCCTCCCCAAGAGGCTCTTCTATGGTGAGCTTACAGAAGAAGGGTATAGAACACGCGGCGGTCCACATAAGCGCTACAAGGATGCACTTAAAACTGCTCTGAAGGCTTTCGACATCGGACATGACTCATGGGAAGCAGCAGCCAGTAACCGAGCCCACATGGCGCTGTATGATATGGAAATGGCGCAGCTGTCTGTGAGGCTAATAGACAACAGGCTGCCAAGTTAAAACGTCAAGCCAGAAAGGACCGTATCCAAAACCCTTCTGAAGGGACCGCATCCATCTCTTGTCCACATGCGGACGCCTTTTTCGGGCCAGAATAGGGTTAATAAGCCACCAGAGGACACATGTGGCGGCCCAGCAAATATGATGAGAGTGGTCATCGTCGACCACGACAGACGAACAACAACAAACAACAACAACAAGTGATACATCGACACACGATGTTGTTTGCCACACCAATTCCATAAAACCTGGACTTACTCTGAGACCTCAGGAACATATAGATCACGTGACTGCTGTTTTAAAAAATGTACCCACTTGGGATTGCAAAGGCGTGAGCTGTGATTGAGTTAGTCTAAATCTGTCTAGAACCGACATTTAAAAGGATCTCTTTAATTACTTTAAATTGCAACATTTTGTGTGTGTATAATAAAAAAACAAACAAATAGCTTTTTTATTTAAACAATCTTGATTTATCTCCAGGTAAGTGAATTACGTTGCCAAATTTAAATAACACTTTTTTATATTGTCACAAACATGATCTTAAAACTGTTAAAGCCATGACAATGAGAGTCCTATAACGTCATTAAATGTGGGTCTAGGAAAATCATTACAGCCATATTCAATTCGACCACAGTTTTGATGACGCCAAATCTGCTTTGATAAACGCATTCGATGACATGGTGGTAATGTAACCAAATAAACATTATAACATTTCCTGGCACCAAGAAACCCGCTGGAACAATTTTCATCGAGGCTACTGCTGTGAGGTATTATTTTAAAATACCTGTATTTCTTCAGTCACATGACTCATAGACACCAAGGCCGTCCTATAAACTGGGGGTAAATCACCTCTAATCGAGGACTCATCAGGTCATAATTTACCCAGCGACAAATCCAACTAGTTGGTTTGTTCCGTTTAAGGACAGAATGTTTAACGGTCTGATAAGTTTTTAAAATGTTACTTTAGATCCAGAAACTCAATCTAATTTCACCAATTTGCAAGTAATCCAACCTAAATGAAAATCAATTACTTTCGAAATCTATTTCATCATATCGGGATTTTAAGGGTTCTCAAGTTATAATCTTCCAACCGTCATTGAAAAAGTAAAGCTCACAAATTCTATTAGTGTAAAATTCATATTTTTTGTTTAAACATTTCTTGACTAAAATTATTAGATCTATCATAAGTGTAAATGAAATGTAATTAATATGTCAAAAGTCTAAGTATTAAGCGAAATTTAAGCATTAAGTGAATTATAAGTACTACTTGAAATGTAAAAAAAATGAAAGTGAAATATAAGTAATAAATGAAATGTCATTAATAATAATTAAAATGTAAGTAATACGTATAGTCAGAAGCTTAACTGGGCGCCCTTGAGAAATAAGGAAAATACTAAACAATACAGAATAAATTATTGATTATTGAAGAATTAGCACTCGGCGCCCTTGGCAACTGCCCCGATGCCATGTCGTTGTTACGCCACTGCGATTAGTAATTTATAAACCAAATGAAGTAACTAATAAGTTGAATGTTTAGGTTAAGTTGATACTCTCTATGCTAAACTTGTTCCGGATTGGACTCTTTGTGTATGTATCCTTTTTTCTGTGCCGACTAAGATGCGCTTTAAAGATTTATGTGACGAAATGCGCTATTCAAAACTTTTTTTCTTAGATTCATAAACATTTAAAATATGTTTAAATATATATACAAAATATAGTACGGCGTTTTGGCAATACAAAAAGAAACACACAAGAAATTGTTATATCCCTATCGTCTCTTAATTTGAGAAGCACTAGCATTTAGTCACACTGTTGTGACGTCACCGGATTTCACCTTCCACGAAAATTACGAACAATTGTCAAACATTTTGAAATAAATGTGTGTTTAAAAGAAGAAAATTATAAATGATGAGTTGGTACGCGACACTTGCCATGATTACTTGCTAAACTTAGTTTAACTTCGCATTTGCCTGGCAGGTGTCAAGTTTGACCTTGGCTTAACAATTTAATGTAATTTTTTTTATCGAATTGAACTCAGCCAAGCGAGCAAAATGAACTTGTAGACACGTGACCATTTAATTTTCCTGGTTTTGAATTAATTAGCGACATGTTCAAAATAATTTTCAGAGAGAATTTCTTTACTTACACTGCATTTTTTTTAAAAATAATGAACAAATTTTTTTTTAAATGTGGAATAAAACTTTGACATGTTTCAACTTCTAATTTGTTTAAATAAAACATAGTTAGGGTGTTTTTTTAAACTCTCATTTCTAATAAAAGTTAAGCATGATGAGAACAATTAGCAAATCAGGTTCGTAAAGACACCATTCGAGTCCACTATAAAAGTATCCATAATCATCAATAATTACCTGGAACTTATTCCCACAAAGTCAGCCTCCAGTAAGTTGGTTTGTAAAGTTGTATTGCAACAACAGCTAGGAATTTAATGAAAACTGAACGTGTCCTTCCAAAACTAGTTAGGGACTTAATGAAACTAAATGCTTCAGTCCAGTCATCATCATCATCATCGCCCTTCGTCCCATCTGGGGCATATGCCATGAACAAAGTTTCTCCAGGCATCCCTGTCCTGCGCCAATCTTTCTATCTGCCCCTAGCTGTGCCCGCTCATTTTGGTGTCTGCCTCCAGTTCCCTTCTCCAGGCCATTTTGTGACGACCTCTTTTTCTCTTGCCTTGGGGGTTCCATGAGAGGGTTTGTTTCACAATGCTGGATGTAGGTTTTCTGAGAGTGTGGCCAATCCATCTCCATCTGCGCTGGCGTATTAGCTCATCCACTGGCTATTGTTGTGTGCGTTGCCAGAGGTCTTCGTTGGTGATGAACATTTGGCCAGCGGATTCGGAGAATTGTTCGAAGACATGAGTTTATAAAAGCTTGAAGCTTTTTTTGAAATGGCTGCTGTTATTCGCCATGTTTCTGCTCCATACAACAAGACAGGCTTTATTGTGGTGTTAAATATCCTGACCTTGGTATGGAGAGTCAAGTTGTTACAGTTGTAAACTTTTTTAAGCTGTTTAAATGCTGTTCTTGCTTTGCCAATTCTCATTCTTACATCGGCTTCTGTCCCTCCTTGTGTGTCAATGATGCTTCCAAGGTATGTGAAGCTATCCACCTCCTCGAGATTTTTTCCTTCCAGTGTTATTGGAGTGTTGCTTGATGTATCTATTTTAAGGACTTTGCTTTTCCTTTATGGATGTTCAGGCCAAGCTAGCAGAGAATTGTGCTACATAGTTAGTTTTCTCCTGCATCTGTTGCTGTGAGTGCGATATTAATGCCAGATCATCCGCAAAGTCCAGGTCATCAAGTTGTTTCCATAGTGTCCACTGGATACAATTTCTCTTCTGCTCTGTAGACATTTTCATTATTCAGTCGATGGTTAGCAGAAATAAGAATGGTGAAAGCAGACTCTGACTCCGGTCTGTACCCCAAAAGCTGCTGTTTGATGGCCATGAACAATTCTACATGTAAGTCCTTCGTATGAAGCCTTAATTATGTCAGTCAGTTTTTGTGGTATCCCGTAGTGTCTTAGTAACTTCCACAGGGTTGGCCTGTCAACAATATCGAAAGCCTTCTCATAGTCAATAAAGTTGATGTATAGTGGTGAGTTCCACTCCAGGGATTGTTCCAATATAATTCTCAGGGTGGCAATCTGGTCAGTGCATGATCTATCTTTTCTAAAACCTGCTTGTTGGTCTCTAAGATGGGTATCTATTTCGTCCCTCATTCTGTTTAGCAGCACTCTGTTAAATACTTTGCTTGGTATGGATAGCAGAGTTATTCCTCTATAGTTGGAGCAAGAGCTAAGGTCTCATTTCTATGGAGCTTAATGAGATGTCCTTCTTTCCACTCTATTGGAATCTGTTCTTCCTCCCATATTTTCTTGAAAAGAGTGTGTAGCATTGCAGAGCTAGTCGTATATCTGCTGCCAAGGCTTCTGCTGGTATTCTGTCTGGACCAGCCGCTTTGCCTTTCTTTAGTTGTTTAATTGCTCTGCTTATCTCTTGTTTTGTGGGTGTGCTGCAGTCTATTTCTAGGTCTTGTTCTGCTCGCTCTATGTTGAGTTTTTATTGTGGGGCTGGTCGGTTGAGGAGTTCTTCAAAATGTTATATCCATCTTTTTTTCTGACCCTCTTCATCAGGTATAGATTTCCCATCTTTAGTTTTAACAGGTCTTTCTGGATTTTGAACTTTCCGGATAGCTTTTTTATTGTACTGAATAGTTCTCTTGTGTTTCCATGGTAAGCTGCCTCTTCTGCCTCAAGTGCTAATCCTTCTATGTAGTTCTTTTTATCTGACTTTATACTACGTTTAACGTCTTTATTGGCTTCTGCGTATTCTGATACTCTGATGCTCTAGCCTTTTCGGTACTGGTGCGGCAGTTGTTTAGATTTGCCTTCTTCTTTTTCCTCTGTTGGATTTTCTCTATGTTTTTATTAGAAATCCATTCTTTATGCGTTTGTTGTCTGGGATCCAACACTTCTTCACAGGTGGTCGTAAGTATTTCTTTGAAGCTTTTCCAGTTTTTATCAACTGTTTCTTCGTTGCCTAGTTCTTGCCAGGTCTGAAATTTGTTTGTTAGCGTAAGTTTGAACTCACTAAGTTTTGGTTCCCCTTTCAATAGAGTAGTGTTAAAACGTTGGCGCTTGCTTCCCTCACTTGTCCAATTCTTTTTCAATTTAAGCCTTAGTTTGGCAATCAGTAGATGATGATCTGAGGCTACAATTGACCCTCTTTTTACCCTTACGTCTGGGAGAGATCTTTTAAACTTTTTGCAGAAACTGATATGGTCGATTTGGTTAGCCGTTGACAAATCTGTTGATATCCATGTTGCTTTGTGGATATTTCTATGCATGAAGAGGCTTCCACCGATGACTAGTCCATCTGCAGCACATATATCTGCTAGCCTTTCACCATTTTCGTTCATCTCTTCGAGGCCGTGTGTTCCTAGGCATTCTTCATATCCATTATTGTTGTTGCTTATTTTTGCATTTAGGTAACCCATTACTATAATCACATTGCTCCTTGGACACTTTTGTATAAGGATTCTCAGTCTGTTGTAGAAGTCCTCTTTGTCCTCTTCTTTACTGTCGTTAGTAGGAGCGTATACCTGAAGAAGATCCATATTGACTTCTTGCTTTTTGGTCTTAAATCTTGCGGTGATTATTCGGGGACCATGGGCTTCCCACCCTAAAAGGGCGTTCTGGGCAGTTTTGGAAAGCATGATTGCTACTCCTTGGGTGTGGGCTGCGTTTTCTTCATCATGGCCTGAATATAGTAGCAGTTCTCCTGTGTTGAGCTTCATCTGGCCTGAGCCAGTCCATCGGGATTCACTTATCCCTAGGATGGCTAGCTTGTACCGTTGCATTTCGGCAGCAACTTGGGCAGTTTTTCCAGCTTCGAACATGGTCCTTACGTTCCATGTTCCTATGCTGGTCGTGGTCCTAGTGGAGAGGTATGGTTGTCTCCTGGGTGGTTTCCAGTTGGCTTTGGCCACCTAGCTTCATTAGTTCTCTGTTAAGAGACCCATCATCTCCAAGGTCCGAGTTTCCAATTTTTTCTTTGTTGACGTTTTTGTAGCAAGGCTTTTTTTACGGGAAGGGATGTTTGATGGACTCATTGCTATAGATGACCGGACAGAATGGACAGAAAGGACAGAAAGTTGCCTTTTATTATATAGGATAACAAATGTATCATAATTATATAAATTAATACTTTGAAGTTATAAAGATATAAATTTAATAAACTAATTTTATAAGACGATTTTGTGTTTACTTCTAGCGCCATAATTAATAAAACAATTTAAAGTATCGAATAATATCTATCCTATATAATAAAAGGCAATTTTCTGTCCATTCTGTCCGGTCATCTGTAGCGATTGGTCCCTCAAACACAAATTACTCCTACAGCCAATCATATTGAACACGTTTACGCCATTTGCGCGGACGTTCAAAACGAGTTATTTTTGGTGCAGTATTTCTTCCAAGACTTTATTTTGAGTTATGCGCGTTGGGATTTATAGTAAAAAGCTCTGTTTTTAAGAGTTATTTATTTTAGCTATATTGAATAGTATTTTTGACGCGATGTAAATGTAATGCCGAAACATGCCACCGAACGGAGGCGGAACATCCTTGGACGGGCTTTGTTGCTCGTAAGAAAATAAAATCAAATTAAAGTAAATATATTAACTATAATTAGCAGCGACTAACAGTTACAATGTAAGTAAGTAACATATTAACAAGAGAAACCAAATTTACAAGTAATATAAAATGAATTTATTGATTTAAATGTTAATAATTTAATAATCCATTCGTTCTGACCATATCATTGCATGAAGAGCGTAGACTGTAAACGGGGGTAAAGTAAACAATAAAAAATACAGTCTATAATAATTTAATAAACCGAATTGAATGCATGAAATTAAATTTTATTAGTAGAAAACATGAAAGCTAAATACAAGGTGGCTATGTTTTTTTCGATATTAAGCAACCGCTAATCGTTTTCAAAACCGAAATTAATTCGGATTTCCAATTTTCGTTTAACAACCAAAGTACTGGGATTCGTACCCGGTTCCGGCAAATAGTACATCTAACTATTGGGATTTTGTATCATGTTGAAAATGTCTACCCGGTTGGTCCCTAGTTATTTACTCTACAATGTAATACTTACGAAAATAATAGCACATAATTTTGCATGCGTTTAAATATTTTTCATGTGTAACAAAATTTTAATTAATAGTAAATATTTTTCTTCTTATTTACAGCAACTGGAAGATCGCCGTCCTATTTAAGCGGATAAAAACTGGTGCACTTCTTTGACAGGTTCACTTGGTGCACTTCTTTGACAGGTTCACTTGTGGCCGTTGAGAGCATTTTATCTGGTGCCCTTTGGTAGGAGGTTATATGGTGCACTTTGATGGCATCTTATCTGGTGCCCTTTAGAAGGATGTTATTTGATGCCCTTTAGAAGGAGGTTATCTGGTGCCCTTTAGAAGGAGGTTATTTGGTGCCCTTTAGAAGGAGGTTGTCTGGTGCCCTTTAGTGGGAGGTTATCTGTTGCCCTTTCATGGCATCTTATCTGGTGCCCTTTAGAAGGAGGTTATCTGATGCCCTTTAGAAGGAGGTTATCTGGTGCCCTTTAGAAGGAGGTTATCTGTTGCACTTTCATGGCATCTTATCTGGTGCCCTTTAGAAGGAGGTTAACTGTTGCCCTTTCATAGCATCTTATCTGGTGCCCTTTAGAAGTACGTTCACTGTTGCCCTTTCATTGCATCTTATCTGGTGCCCTTTAGAAGTACGTTCACTGTTGCCCTTTCATAGCATCTTATCTGGTGCCCTTTAGAAGGAGGTTCACTGTTGCCCTTTCAAAGCATCTTATCTGGTGCCCTTTAGATGGAGGTTCACTGTTGCCCTTTCATAGCATCTTATCTGGTGCCCTTTCATGGTGTAATGTAATCCAGCTGAACTCACTCCCCTACCCTTTACACCACACCAGCTTGAGCTGGTTGGTGGAGTCTCAATGCAACGAATCGACTGGAAGTCTGTTTCAGCTCCTATAACATCACCATGGAGGTCGCCTCAACGACTCACTACATCCTCAACACCACAGTAGCAAAGGTCACAGACGTCGTCAACACCACAGTTGCAAAGGTCACGGACGTAAAAAACGCCGGTGACTTTGTGTTCACCATGACCCGATTCGTCCTGCCCGCCGTCTGCGCTCTGGGCTTGGTGGGCAATGTCCTCAGCATGTACGTCCTTCTGTTGGCAGGACTCAGGAAGTCCTCCAGCATTTTCCTGTTCACGCTGACGTTCGCAGACGCCTGCAGTTTGTTGTATCAGCTGGACGTCTCGAGAATCATATTTTTTTACGGCACCAGCATCGGACTGCCTGGATGGGAATTTTCACCAGAGGTGGCGTACGGCCTATACATCATGAACCAAACCATGCAATTTGTTACAAACCTCGGCGGATTCCCATTGACCACGCTGCCCGTGGTTATCATGGTTGAGAGATGCCTGGCAGTGTTCTGGCCGTTGAAGTTCAAACGCCTCGTCACGGCCAGGCGGGCATGGATTGTCGTTATTTGTGTGTACTTGTTTTGGCTTCCGTGGATTCTGAACGGTAATTTCTGGTACTCGTACTACTACGTCCGGTACAAAGGTGTCAGCTTTGGGTTTCTGTACAGATCGCCCTACTACACCAACAACTTGGCCATCATCAACACGTGCAACGACTACTTTTTCTCCGCCCTGGCCTCCTGGGTTCCGGTCATTTTGGTCATCGTTGGGGCTGTGCTACTCGGAATAAAGATAAAAATCTCCCACCGAAAACGCATGGGGCTTTTGTCGTCCTCTTCAGTTGAGAACAGACCCATGACCAGAACGACTCGGACACTGGTCAGCGTGTCTATTATGTTTGCGGTGTTATACGGGTACGGGTATTTGACCCTACTGGCCAAGCTCGCTGACATCAGCTATTATTTGAATGAAATACTTCAACAAACTCGGTACCTGGCGACGTACATCAACAGCTCCGTCAATTTCCTTGTTTACTTTGCTATGAACGGAAAATTTCGGAGACAACTCAAGCTCGTTGTAGTCTCCCTCCGTTGTGTCTTTGCTAGAAGTTAAACACAATTTGTGTTTGCTTTTGTAATGACTAGGACGATCTTTTCCCGAAGAAAAAGTGTCCAAAAATATATCAAGTAAAATTCACAAGAGAATAAAATAAAAACTAAAACCTTTAAAGTTAAAGTGCTATATGTATTTATAAATGTTTTTTTAAAAACTAAATTAAAAAATGTTTTTCTCTTTAGATTGTATTTTCCTTTGTTTCCTATTTTAAAAATATAACCTCTAACAACATTCTTGCCCGTGTTCACTTGATGAAGTTGCCATGACAACCATGATCCTACGCCCTCTTCGTAGAGCGTCACTAGTTACCATGGACGTCTTAACTTTCACACGTTCGTCCGCCTGATGCCACTGATGCTGGAATATTAGTTACTTTAAAATGTGTGGTTGTGTTTGGAAATTTAAACTTTAGGAAAGACGGGGTGGAAGTTTCTGGAAAAAAAAATGCAATAAGAAATGTAGGTACACTGAGCGTTAGGTAGTTAGATACATAGATAGAAAGACACGTCGACATGTAGAGATGTAGGTAAATGCCCAGCCAGACGGAATGGATTGAATAATGATGTTTTAGAGTTTTTAGAATTAAAATATAAATTTTATATTTGATAGGTATTTCTTTAGCATTGTGTACCGTAATTACATTAATTTTTAGATTATCTCTATGTATCTCTATGTAGCATGCATGTAAATGTTTGTGCTAGACTGTCACGCGGTGCGTATTACATTGATTAACATTGTTAATACTTTCCTGTTGCGCTGTGCGGTGTGTATAATATTGAACATACTTTTTACAATATATTCCCGATCTGTAAATGTTTATGCTAGTCTGTCGTGCGTTGCGTATTATATTGAACATAATCAATACTTTGAGCAATGTCACATATTTAAATGATTTATATTCAAAAAGTTTGTTTTTATGTGTTGTTTAATGACTGGTACTTTCTTAATATTATATATGCGTTTAAAATATTTCATTACAATTTTGACACGATGGTCCTGTATATGCACTATATAATATGACTTTATTTTAAGCGGCAAGCTTTCTATAATCTTTTATGTCTGCGGCTATTTGGACCCGGATACGTATAGCCTAAGATCGCTATTCGGACCCGGGCGCAGGTCACAGTGTAGTACTAATATGACCGGGAATTAAAAATATGTTGTTTATGTTGTTAATTTCATTGTTTTTGGCCTGAAGTATTTAAATGGAGAACAATTTTTTGAAAAAAATAGTACATTCAATTGAATGGCGAAAATTGAAACGAGTGACGAACTATAAAAATATTAATGGAAGGGTCATCCAATCGTAGATGTCAATTGCACCGATCCCAAGGTCGCGTGGCAGTGGGATGAACGTGAGTCATTTAAATAATATCCAATAACCAAATGGTTATTAGAAAATTTAAAAAAAATAAATAATAAATTAAAAAAATTCCCCAACTGAAAATCGAAACCTGTAAAAAAAATATATTTAAAAAAAATAATTTAAAAAATATATGAATACTTCCCCCAGTGAAAATTGAACCCAGTAGCAACACACCAGCAGACCTTCAGAATAGCTAAAGACCAGGAAGACGTCATTAAAATTGTGCTTTTTAAAGTTGTATAAAGAAAATCCTTTAATATTATCGCTTACTACGTCTTACAAACTAGGTTTTTCGATTACTAAGTCTATCGGGTCCAAATAGCAATCACAGGATATACCGACCCAGCTCCGAATAGCAACTTCGATACTTTATTGTCTAAATATGGTGCGCACATTTTCTTGAAATCATTTTAATACGACTGCTTTTGTTTCTTTAAAGTATTTTAGAAAGTACATTTGATTTTTAACTTCTGTAGTTTAGTATATTGTTACTATGGGTTAAGTTGCTTTTTGCCTTTTTTGAAAGCGTGAGTGCCATATGTTACTTATCTCATAGATTAAGGGCTGGATTAACCTTTAGGAAAACAAGGCACGTGCCTGGGGCAACAAGCGTTTGCACCACAAGTCCTCAAGAAAAATGTGTGTGTTGTCCATAATCGACATGACGTCAGCAAATCGCAAATGTAATATTATATCGCACAGGGGCGGATTAAATGGAAGGCTGATTGGGCTAAAGCCAAGGGCCTCAAATGATTTAAGACTAAATTAAGGGACCCCAAACTTATTAACTTTTATAATAAAGGGGCTGGACGGGGCCACAGGTGGAATTGCAGCCAGGGGCCCCGTGCAAACTTAATCCACCCCTGAAATAATTGCTTTTAAAGGGATACATGAAAAATTTGGATCTTTACGAAATTGAATTTTTCTAGGGTTGCTGGAGTTGGCCAGTCAGTTTGATCCATTTTTAGCATCACACATTGCGAAATAAGGACATTCTGGAAAAGGAAATCGTTCTTATGTATCTTCTATATGTGAAGAACTTATTAAAATTATGTCCCCAAAAGTCCATCAAGTAATTATAGATGAAGTAAAGGCTTACGATTATTTCAGCTTGTCAATACCAGATATTTCGTTCTTCGATATGTGGTAGATGGAGAGCCCATTGAGCGCTTTTTAAATCCCTTATATTAACTTCACCGCCATCTCTGTCTTGGGCGGGTGGAAAAACAGAAGTCAAAAATGACCCACTTTCCCGTGATCCGATCGAGCTGAAATTTGGCACACGGACCCGTTTTCACCTAACAATGCATCGTTTTCAAAATTTCAGATCGATCGAAACGTACCGTAATTAAATTAATGCATTTTTAGTTTATCCTTATATAACGTGTGTAATTCAAATTCACGGTTTGTTATTGTTTTTTTTCCACGTGAAAATTTGAGTTGACGCTTTGACGCGACCCATCGAAAGTACCGGCGTGCTTTTGTTTACATTTTACGTGTCACGCTGAGCTTAGACCATCGATCGGTGACCAGACGTTTTCCCTCTCCCACCCCCTTCCCCCCAGGGTTATGAAGCAAAGTTGAGTTAAGACAGATTCAGTCTGTAAATATTTGTAAATACTTTTAGTTAAGTTTGCGCAAAATGTCTGTCTCAATCATAAGCAAAGATAAGGAATCAAGACTTTCTTATTTCATTATCGATCTACTTAGATTTTTTGTACGTTTTAACTGAGAAAAAGAGCGCTCAGTTAAAACGTTCGTAAACATTAATGTCAAAAATATGAGCAAGTCCATTTCTACATTGGAAAAGCAAACTGGATGTTGTCTCTATTACTTAATTCTGCATGACTTAGCGTGTTGTTTTCAGATAATTTTGATGCACGAAACTTGTGGCGAATATATGAGTGTAACTTTTGTAGTTAAGTATATAAATTATTGTTCAGATCTTTAGGATAAGCATTTATTAGTCATACACAACACTGAGATGTTTGTGTTACATCGATCAAACAAGAAAATCTAATTCCTATATCATTATATACCTTTCCTCATCGACCCATCTCTGTCTCAAATTTGTCAACAATGGCGTAAAAAGTAGATATACGATATTGTCTCTGGCATTCAGAGATACCTCTGGGGCATCACCATCAATGACCACTGTATTTCATGCAAGTGATCTGCTTGGGAGGGTGTCATCCAGTTCGGTATGTCATGGTGTCACCCCCTCACAACTTACCCCATAGAAATCCTCCGAGTATGCCAATGCCAAATAACGAGGCATACAGAATTTTACACTTTGGTGTCACCCGGTGCAGTCCGCACTTCCCGCAATCCCTTGTGACACCCCTGTCTGTTAACAACGGTTTTGTTTGTTAGTTGGTTTGCTAAATATTGAACATACCAGCGGTCAGTGGGGGATCGGGGAAGAAGGGGGCACCCATGTGGGCTTGTGCCTCGGGCACCAAGATGGCTTAATCCGGCCCAGCATAGATTACTTACAATTGTGTTACGATGCAGTGTCGTAAATATATATGAGCTTTTTTTGAGTGATGAGGGTGGTAGAGATCTTTCGGAAAAAATAACACCTACAAGTTATTTTTATGTAGTTCATGTAGGAATGAAATTGTAAATTTAGTTTTTGTGGTTATCAAAATTCATTATTTAATAAAGCGTAGCTCTTAGATATAACCGTAATATTAAAAAGCACTGCTTTAAGTGGAAATAACCCACGTGATAAAATGGTAAACATTAATTAATTTTATTTGATCGTTTTTTTCGTTGTTTTTTTTAAAAGATATATATTAAACTTTAAAAAAAAATTTAAACCAAGAGTGTTTCATGTTTATATACGATTGGATATCTCCTTAATATGAATATTTTAAATGTACTTGATCCTTTTAGTTTAGTGTGTCTGTTTTCTATATTAATAACAGCCCCATTCCTCAGTCACTTATTACAAAGTTTCAAAATTCCCATATGAATAGAAAACTTTAATTGTGTAGACTCATAACTCAAACATTATTTACCAAACATATCACAACTTCAGTTAATATATATACAGTAATATTACTGTCTCTTATATTAGCTAAATTAGTATAGTTTAATCATTGGCTACTGGACTAATGCATAGATAAAGACCAAACTTAGTACATATAAACCTGATGAGGCATTTGCAATTGTATATCGAATTAAAGTCCATATGCCCACTCCTTTGAGTCCGGGGTACCAAAACAATTTTTACCTTAAAATGTTAGTTTAAATTTTAACTTATAGATAAATCTGAATTTTAACTTGGCAAATAAAAATGTAATATCTAGCAACAAATACTGAAAAAAAGGAGTTGGGGAAAAAACAAGGTGGCGGTTGATAGAATTTACACAATATGATGTCTCATGGGAAAACAGAAATTAACAACGAATTTCAATCCATAGTAAAACAGCAATATAGTAGATTCCATGGGTGAAAAAATTCGTCTTATAAAATGTGTAGACTATTTATGTATATAATCTTAATGTATTGTGTATTAGTTTTTGTTTTTGATTTTGGATTAATTTTTTTAAAATTGATATATTGAACTTTTATTCTTTAAATTCTTTCAGCGCGTTAAACACGTATGAGTTTTATGTCCTATTACTATTTTTTGCTAAGCCGTATCTATAGCTATGCGTTATTTTTTATGCATTTTTAAAATTTACATTTGTACCATATTGAATTATTAGTTTACTTCCCCAGTGTCCTTTACTGCACGTAAAATTGTCTCAATATTGTTGAATTACATTTTTTATATGTATAAAATCTATTAAAGAGCAAACTCAGAACACATTTACAACCAGCAAATATAACTTAAATCATCGCATACAGAGAGATACTTCACGAACAATAAGTGCCATATTTTAACCTTCTTAACAGAAGTTATAAGGCAGTATACTTCCGCCGGAAGCGCGGGTATATTTCTAGTGTTAAATAAAGCTCTTTTTTGTCAAACACAAACATCCATGTCTCTTCAGTTGGTGAAATTGTCGTTAGTGCATTAAAACTTTGCTTGATGTTTTATGCAATTTAATAATACAAGATATTTTTTTATTCCATGAAGGAATACAAAATGTTAAGAAAGAATTAACGATTCCGAGCGAAAATTTGCAAACATCACTACATCCACATAAAAATGCAATTTTACGAAGGAAGCAAAAAATATACACATGCCTTGAAGTAGCACTTTTTGAGCGCTCCATTAAGTAAAGAACTTAAAGCGCTCTTTCTTTCCACACAAAGTTTATATTCGAAAGTGAAATTAGATGCCCCTGGATAACAAAATCCCTAATATGAATTTCAAAAACAATTTATTCAAAAATTAAAATTTCAAATTCTCTAGCATGGATATAGACAGCGCTAAAGAAGAAATAAATTCAAAAGATTTTTTTTTGTTAATGAATCAGGCAAAGCTTTATAAATGGACGCAATAAACGGAAACATATTCTTTGGATGAATTAATTCTTCTAATCTTGATCGATAAAAAAAGAAAATGTTAATATCGCATTGATATTTTTTTATTGATACCAGAAAAGAATTTTTGTTCCGATGAGAGTTGCATTCGTAACATTATGTAGCACAATTTTTGTTCCTGGCTTCTAATTTTTATATTTCAATAGCATATGTATAAAGTATGTGAAGTTTAACTTCGCATTTGCCTGGCAGGTGTCAAGATGGACCTTGACCTAACGATTGAATGTAATTTTTATAAAAATAGATTTGAACTCAGCCAAGCGAGCAAAATGAACTTTTAGACCCATGACCATTTTTTTCCCTGGTTTGAATTAATTAGCGACATGTTCAAAATAATTTTCATAGATGATTTCTTAACCTTGACTTTACAAAAAAAAATTTTAATTAAAAAAATTTGATTAATACTTTGACATGTTTCAACTTCCAATTTGTTTAAACAAAACAAAGTTAGTGTGTTATTTATACTCTCATTTCTGATAAAAGTTAAGCATGATGAGGACAATTATTTTTGAATTTTTTTTTGAATTAACAGATTTAAAACACCCAATTTAGAGCTATCCCGAAAAGAAAATGCACATTAATTTATATCAATAAATGACATAATGCTTCAATATTATGTAGATTGTTAACATCAAACAAAGTGAAATAAAGGGAAAAAATGAAAATGACTGATCTAAGTTTTCTAAGTCAAAGCACTATATTCTGAAAAATAATAATGTAAATTCATTTGAAACATGGAATGACACCATCCTGTATCATTATTTAAAAGATGCATATCTCATATGGCCACAGACAGTGCGTGCCTTTTTATGAAGGATTTGCCTTTCTTGCTATAATCAAGTCTACAATCACAGTAAACACAAACAACTACACCGGGTTTATTTAATTTTCAAACATATTTTGATAGATAATCTCCATTATTGTCTTTTTCTTCGAGCCAGTCCCATCGAAACTTATTCCTTAATCCATTTTCGATCGCTTTAAGATCTGATTTACGATCGATAACCGTAAAGCGCTTGGTCCGCTATTCAGTATTGTGAGAGCTACACGTGGGTCAAAGCGTGCTGATGCCCAGTCTATTGGTGGTTATCAGGCGCGCATGCGTGTGGATAGTCTCGATGAGCGGGTAGCGGAGGGCGAATGATCGGTTTGTAATATCTAGTAGTCGATTGGGCGCGGGGTGTAGTGCCACTTCGCTATGTTAGCGGGCGTGGTCGACAGCCAGAGGCGGTCGGACGTGCTCGGACAGGATCAGTGACGCGGAAGTCTGCGTGGGATCCGGAAGCGCAGGGGTCGCAGATAGGTATCTTCTGTTCGCCGGCAGTGGAGAGGAGTCGTGTCGCTGGGGACCAGCGGACAGGTCGGGGTAGGCGGGCGTACTGAAAAGTTGTCGAGCGGAGTCTTGTCAGGCGAGGGGGATTCACAGCGCGGCCTGAAGGATCATACATTTCCTGGTGCGACTTGGGCTTCTCATATGGGTTATGTGATGGGAACTGCGAGGTGAGAAGAGGATGGTACGAGCGGACACTAGACGGTAGCGCGGGGACACGCACTGAGTTGGGAGGCGAGTATGGACAGTCTAGAGATCAGTGATTATAGAAGCTAGTGCTGGGGTGATAGGATCTAGCTAGGGTGAGAGAGACTAGATCTTGTATATCTCTGGTATATGAAAGTAATGCAGTTCACTCTGGTGAGAGGCGGCTCTAGATCGCTGGTGGCGTGTTCCGTTGGTTCTATCTCTATGGCGCGTGCCTCTCTGGCGTTATCGGGGGGGGCGAGAACCTTGCACTATGAGATCGGAGGGTGCAGCGTGGAGTGGAGTTGGAGCGGAGCCGATAGTTGGCACCGCTTTCGTACTGGGTAGAGTAGACAGTAGTGTGGGACTACATTGAGAAGCCGATACGAGAACGTACGTAATCCGTGGGGCGCTCGGGAGAGAGAAGGAGTGTGAGGTATATGGGTGAGGTGGAGCGCGGGTGGGTGGGGCGATATGAACTATGGCAATCTGGCAGGCGGCTCAGGGCAGATAGGTGTGAATTCGATGATTAGGGGAGAACGTGGAACGATAGATGCCTTGTCGTGGGGCGGGGAGACGAGCCTCAGGGTAGGGAGTGTGGGGTGAGGCGTATTGGGTAATCAGTGATGAAGACGCAGTCGTGTGGAGCGAGTCGTGTATCCGGTGGGGTGAGCGGTCTCTGGTGGATCGGCGAGGGAGACTATGGGTGGACTTGCGGCTGGGTCGGGTGGGGAGCGGTGTCAGATGCGATTTGTGGGTCTAGGGATACTGCGACGGAGGTAGGAGTAATGCAGGCATACTATTGAGTGGAAGAGTGGATCTCCATGATGGAGAGGGGGTGAAGTGCAGAAATAGATATATTGGCGGTAGGATATATCAGAGGTAGACTATCGTGTGGCGAGGAGGTCGGGGACGTGGCGAGCCTTCATTAGGGTATCTATAGTATGAGCGGGGACTCTACGTGGGTGGAAGTGGCGGGTGTGCGCGTAAGAGGTGGTGATGAGAGAAGGGTGTGGAGATAGATTGTGAGGCTCTGTGTGGCTAGGCGCTGACCACCATGTCTCATGTGTGCATGGGTGAGAGCAGTGGACGTATACTAAAGAGGGGGAGACGTAGGGGTGCGGCTCTGCCCTCTCTGGTGAGTGGTCATCAGATGATCAGATGAGTGGAGATGTAGCTCTCTGGCGAGCAGGGTGGTAGCGTAGCGGCGAGATAGGTTGAGTGGCTGGTAGAGATATAAGAGCTCGGTGATGTCTTTGCTGGTCTTAGGTGTGAGTCTGCTGTACGTTCGGAGAGTATTTCTGTTAGAGTCTTCTCGAGGTTGCATTCTGTGTGTTTCTACATGCTGATCGCGTAGTATATCTTGATTACTAAGGAGATCTGGAGCTATGAACGTGATGAGGTGTGTTGCGGAGTGTGTGGGCTTCTCTCTACTCTTGTCTCTCTAGAGATATGGCTATCGGAGGTGGTGTTGTGGGCGAGGGAGTGTGCAGGATAATAGTAGCGGGGCGCTGACACGGAAATATACGCATCTCGACGAGGATGAGGTCTGAGAACACTCGGACACATGGCAGAGTATGAGCATAGCATAGGGGTAGGTGACGTCTTATTATTTGTGTTACATCATGCATACATGATTATAGTTTACTATCATTTATACATGATTATGTTTACATCATGTTATACATGATTTAATTTTCTATCATTTATACATGATTATAGTACAATGGATCATTAAGATCATAAAGAAAAATGTTCAAATATTTCAACTTAAAATAAAATGATTAAAAATTAATTGAATTAATTTTTTTTAAAATCGTCATTTAGAAAAAAATAATTTTAGCTTTTTTAGCGGCTTTACCATATCTAGATGAAGACAGTGTCTAACTTGTTCTGGTTACATGAGTTCAGTGCGTCTACTTTGTTTGCTCAAATACGGTTTATGTTTTCTTGGTTCGGTTTGAAAATAAAGTTTTTGTATGTTTTAAAAAAAAATCTCAATTTGTAATAGAAAAACATGTTTTTATCTGAAACCAGAAAGCATGAAAAAGATTTTCTTAAAATATAACATTTCTTTCGGAAAAAAATATAAATAATACCTTTTTCTTTAGTCAAAATTAGAAATATTTTATTTTACGGAATTTTTAATGCGATTAGTTTCTTCTGACAAAAATACCACGCCAAAACTCCTATCATTTCAATCCTCATATTTTAAGCAAACATCAGAATTCTTTATTGACATTTGTAACGCCGAGAGAATGTCACAAATTGACATCTACGGCACGATGACATTTGTAGCTTGTAAGGTCAAGATTTCAGGAAAGTTTGAAAGCTGTAAAACGTTTACTCTCAAAACCATCCACTGAAAGATTAAAATCGTATGATAGGAAACTAAATGACGCACTTGACGTTTGCAGAATACTAGCCGTTATAAGCTAATCAAACAATCGTCCTGTGTGGAGTGATCAGTTGAGAAATGATAACAACATAAAGATGTCTCCTAGCAGACGTGACCTTAATTGTGAGCTTTAAAAGTATTGGTGCTAGAGTTTAGAAGGAGCGTCTGTTATAGATAAGATAAGATAAGATAAGAAGATGAATTGAGTTATTTGAAGTTGATAGGGAAAACCCCTTGTTAAATATAGCTGTTGAAGGTATTTATGGAAATGTCAAAAGAATAGGAACCATAATGATCGGAGGATTGTTCTAGAGCCCTTAAGAAACAGACCAGGGACGAGAGAAGAATCCATCGAGTCTCTAGTGTCGAGAAACATCTTGTGGGTAGCGAAAGAAGAAAACAAATGAAAATAAAGTGATTCAAATTTAAATCGATTTTTATCAAGGTTTGAATGAATAAAGGGTCGGGTGGTAAACAAAATGTGAGAAAGTAAAGCGGGAAGTAATTACATGAGGGTTGCGTTTTTATTAACTTTAAATTCGCGGTAAATTTATCTATTGTTTATTTCAAATACATTATATAAGCATGAGCAGCCCGTGTGTAAATATATCTATCAGAATCCATCACATTAGCAGTCTTCGAATATTTCGATGACAGTTTGACGATACATTAAATTGTAAGCCAAGACGTTAGCTGTAGGTCGGATACATTTGAAGAATATGTGCAACATGCTTTTGGGATTATTTACGTGTTTACAACATATGAAACATATCACGTCACTTTCACAAAGAATTACCATTTATTAATTGCTCATACGAGTAGTGACATCACCAACAATTCATCATGAACACCACAAACATACCGTCTTGACATCACCAACATACCATCTTGACATCACCAACATACCATCTTGACATCACCAACATACCATCTTGATATCATCAACAATTCATCATGGACACCACCAACATACCATCTTGACATCACCAACATACCATCTTGACATCACCAACATACCATCTTGACATCACCAATATACCATCTTGACATCACCAACATACCATCTTGACACCACCAACATACCATCTTGACATCACCAACATACCATCTTGACATCACCAACATACCATCTTGACACCACCAACATACCATCTTGACATCACCAACATACCATCTTGACATCACCAACATACCATCTTGACATCACCAACATACCATCTTGACACCACCAACATACCATCTTGACATCACCAACATACCATCTTGACATCACCAACATACCATCTTGACATCACCAACATACCATCTTGACATCACCAATATACCATATTGACATCACCAACATACCACCTTGACATCACCAACATACCATCATGACATCACCAACATACCATCTTGACATCACCAACATACCATCTTGACATCACCAACATACCATCTTGACATCACCAACAATTCATCATGGACACCACCAACATACCATCTTGACATCACCAACATACCATCATGACACCACCGACATACCATCATGACATCACCAACATACCATCTTGACACCACCAACATACCATCATGACACCACCAACATACCATCTTATCACCACCAACATACCATCATGACATCACCAACATACCACCTTGACATCACCAACATACCATCATTACATCACCAACATACCATCTTGACATCACCAACATACCATCTTGACATCACCAACATACCATCTTATCACCACCAACATACCATCATGACACCACCAACATACCATCTTGACATCACCAACATACCATCTTGACATCACCAACAATTCATCATGGACACCACCAACATACCATCTTGACATCACCAACATACCATCATGACACCACCGACATACCATCATGACATCACCAACATACCATCTTGACACCACCAACATACCATCATGACACCACCAACATACCATCTTATCACCACCAACATACCATCATGACACCACCAACATACCATCTTGACACCACCAACATACCATCATGACACTACGGTATTCACAGTCTAATTGGTAACATGATTGATGTGATAACGGTTGTGGTTTTGTCACAACTGTAGTAATGACTTTATTGAAATCACGAAAACTTTGATATCACGACCAATGTTCCATTTAAGCTGCGCGGCTGCGCGACCGCGCAGATATCTGATGAGTTGTTGTTTTTTTACTTTTCAAATGGAGCAACGAAACTTAATGGAAACATTTGTCATTGCTTAAATCCGTAGAATATTCGTCAAGATTTTGGCTCCAGTAGGCCGAATATTTACATTTGATCTTAAATTTCCTTTAAACTATTTTTATTACTATTATTAGTTTTATAAATATATTTATTTAATGTGTAAATGTAAGGGTAAGATATTATACATATGTTCTATGCCTATGGCTGAAAGTACGGTTCAATAACTATGCAATGAGTCTCTGACTTGAAGTACGCTACATTAGCTATGCAATGAGTCTCTGACTTGAAGTACGGTACAATAACTATGCAATGAGTCTCTGACTTGAAGTACGGTACAATAACTATGCAATGAGTCTCTGACTTGAAGTACGGTACAATAACTATGCAATGTGTCTCTGACTTGAAGTACGGTACAATAGCTATGCAATATAAATTTGGCTTAAACTAAAAGCTATAATAGTTTTGTACCGTATCTAAGCATAACATAGCGGATAGCGAAGTCAGTAGAGCGCTCGCCTCACAAGCTGAGGTAGCGTAGGATCAAGCCACGCTAATGCCACATTATAAAGATTGATATATGACTATCGCTAAGAAGTCCTCCGCTGACATGGAGAGGAGATGGGCGCCGCCAAGTCTACCAAGCCCCGAGAAAGTTCTAACGGAAACATTAGAACCCCCTACGACCACGAGGTTATGGGGGACACACAAAAAAAGCATTACAAATGATAAAGATGGTACTTTCAAGATTCTTATTTAGCCCACTACTGGTACGATAAAAGAAAAACAAAACCAAAAACTGAACATAAGTATCTGGCAACGGGGGACCACATTATTCAATTTTTACTGATATATTAATGTGCACCCACCCCAAAGAACGCACCCAAACCTGATGTCTACAATGATAGCCATTTACTCTACAATGTAATACTTACGAAAATAATAACTTATAATTTCGCATGCGTTTCAATATTTTTCATATGTGTAACAAAATTGTAATTCAAAGTAAATATTTTTTCTTCCTATTTATAGCAAGAGGAAAATCGCCGTCCTGTTTTAACGGATAAAAACTGGTGCGCTTTGATAGCATGTTATCTGGTGCCCTCTGGTAGCAGGTTATCTGGTGCCCTCTGAAGACATCTTATCTGGTGTTCTTTGGTAGGAGGTTCACTGGTGCCCCTTGATAGCATCTTATCTGAAGCTCTTTAGTAGGAGTTTCACTGTTGCCTTTGGATAGCATCTTATCTGGTGCCCTGTCATGGTGTAATGTAATCCAGCTGATCTTGCACCCCTTCTCTCCACATCACACCAGCTGGATTTGGTTGGTGGAGTCTCAATGCACCGAATCCACCGGAAGTCTGCGTGAGTTCACGTGTTTACTAGCCAAACTTCGACATGGAGTTCACCTCAACGACTAACTTCATCGTAAACACCACAGTGGCAAAGGTCACGGACCTCGGCGACTTAGCCGACTTTGCGTACATCATGACCCGATTCGTCCTGCCCGCCGTCTGCGCACTCGGCTTGGCGGGCAATCTCCTCAGTCTGTACGTCCTTCTGTCGGCTGGACTCAGGAAGTCCTCCAGCATTTTCCTGTTCGCGCTGACGTTCTCAGACGCCTGCAGCTTGTTGTATGAGCTGGACGCCTCGAGACGCATCTTCTTGTACGGCACCAGCCTCGGACTGCCTGGATGGGAATTTTCACCGGAGGTCTCCTACGGCCTCTACATCATGAACCAAACCATACAATTCGTTACAAACCTCGGCGGCTACCCGTCGACCTCGCTGCCCGTAGTTATCATGGCTGAGAGGTGCCTGGCAGTGTTCTTGCCGTTGAAGTTCAACCGCCTCGTCACGGCCAGGCGGGCATGGGTTGTCGTTATTTGTGTGTACTTGTTTTGGCTTCCGTGGATTCTTAACGGTATGTTCTGGTACTCGTACTACTACGCCCGGTACAAAGGTGTCAGCTTTGGGTTCATGCTTAGGTCATCCTACTACACCAAGAACTTGGACATCATCAACACGTGCAACGACTACTTTGTCCCCGCCCTGGCCTCATGGGTTCCGGTCATTTTGGTCATCGTTGGGGCTGTGCTACTCGGAATAAAGATCAAAATCTCCCACCGAAAACGCATGGGGCTTTTGTCATCCTATTCAGCTGAGACGAGACCCATGACCAGAACGACTCGGACACTGGTCAGCGTGTCTGTCATGTTTGCGGTGCTATACGGGTACGGGTATTTGACCCTACTGGCCAAGCTCGCAGGCATTCATTTTCGTTTGGATCAAATACTTACACAAACTCGGTACCTGGCGGTCAACATTAACAGTTCATTCAATTTTGTTGTTTACTTTGCTATGAACGGAAAGTTTCGGAGACAACTCAAACTTGTTGTAGTCTCCCTTTGCTGCGTCTTTGTTAGAAGTTAAAAACAATGATTGTTTGCTTCTGTCGTCATTAACACACTTTTTCCCCACGGCAGTGTCCAAAAATGCATCAAGTAAAATTTAAAAGAGAAAGAAATAAAAACTTAAACGTTTACAGTACAAGTGAAAATAAATTTAAACAAATAATTATATATTTATAATAAAATGTTTTTTTTCTCTCTATTAGATTGTTTTCTCCTTTTTTCTATTACAAAAAAGAATAACATGTCACCACATGCTTGCCGTGTTCACTTGATGAAGTTGCCAAGACAACCATGATCTTACGCCATCTCCATCTTGGTAGAGCGTCACTAGTTACCAGTGACGTCCTAACAATCATACGTTCGTTAACCTGATGACAATTATAATGGAATGTTAGTTACGTTAAAATATTACGTTGTGTTTGGAAATTTAAACTTTAGGAAAGACAAGAAGGGAATTTCTAGAAAAATATGAAGTCGATATTTTTCTGGAACAAATTCAGATTTTCAGCTGAATCTTAAACTATACTTTATCTATGAACAATAATTTTTTTTAGCGTTCATTTTATTTATTTTTACGCACAGTCCTTTTACAATGCAGTTTCTACATTAGCAGTGGTCAATGTTGTGACCCTGTGGTACCTGCGTCCAGTTCGTCCTCCGCGGTTGGCCTCTCTCTGGAGGTCAAGGATGAGTTTGGGCTAGATTGTCAGCCCGTAAAATAACGGGCACAGGGGCGTATCAATAATTAAACGATCACTACTACACATATAAGAACGTTTAAGCTTTTGTTGTACAAATGCACTAAACACTGACATAATCAGGTCTTTGACCATTATTAGAACTACAACTGTTATGCAAAATATATATATATATATATATATATATATATATATATATATATATATATATATATATATATATATATATATATATATATATATATATATATATATATATAATTCTCTTCATGGGACCATGCGAGACACCACCACGACGCAAGCATGTGCAAACAAGCATGACGAATGACCCTCGCTGGGGTCAACTAAACACAGCTAACGGTTGACAAGCGAAGGTAGTGGAGGGCTGACCAACAATGGTCCTTGCATTTCACTTGCATTGTTCCTTTACAGAAAACGTGAGATTCGTAGTGTACTGGTTATCACGTCCGCCTCATGCGAGGAAGGTCCTGGGTTCAAGCCCCAGCGAATACATGGGTTTTATTTTTATTTTTAAAAAGGTCTGTTTGTGCCCGTTCTTCTACCCCTTTATAGCATAGCATACGCCGCAGACTTGTTCATCATAGACAGTGCAAAGAGCGGTTGGGGGGGAGTGAGAGTACAGACACAAAAAGCAGCACCAAGTAAATAAAAAATAGCGATTAAACGTGAAGACATGCACACTGAGGTTGTTGTTACCCGCCTCCCATTTAATGATACCATCCCTTAAACATAAATTGTGATTGGCCGACCCTAGCAAGGGTTAGTCATATTTAGGGTTGCTAATTGCGTGATGTGTTTATTTAAAAATTTTTAAATATTTTTTTTGGAAAATCGATTATAGATTATTTAACTCCGATTTTAAACCGATTATCGTTTTATAGCTAACTTCATTGAAGTAGGGGTGTACGGAATTTTGCCTGCAAATGTCTCGAAACCAACAATGAGTTGGCAGTCCCCTCCCCAACCGACGTTCACTCGCGTTGTTTTGATTTCTTCGTGCTGTAGTTTGTGTCCGTTCTTTCTCCACTTTCTTTGCACTCTCCATGAGCAAATCTGCGGCGTATGCTACGCTGTGGGGTGTCTAGTTATTTATAAATTAAATAAATGTTCGAAAATATTTGAACTTAACTTTTAATTTAAAAAATACGAAAGACTGCACTTAAGACGCATCTTTTCAAAATGTATTTACAAAATTAATGAAACAACATTTCTTTGAATGATTAACGTAGCTGATGTGTAATGTACTGTCCTTTATGTTGTTACTAGCAAAATACCCGCGCTCTGCTCCGGAAGTTAGGATTTTAGTAAGCGTTGAAAACTCGTCTCACACCAATTCAAAACACCAATAGATTTCAGTCTGGATCATGATTGATATTTGTCATGGTCGTGTAAATGAAATGGGTACGAAAATGACATTACGTGCAAAATGGATGCAGGATGTGCATATCTCATAAGGTCTGAGGATTTAAATCTAGCTCATGATAGAGATATGTGTCTATATTTATTTAAAGTATTTAAATTCTAAAGGTAACAAAGCTTTAAATGTTTACAAAAAATTATTTTGTGTCCCGGCCCCGAAGGAACAGATGTTAGAATTTCATTACCCTATAGAATTTTATTTTATTTTATTTTTTAAAATCAAATTTGGCCATAGTTCATCCATTTACCCAGTAGCCACATTTTAAATTACTTTTTATATAACTAATGTTAAAATAAAGCATACGGGCCCCAAATCCCGAATGAGTGGTGTTTTTAAAACTTTTACTTTTAATGCCAGAAACCTTCGCTGGAATTTACCCAAAAACTTCTTAAAGTTTAATGGCCGTGGGATGAATAAAGTACATTTAAAATTAATACGTCTTTAAAAAAACTAAAATAAGGGCCGGGGGCCCTATCTGTGTAATATGTATAGTTCAAAACAACAGCTTATTTCAATTTGGATTATGATGAATATATATGTTAGTAAACATTTTTTTTTAAATTGAGTGAAATCGAATGGTTAAAATGTCTTAAACGTTTACAAAAAAAGAGATTAGGGGCCCTCGGCTACAAAATATTGAAAAAATATCATTTTAATGCCCTAAAGAATTTTAGTATAGGCCATCAAGTTTTTATCTTCCAAATTTTGTAAAAATACATTTACATAGTATCCAAAAGTTTTTTATTTGTAATTTAGCTCATATAAGTTAAAAATATTACTTTTGTCTCCCGGGTCCCCAGTGAGTGATAATTAAACCAAAAAAAATTCGCCTGTTACCATCCCGGTACTGTACTCAACAATTTCCCAAAATTTGATGCTTCTAACTACACGGGAAAATGGAGAATCTGTGATGATTAACTTTTATATAAGAAACAAAATTGGGCCCCCTGCCCCCAGTGAGTGAAAATTTAAATATTTGTTGGCCTGTTACCATCACGGGAGTGTACTCAATAATTTCCAAAAGTTTCATGCTTTTACCTACACGGGAAATCAGAGAATTAGATTTGAGTCAGTTTTTATACAAGAAAAAGTACATTTGGGCCCCTGGCACCAAGTAAGTGATAATTTAAATATTTTTTAGTTTGTTACCATCGCGTAAGTGTACTTATCAACTACTCAGAGTTTCATGCTTCTACCTACACGGGAAATAGGAGAATTAGTTATTTTCAGTTTGTTATAGCTCATATAAGGAAAAAAACTACATTTGGGCCCCCGGCCCCCAGGAAGTGATTATTTAAATATTTTTTCACCCGTTACCATCGCGGGAGTGTAATCTAAACAACTTCCAGAAGTTTCATGCTTATGTCTACTCCTTAAATTAGAGAATTAGTGATATTCAAATTTTATATAGGCTATATTAAGACAATAACGTTTTAGGGCCCCCGGCCCCGATGAGTGTTAATTTACAAATTCTTTTACTCTAATTTTCGTCGCGAGAGGCTACTCAACAACTTCCCAAAGTTATATGCTTCTACCTAGACGGAAGTTGGAGAATTAATGATGAATCAGTGAGTGAGTGAGTGAGTCAGGGCTTTGCCTTTTATTAGTATAGAAGACTAGCAAAATAGCCGCGCTCTGCTGCGGTAAATTAGGGCTCAGTAAGCGTTGAGAACCCGCGTAATACAAATTCAAAACACCAATTGATCTCAATCTGGATCATGATGGATATAATACATATATTAACTTCACCTTCTTGTCTGTCTGTCTGTAGTAGTCCCGCAGAATAACATAAACGAAAAGTAAAAAATGACTTACTTCCCGTGATCCGATCGAGCTGATAATTTAATTTTTTTTCGTCTGCTACCATTGCGGGGGGGGGGTACTCAACAACTTCCCAAAGTTTCATGCTCCTAACTTCATGGGAAGTTAGATATTTAGAGATGAGTCTGTTTTACATAGCTCATATAAGAAAAAAAACTACATTTGGGCCCCCGGCCCCCTATTGAATGATACTTTTATATTTGTTTTGATTGTTACCATCACGAGAGGGTAATCAACAACTTTCCAAAGTTTCATGCTTCTACCTACACAGGAATATGAGGAATTAGTGTTCTTTCAGTTTTATAAAGCCCATATACGGATAAAAACGGTTTGGGGCCCCCGGCCACCCATGAGTGAAATTTTTAAAATTATTTTTCGCCAATTATTGTCATAAGTATGTACTAAGCTAGTTCCCAAAGTTTTAGCTTCTACCTACATGGGAAGTTGGAGAATTAGTGTTGAGTCAGTTTTTAATATAAGAAAATAGCTAAATTTAGGCCCCCGGTCCCCAGTAATTGATAATTTATATAATTGTTTCACCTGTTACCATCGCGGAATGTTATCCAACAACTACCCAAAGTTTCATGCTTCTACCTTCTCGGGAAATAGGAGAATAAGGGATTTTAAATTTTATATAGCCCAAATAAGGTAAAAACGTTTTTGGGCCCCCGGCCCCATGAGTGTGAATTTCAAAATTCTGTTTCGCCTGTTACCATTGCGGAGGTGTACTTAACAACTCTCCAAAGTTTCATGCTGCTACCAACACGAGAAATCGGAGAATTAGTGAAGAGTCAGTTTTTTATATAAGAAAAAAACTACATTTGGGTCCCCTGCCCCCAGTAAGTGATAATTTATATAGTTTTTTAACCTGTTGCCATCGTAGAATGCTACTTAACAACTAATCAAAGTTTCATGCTTCTTCCTACACAGGAAATAGGAGAATTAGTGATTTTCAGTTTTTATATAGCTCATATGAGTAAAAAAACTACATTTGGGCCCTGGGTCCCAGTATTTGAAAATTTGAATATTTTTTCGCCTGTTACCAATCGCGGAAGTGTACTCAACAACTACTCAGAGTTTCATGCTTCTACGTACACGGGAAATATGAGAATTTGTGCTTTTCAGTTTTTATATAGCTCATATAAAGAAAAAACTTTATTTGGGCCCCCGGCTTCCGTTAGGTGATAATTTAAATATTTTTTTGCCTGTTGATATCGCGGAAGTGTACTCAACAACTTCCCAAAGTTTCATTCTTCTATGTACTCGCGAAATAGGAGAATTAGTGATTTTAATTTTAATATAGCCCATATATGGAAAAAAACGGTTTTGGGCCCCCGGCCCCCATGAGTGTGAATATAAAAATTCTTTTATGCCAGTTTTCGTCGTGAGAGGCTACATATAACTCCCCAAGGTTTCATGCTTCTACCTACACGGGAAGTTGGAGAATTAGTGATGAGTCAGTTTTTTATATAAGAAAAAAAGTAAATTTGGGCCCCCGGCCCCCATTAGGTGATAATTTAAATATTTTTTTCACTTGCTACCATCGTGGATGTGTACTTATCAACTACACAGTGTTTCATTCTTCTACCTACACGGAAATAGGAGAATTGGTGATTTTTAGTTTTTATATAGCTCATATTAGGAAAAAAACTTAATTTGGGCCCCGGCCCTCAGGAAGTGATAATTTAAATATTGTTTCACCCGTTACCATCGCGGGATCGTACTCAACAACTTCCCAAAGTTTCATGCTTCTGCCTACTCGGGAAATAGGAGAATTGGTGATTTTCAAATTTTATATAGGCCATATAAGGAAAAAAACGTTTTAGGGCCCCGGGCCCCGATGAGTGTTAATTTACAAATTCTTTTACTCCAATTTTCGTCGCGAGAGGCTACTCAACAACTTCCCAAAGTTTCATGCTTCTACCTACACGGGAAGTTGGAGAATTAGTGATGAATCAGTGAGTGAGTGAATGAGTGAGTCAGGGCGTTGCCTTTTATTAGTATAGATTATTGTATGAATGGTTATTTAATTATTATATAAATGTTATGATCTCCATGTAAAGCGCTGTGAGCCCGGTTCCATGCTGGGATACAGCGCTATATAAAATATCAATTATTATTATTATTATTATTAAATTCGACTTGGGGTATATTAGCCCAGGCCAACAAACAAACAAACAAAAAAAAACCAAAAAAAAGGAGAGGCGTTATTTTTAATGCTATCTTATCTCTAGACATACCGGTGACTCCAAAGACTTGAATTTCAACTGTCACACAGCAAGAAGCCGAGGCTAAGTCTAGATGGATTCATGAATAGAAGATTAGGATGTTAGTACAGCGGGTTGAAATGTAGATGTGAAGAAAGTTAGTTTGATGGAGAAGTACTAGAGAGATGTGTGTAAACAAGGAAATACATTTAGAAAGGGAGATATGTGATGTAAGTAGACTGAGTGCTATGTAGGTAGATAGAAATAAATCCCGACGCCCAGAGACGTGGATGAGATCACAGCCAGACGGGAGGGATTGAACGTGGATGAGATCACATTTAGACGGGATGGATTGAATGTGGATGAGATCAAAGCCAGAAAGGGATGGATTGAATGTGGATGAGATCACAGCCAGAAAGGGATGGATTGAATGTGGATGAGATCAAAGCCAGAAAGGGATGGATTGAATGTGGATGAGATCACAGCCAGACGGGAGGAATTGAATGTGGTTGAGATCACAGACAGAAAGTGATGGGTTGATTGTGGTTGAGATCACAGCCAGAAAGGGATGGATTGAATGTGGTTGAGATCACAGCCAGAAAGGGATGGGTTGAATGTGGTTGAGATCACATCCAGAAAGGGATGGATTGAATGTGGATGAAATCACAGCCAGACGGGATGGATTGAATGTGGATGAAATCACAGCCAGACGGGATGGATTGAATGTGGATGAAATCACAGCCAGACGGGATTGATAGAATGTGGATGAGATGTTAGAAATTACGGATGTGGATTATTTTGGCGAGTTTGCTTGATGGCTTGATGGAAGGATAAGTTGCTGGGTGGATTGATGTGGATTTTGGTAACAGGGTGTACAAAAGGGTTGGTTAATAAATTGATAAATAGGTTTATATTTTGTTCATTTATAGGTAGACACATATTAACATATTAAAACAAAATATCACGCAACATCTAATGGGTAGAAAAATTATGACACATTTAAAAGCAAGGATTTATATAAAAAAAAGGTTACTAACGTATCTATTCCAAATCACTTTTAGATTACGACGATTAGTGATGATATTTAAAATACAAAATACACAAACAAATTTTGCAATCAAAACAATAAATTAAAGTTTTATTAATCAACTAATACAAACTTAGACGTCTCGGCTAATGCGTTCGTCAGTACAAATAACTTAAGCAAGTTTTAAAATTGTCTTTTAATTATATAAGACAGTCTAGATCACGGATAAAAAATACTTATAGAGGAAAAAAAACGTAAAAAAAAACAATTGTTTTGACTATAAATCCTTTACATCAAAGAAATAACTTAAATTATCAATATACATAATTTTCAATCTCTGTCACGTCTCTAGTATCTGTCCGTGACGCTACTAATTTTAGAAAGCAGCGCACCAAATCACTGCACCAATGCATCAAAAGGTGTGCAAATTAAAGATGCGCTGTACAAAATATTATATGATGTCATTGTTTTAGCTCATATTTTAATTTTGAAAAAGGGAACAATGTAAAAAGAGGATTTGATGATGGTTAATTATAAAATAAAAAACAAAGGGGCGCCGTAGGCGCCCTACAACTCCTACATATTATAAAATACTTTTCGTGCATTTCAGAAAGTTTAATATTTCGTATTCATCAAACAAGGACAAGTTAGTTGGGCTTTTGAAAAAAGTGCATTTTTTCAAAATAGATAGGTTTTAGCTAAAAATTTCCGTCATTTTTGACGGGTAATACACTAGTGTTCATTATAATACGCATCACACGTAAATCCAAAAATTCAAAATTTTAGTTATGTCTCGTAAAACATGTTTAATATAATGTGCACCGCGCGACAGACTAGCATAAACTTTACAGATCGGGAATATATTTTTTAAAAAGTATCGTTAATATAATACGCACCGCACCGCACGACAGGAAAGTATTAAAAAGGTTGTTCAATATAACACGCGCCGCGACACTTTAGCAGAAAAATGTACATGCTACATAGAGATAATCTAAAAATTTATTACTTTAATTACAGTAATCTCCATCGATCTCAAATTTTAATAGATCATTTTTATCGTCGGCATGAGTCCGCCTGCAAAATTTCAGCTCGCTAGCACATGGGGAAGTGGGTTAAAATCGATCCAAAGTTTTCTTGGCAAACAATCAATCAAGCAAGCGAGGCATCATGCAAACGCCACGAGTTAATATAAAGGATTTAATAAAAAGTTCAATGCCTCAGGATATAATAAAAGTGCTGTAAACATAGTTATTGGTCAATTTCACAAACAAATCAAAGATGTGTAAACATGACTCTAGAACAGTGGTTCTCAAAATTTCTAGTTTTGGCGGACCGGAGATAATTTTTTTCCATTGCTTGAGGGACTCGTACACTATTTTATATATTCTGAAGTGGTAGCGATATTGTAATTTATTTTATTATCTTTTTTCATTTTATGTGCTTATTGCACACAAAAAAACAACAACAAAAAACCCATAAAAAACAACATATTCTACAAGGTTAGTATTAATTGGTGCAAATGGAAGATTATAATTATAGTTTTCTGTTATTTCTTGATAACTTCTTCGGAACGGCGGCGGATGACCCACGGGGCGGTACCGTTCCGCGGACCACGACATTGAGTAACAATGACCTAGACCAATGTAGAAGTGCGAAAAATATCTGTCTCTCGCCCATTCTAAATAACTGCACTAATCATTTCTCGCCTGTAACCTAAGATGAAAGTAAATTATTATTAACGAGCAACAAATCCCGTCCAAGGACTTTCCGCAACCCGGTCGGTGGCATGTTGTAACTCTCCTCCAACAGCCGTCTCGAAAGGCATTACATGTTCATCACGTCAAAAATACTATTCATTATAGTTAAAATAAATAACTCGTAAAAGCAGTGCTTTTTACTATAAATCCCAACGCGCATAATTCAAAATAAAGTCTTGGAAGAAATACTGCACCAAAAATAACTCGTTTTGAACGTCCGCGTAAACGTGTTAAATTGGCTGTAGGCGTCCTATGTGTTTGAGGGACCAATCGCTATAGATGACCGAACAGAACGGACACAAACTTGCCTTTTATTATATAGGATTATATTTTTTATAAATGTATAAATCATGCCAATTTTATTTTTACTATTCACAACGAGAAAAGGAGAGATTAATCTTATTAAAAGTAATTGATTGCATTTGAAATTATCTTAAATAATATTTTAAAAATAAAATTGTTTGTGCCTGTGTCACTTTGACTACTGACTACTGAGATATAGGAATTGTTATTTTTTAACACCCCTAAACAGCAGTCGGCAGTGCGTTATGAGTATATTAATTAATTTAGCTTCTTAAGACGGAGCCTTTCCCACATACCTGTGTCAAAGAAAGACGGAGGCCTTTTTTTCCAGAATCTATATGTACTAGTTAGTGCTTCGGCGCCGTGGCGCCTGCTGCGCCCCCTTTTTTAAGGGTGCATACGGCACCCACCTTTTTCAAAAGCCCAACTAACTTGTCATTGTGTGATAAATACGTAATATTAAACTTTCTTAAATGTACACAAAGTATTTTTAAAATGTTTTTTTTTGTTGCAAAAGCCAAAGTAACATATCCTTATATATTCCTGAAATGTACACAAAGTATGTATATAATTTTTTTTTACAGTGCTAATCACCACACGATTTGTAAAGTAATTTTAGAAAGAAGCGCACCAAATTACTGCACCACAAATTCCTCTTATCGAACGTCCGCATGAAATTGTTCAATTATTAATAATAGTGTGGAGGGTGTTTAATGTTAATCTGGAAACCAAAATGATTATCCAATTTTTAAAAAAGCAGAGTGATGTCCCTTAGCGTTAGGCTACATAATTGAGCGTAAATATATATATAATAATTCTCTTCGTGGTTGGACCCTGCGAGACACCAAGCTGCAAGTATGTTCAACAGATACTAATTTTAGAAAACAGCGCACCAAATTACTGCACCAATGCATCAAAAGGTGTGCAAATAAAATATGCGCTGTAAAACAAAATTATATGACGTCATTGTTTTCGCTGATATTTTAATTTTGTAAAAAGGGAACAATGTAAAAAGTTATAAAATACTTTGTGTACATTTCAGAAAGTTTAATATTTCGTATTGATCAAACAAGGACTAATTGGTTGGGATTTTGAAAAAGGTGGGCGCCGTAGGCGCCCTAAAAAAGTGCATTTTTTTCAAAATAAATAGATTTCAGCCGAACACTCCCGTCATTTTTTACGGGTGATACGCCGCGGGTCTCTCCAGAGTTCTTGCTTTTCATTCACTCACAGTTGTTTGCCCAAACCCACCCCATTTTGACAACCCTGTCTTTCAGGAAGTCTTCACCCGTCACTAAATCATTAGGGGCGTATGCTACGCCGCGGGTCAGCTAGTAAAACATAATTTTCATCAAAATTTATTTTAAAAAGTAAACCAATAACCTTACCCATTCATAAGTATATAACCTTATAAAGTCTTACAGGAAAATGAATAAGGTAATATAATCCTTGCTAAAGAAAATATAACCCCACAATTATTCTAATTAGCATACCTAATTTGCACAATGTATGATTTGAACTTTTACTTGACCTGCTTATAAACATGATTTACCTATAATAGCTGTGTGAATTTCTTGATGGCAAAATGTTAAAATAAGTCCTGACAGTGGTGTTTTGAGAAACATGGTCCATGCGGGCCCTTCAGACACATCTTACACACAATTCTGATCACTTATCTAACTTTGGGAGAGTTTTAGTTACCGTATCTGCTCACATATAAGCCGAATTTAGAGCTATAAAATACAAAACTGAAATCAGGGGGTCGGCTTATATGCGCATAAAACAAAATGGACACACGGACAGACACAAATGCGAATTTTCCAGCCACACATTTTCATCGCTATCTGACTCTTTATTTGGTTGTGTCTACAGATTGCTGGGGCGCAATGGTCTAAGTGGTAGCGCACTGGCCTATCGATCCGAGGCTGATCCCGAGTCGTGGGTTCGAGCCCAGGTACTTCACTTGCCCCATAGTCCGTCATGGACTGGAAAGGGGGTCGTCATTCATTACAGATTACTAACAAATGGATATATATATATACTTCGTTAACCATCAGTTGTGAACAACTAATGAGCGGAGGTTCAGACATTATGATAGCAAAAAGGTGGAAAGAGCAGAACACGTTTTTGTGTCATTCCAAAAGGTGTAACAACAGTGGCGTAGCTAGGGGAGGGGGGCGGTCCGCCCCGGGCGGCACTCATTAAGGGGGCGCATTTGTGGGCATTTGAAAAGTACAACCATTTCCGACAACCGCCCTTTTTCTTTTGAAGGGGGACATTTCGAGTCTTCATTAACGGATTCTCACATTTTTTATTACATAGTGGATATTATAACTAATGCAAAACCGTTCAAAAATTTTAAATCGCTCAAAAAATGTATCATTTTTTTTGAAAGCTAAGCGGTATATGTCACAGATTACTCTTTTATAAGAAAATTACTCAAAAAAACACATCACCACTAGGCCGAAAAATGTGTTCTATTATTATCGCCACGACAGTTTTAACGTGGAATTTTGACATTCGCAGATTGATGCGTGAAGACGTACGTACAAGGCATGGTGGTTCAAATATTGTGTTAAACTTGCAAGTAGTCATTTATATTACTGTTTAAGTTTTCAGAAAATTATTGTAAGGTAAGTTATTACATTTTTTATTTATTTTGCTTTTATTGCATTAAAGTAGTACAAACAATTTGTGTTTTTTATTAACTTGCGGTTATTCATTAAAACTGTTACGCCTATCCAATTTATTAAAGTAATGTGTAAATAAGTTGAATTATGGAAAATCATTAAGATTTATGATAAGAATATGAAAATATTCAAATTTCTCCTTTAATAAACACCACAATAGGCATAGATAATTTCGAAAAAAAGACATACCAGTACTTTAAAATTTCAAGCGTCTTGGAAAAATTTACAATTGAAGAAGTAACTAGTAAAACGAGATCGAATGCTGAAATTTTACTCGATTCAGTGCAATCTTTTTCTCTTCTATGTTATCTCAATTTATGGGAACCCGTCATTTTTTAAATTAATTCAAACCCATTGCATGGAACAAAGAGATGTGCTAAAAGAAAAAAGATGTTATATGAGCCAAACAATTTGTGAAGAGGTGGAGATATTAACTGAACGCGGAGTTAGGAAAAAAAATATGCGTGGGGAAAATTAAAAAGACGTGGTTCTATCTTTAGAAAAAGAAGTACATCGAGAAATGTTTTTATCCATGGATGGAATAATAAAAGAACGCTTTGATGAGTTGCATGTCCTTGTAAGAAAATAATCGTATTTAATACCATGTAACCTACAAAATGAAGCATTTGAACATCAAATAACTGCATTTATTGACATCGATAAAGAACAGTTCCATACTGAAAGAAAAAGAATCCAGGTTTTTATGGCTGTACATACACTACAAGATTTTATGTTAGAAAAACGAAGGAAAAGGCCTCCTTGATCTATTACAATTTATTCAACAGTATAGATTGGAAAATTCTGTGCCCAACATTGCAATTTTGCTATAAATTTTTTCAACTATTGCTATCAGTGTCGCTAGTTATGAAAGGAGCTTCTCCAAACTGAAGTTGATAAAAAATTATCTTCGCTCCACCAAGAGCGATTAAAGACGACAAAAGCTTGCAATACTGTCCATAGAACATGATATTTCAAAGAATTTTAATTTTTATAGCATAATGCACGATTTTTCTATTATGAAAGTTAGGAAAGTAAAGCTATAAATTTGTTTACATACCAATATATACAATTTCTTTGTTTGTAAATAAAAAAATCATTTATTTATAAATACAAAAATAAAATAATAGTGATTGGTAATGTGTTTGTGTGTGTGTAAATTTGGAAATATGTTTTGTCTCATGGGGGGGGGCAGGACATGATACCTGGGTAAATTTCTAGTGGCCTTTAAAAAAAAGTATATTGTATTTTATAAATTTGTATTTATAGGTAAATAATCTTATGCGGCCTCTTTTATTACTGCTTACATAAATATGGCATGCAATGGTAAAATGTTCCCCACCTTTACTTCGTTTCAATTAAAATTGCTTATTCATGTTTATTAATTTATAAAAACCATAATATAATCGACTAACTGGCCGTCCATAAATGACGTCACGCAATTTTGGCTGATCCCCCTCTCGTCACACGTCGTCACAAAAATTTAGACCCCTTCTTCAATAAGACGTCACAAAGCTTTGATTCCCCCCCCCCATAAAAGCCGTATTTTCTGTTTGAAAATGAGCATGTTTCAAATAAAAAAAAATTGTCATTTAAGTATGTTTTTAGTGTAAGACTGCACTCTAATATCGTAACACACGTTTGACATGAACGTCATTAAATAAAGTGTCAGTAATCAAATATTTAAGTGGAAATTTTATTTACTTTTACGCGTTTTGAAGTGACGTCACATTTCTTAAACACCCCCCCCTCGTCACACATCGTCACAAATGTGTGACTCCCCCCCCCCAGCTGCGTGACGTCATTTATGGACGGTCCCTAAAAAGGGCGGCAAATTGGAGACCACCCTGGGCGGCAAAAGTTCTAGCTACGCCACTGTGTAACAAACTGTTATGTAACATAAAAGTAAACATTTTACAGTAACAAATTTGTATTAACCAAAAATATGGAGTAAAGTTAAACAATTGTATGGTAGGCTTATATGCATTTTTTTGTTGCAAAAACTGGCCATTTTAAAATCAGTTTTAGTGGGTCGGCTTACATGTGATGTATGCTTATATGCGAGTTTATACGGTAATACAAAAAGAACACTTTTTTCCACCAATGTTGGGGACAGGGCACACACATCTTTGATCTAGTGACACATCTTTGATCTAGTGACACATCTTTGATCTAGTGACACATCTTTGATCCTGTGACACATCTTTGATCTAGTGACACATCTTGAACTCTGCGCCACTGACAAAGTTGTAAGCTTAGTTACTGGTCCCTTTCTCGAACAATTCAAAGATATATGGTGAGAAAATCAATTGCTGATCACAAATTCAGACTTCCTAAAAGAAATCAGACATCACAGATGCACACTCGCTCCAAAGACTGTAATCTCAAAGATTACGTTATTTACAGGAAGAAATACAGTCAGGATGTGTGCATGACCGAATACCCCTTTGGTTCCCAATTCTGGAGAGACCACCGTCTTATCATCAAAAAGATTAATAACCGCATTCTGCTCCAAACATGCCCACGAGGGAATAGAATCCCAAAAACAACAGAACGTCACTAAACTAAATTGGCCCAGCAATAAACAGTATCTTGAGTCTGCCTTGAAAAATCAACTAAAATCCACAACGCTGAAAAACCAGAACGTGTAGAGCGTTTGCTTTCAGAGAACATGTTTACAGAAAACCTTCTCAAACCCTTTTACCAACCATTAGGGAGCATCAAGACTGGCTGGATGACAACTGTGGGGAGATTAAGCAGATCTTTGGGAAGAAAACATCAACTCAACACTCCCAGCTCCACATCCGTAAAGTTTCATACAGGACTAGTAAAACAATATACGCCGATTTATGCAGAGAAAACTCCCCCCAAGAGGCGAGACTCATGTCCGAGCAATAAATCCGAGACTCATGCCCGAGCAATAAAGCTGATGAGACTCATGTCCGAGCAATAAAGCTGAGACTCATGTCCGAGCAATAAAGCTGAGACTCATGTCTGAGCAATAAAGCAGATGAGACTCATGACTGAGCAATAAAGCTGAGACTCATGTCCGAGCAATAAAGCTGAGACTCATGTCCGAGCAATAAAGCAGATGAGACTCATGTCTGAACAATAAAGCTGAGGCTCATGTCAGAGCAATAAAGATGAGACTCATGTCCGAGCAATAAAGCTGAGACTCATGTTCGAGCAATAAAGCTGAGACTAGTGTTTGAGCAATAAAGCTGATGAGACTCATGTCCGAGCAATAAAGCTGATGAGACTCATGTCCGAGCAATAAAGCTGACGAGACTCATGTTCGAGCAATAAAGCTGAGACTCATGAGTCGAGCAATAAAGCTGAGACTCATGTCCGAGCAATAAAACTGATGAGACTCCTGTCCGAGCAATAAAGCTGAGACTCATGAGTCGAGCAATACAGCTGAGACTCATGTCCGAGCAATAAAGCTGAGACTCATGTCTGAGCAATAAAGCTGATGATACTCATGTCTGAGCAATAAATCTGATGAGCTTTAAAACTACATATTAAAACTGCTCACTGGCCGTGTTTGCATAAAATTAATCGAATCCATAGAGCAGGGGTGGGCAAACTTTTTCTACGGAGGGCCGCATTCCAGATTTTATTTTTACAGGTGTGCCGGATATAGATATTTTGTCTGCTTCAATTACAATTTAAAAAGTATAAAATATGAATTATTGAAAATTTTAAACATGTAAATGTTTATCGCAATCGATTACACCTGTACATTACACTATTCATGACTATTTCAACAAAAGTTTATTGTTACCTGTCATAAGGACTATGAAGAAGTAGGAACGTAATTTACATACAAGCTTACCATAGTGTACAAGTCTATTAAATGCGAAGTATGTTATTGTTAACAATCTTGGATAATGTTCTTGAACTGCGTGTGTGACCAGTTTACTGGTTGTGATTCGCATGACTGCATTCAAATTGCATTCATTCAATATCGATCTGTTCCTAGACTTGTTTATTTTCATACAAGAAAAAGCTTGCTCACAGTTGTATGTGGACCCAATAGTGACAAAGTTTAGCCCGAAAGTTTTTAAAGAGTGGAAAAGCTGCTGCTGGAAAACATCCATAAACTCCAGCAAAAGAACTGACTTGAACTTCTCTTTCATGTAATAATCTCCTTGTAGTCAAGCAGCTCTAATTATATACCCTCTGAGGCTGAAAAAGCTACTGCCTTTAATGGCGAACTGATGATTGAAGAGAGGTTCCAGGTTCTTGAAGTTTTGGAACCTCCTTTCAAATTCCACAGCTAAGACATCCAACTGAGCCTTGTACTTGTCAGCCATTTCACCAGAAACGGTTTTCTGTTTCAGCAAAGGGCAATTGAAAAATTTTGTTTTCACCTGCTTGCGTTGAGAACAGGGAGAGCTTTACCTGAAATGACTTAACATGCCCATACAATACCATGTGCAAAAACTGCTGCCCTGAAGTTTGACATTCAGTTCATTACACTTTGCAATAATTTAAACATGAAAACATGAATTCTGACTTCCACTCTTCATTAACAGTGGTAGTAACAAAGTCACTCAAAACCCTTCATCTCCAGGTAGATAACTATTTCTTCCTTGAGATCCCTCACACGTCTTAATATCTTGCCCAGGCTCTGCCACCAGAAACTACTGTGGTAGATATATCGTACTATTCAGTTTCCAAATCTTCAAGCAGTTCTTTAAACTGCCTGTGATTAAGTGCCCTGGTTCTGGTGAGTTTTATCACACTGACAACTGGGGCAATAACATGCTTGATATTTCACGCAGCTTTACACAGACTTTTTTTTTGATGACACAGTGAAGAGGTAATAGTGTGTGATCAGGAAGTTCTTTAATTTTATTTTTCATCAACTTCACCAGACCTACGTTTTTTTCCTGTCAAAGCACGCGCTCCATCGGTTGTTACACTTGCTATCTTGTTCCACACCAACCCAGTTCTTTCAACACAGTTCTCAACACCATTGAATAAATCCTGCCCTAAAGTTGTGTCTTTGAGTGGCTCATAACTAAGTTATTCTTCGGTAAGCTCAAAACGTGTGTTTATTCCTTGCATAATTACCAACACTCGTGCTGTGTCCTGTACATCGGTACTTTGGTCCAACGCAAGAGACTAGAACAAAAAGTCTTTTGATTGCATCTCGAAGTTGATGCATCAAATTTTCACTAATTTTTTCAACACGCCCGTGTAAAGTTTTCCTTGCTAAAAAAAGCTAACAAATTTTGTTTTCTGTTCTGTTTTCTTGCTGCATCTGACAAGCCTTCGTTATTGTGCTCGCAGTAAGAAAAAGACTTCATCCGTTTTACAATATTATAGGACATCACCAAATTGGTTTGGTTGCGGCATCTTGTATTAAAGACTGTTTGGTGAAAACATTTTGCTTCTTCTTTAAATTATTAACCGACTCCTGGCAATAACTTTGTCTTTCTTCATTCGTTAAATTGTGCCCGAAATTAAAATGTTTTGTTTGATAGTGTCTTTGTAAGTTGAACTCCTTAAAGACTATGAAACACTCACGGCACACCAGGCAGTCTGCTTTGCTCCCAAAATTCGTCAAGCAATATTTAGTGGTCGTTTTGTTATTAAAAACCTGACATTCGTCGTAATTCTTTTTTTTTATCGGAGCACCCATGGTTAAATCTACGTCTATTCGCTTTTAAATTACACTTTTAAAAAAACCGCCACTATTTATATCGTAAACAAAAGCCGCTACTGGTTGAGCTGAAATGCAGATTTGAAAAAGGATGCTAACAATGAATGACTAATGATCATTAATCAATTCTAGAGCCATAAACCGATTTAGTATCCCTTGATTTGAATCAAATACTTCGAATAAAACTTAAAGAACATAGTGAACATTCTAAACCAAAGAAAAGTAACATCGACATAAGATCGTAACATGTACATGGTTACGGGCCGCAAAATATACTATGATGGGCCGCAATTTGCCCGCGGGCCGTAGTTTGCCCCCCCTGCCATAGAGAAAACGTTAACGAGACATACACAGTACTTTATTTTACAAAAAGAAGGCAGCCCGCAAAAATCCCTTCAGTGAAGAATTGTATTGCTGTATTACTCTGTGGATACAATTGTGTGAATGTATCACTGTGTGGATAGTATTGTATCAATGTATCACAGTGTGGATAGTATTGTATCAATGTATCACAGTGTGGATAGTATTGTATCAATGTATCACAGTGTGGATAGTATTGTATCAATGTATCACATTGTGGATAGTATTGTATCAATGTATCACAGTGTGGATAGTATTGTATCAATGTATCACAGTGTGGATAGTATTGTATCAATGTATCACAGTGTGGATAGTATTGTATCAATGTATCACAGTGTGGATAGTATTGTATCAATGTATCACAGTGTGGATAGTATTGTATCAATGTATCACAGTGTGGATAGTATTGTATCAATGTATCACAGTGTGGATAGTATTGTATCAATGTATCACAGTGTGGATAGTATTGTACCAATGTATCACAGTGTGGATAGTATTGTATCAATGTATCACAGTGTGGATAGTATTGTATCAATGTATTACTGTGTGGATAGAGGTATGGAGCTGTATTATTGTGTGGACAAAAATGTGTGACTATGATTCTGAGGTAGAGATAGAAAGAGATGAAAGACGGAAGAGAATGAGAGAGACAGTGAGAGATGGAGGGAGAGGATAGACGGAAGTAACCAAGAGAGAGATAGAGAAAGAAAACGACAGAGAAAGGAATGGAGTGATTGAGACAGACTCAAAATAATAATATTCATTTTTTTTAAAATTAAAAAGTCACATAAAATCAATGATCCATTGATTTTATGTGACTTTTTTAAGTCACATAAAAAAATCAATGGATCATTGATTTTATGTGACTTTTTTAATTTAGTCACATAAAAATCAATGATCCATTTAGAGTTGTTGAAAAGGTTTAAAGTCGTAGCTTTTTGGGGCTATACATTAGTTTGTTATATTAAATTGAGAAGGCCAACATTTTTTAAAAGTGGTATCAAGATAGTACTATTGGAAATTCTGTAGTTTTTTTTAAAAAAAGAATTCATCGGTTTTTCATACAGGCTTGGAATAAGAACGTCCACTTTCCTATCAGCAAGTGTTTTTGTTTGTTTGTTTATTGTTTAAATCGAACTACATTTCCTCCAGATGCATTTTTTTCTTAAAAGTTAACCATGTCTGTTTCCCAAGACAAACACCAACACATGCGGTGTGGACGAGTCCCCAAACCAGGGTTGCCAGATTGTAATTTGGGTAAAAGGCCAAACTGACGGTAAAAAAAGGCAAAAAAAGGCCAAACTTATGTTATATGAAAAATGTCAACAAAAATGACGTCACGCACATAGGGGGAGGGAGGGGGTCACAGATTTGTGGCGATGTGTGACGAGGGGAGGGTGCTTTTAAGAACTGTGACGTCATATTGGAAAGGGTCTAGCTCTTGATTACGTTGGACGAGGGGTGTGGTTGGGGGGGGGGTTGAAAATACATTGAAAAATCTTCCAAAATCGCGTGTTGTCTTTTATGGACGGCTCATAATGGCTGAATATAAGTTAACTATTTAAAATGAAGGTAAAACCAGGAGAAAAAGGATAATAAATTTGTAAATGCCAATGTTCGTATGTATGGTTGTACTCACAAAATAAATAGATTTTGATACTAACATACAAATTTGAAAGAGTATAACATTTAAACAGGGTATTAGTTAGCCTGACAGGACGTAACACAACAGCGAACGTTTCGACAAAGAGCCTTTCTCAACGAACACAAATAAAACGAATATAATGATAGAATAAAAACAAACTTAGATGCAGTGAAATCCAATTAGTCCAGTAGAGATGACATCTCTGGACTAATTGGATTTCACTGCAGCTAAGTTGGGTTTTTTCCGTTATATTCTTTTTATTTGTGTACTATTTGTTCGTTGAGGAAGGTACTTTGCCGAAAAGTTCGCTGTTGTGTTACGTCCTGTCAGGCTAACTAATATCCTGTTTATATGTTATACATTTACTAATCGAAAAGCCTGGTTGCAGTCTCACCCCCCATTATTTTATTTAAATTTGAAAGAAAAGCTTTAGGTCATCCATTTCCTCTAGACTGCTATATGCAGTATTATTATAAACTTTATCAGATGTCAAGTCTTCAAGCAATCTTGGTGACATGACAAAGTCCTTACTGCATTTATTTGTAAACAAAAGCTCAGCCCTGACTCTAACAATAGCGTCTAAAAGTGTGAGCTGCATTCTGTATCTGGCTTTGTCTTAATAGCCTATTTGATAAACTTTTAAAAAACTTTTTAATGTCTAAAATACACGTAAGCTATTCCAAAAAAAGAAATTAATTTATAAGGTTATTGACTTATTGGCGAATTTCTAATTTTATTTTTGTGATAAAGATTATTTTCATATATATTTTATATATATTTGTATTATTTTTTAAGAAAAAGGCCACACAAAAAAAGGCCAAAAAGAAAGGCAAAAAAAGCCAACAAAAAAATTTTGAGGCCAAACGCTCTTAAAAAAGGCCACATTTTTGAGAATTTGGCCTTAAAAAGGCCAATATGGCAAACCTGCCCCAAACGTGCAGACATTATGGCGACGAGGCTCTGCTGTGTGAGTGAGCGATGCCTGCACTGTTTGATTGGTGTACCAGCGAGGTGAGTGCGGGCTCATGTTTCCTGGCGGTGCCAGCACCGGTGCGCACTGACGACGACTTGAGTATTCCAAACGGTGTTATCGTGTTAAAAATGATGGACTTGATTCTTGATTGTTCGACAAACTGATTTATTCACGTAAAATTATAAGTTTATATTTATAACAATTATTTCTAGTGTTCTTCTTTTGTAATGATTTTTTTACAGTGAAATTTAGTTGTTTTTTTTTCATTATCAAAATCGGCTTTGGTATTCGGGAGATCAATTCCTACCTTTCTCGATTTCTTATGAGCGACATATATATTTATTCAGTAATCGATTTCAATATGCGGAGGTTTTATTTATAATACGCCACAATTTATTTTGTTTCCAGTTTGGAATAGTTTGGGTTCGAATATTTTCTGTACATCTTCTCCCCAATATTTCCTTACAATTCACAGTATCGATAAGAAAAACGTGTATCTTTATAAACAGGATTGCCAAAAAAAGCAACGTAGCATCGATAAAAACAACTTGTAAAATAATTTCATTACATTTTCAATGGTGTCTGGCAAGTAGAGCATACTGTTTAAGACGAGATTTACTATTTTATGCATTTACTATTGTTAAATCCTAACCCTCAACCCAAAACATTTTTTCTGTGCTTAAAAAGGTTTTTTTTTAAATTTAGAGATTGGTACCTGCCTGTAAGTTTGGGAAACTACTCTCCGAACACCACTCTTTTCCCTCTTTAAGTCTTGGCAAAAATATCAACGTAGGAATTTTCTTTTTAAATCCCTTATATTAACTTCACCGCCGTCTCTGTCGTTCTGTCGTCATCTCTCTCTCTCTCTCTGTCTTTGCCGGGCGGAAAAACAAAAGTAAAAAATGACCCTTTTCCCGTGATCCGATCGAGCTGAATTTCGGCAGACGGACCCATCTCACCTAAAAATGCATCGTATAAAAATTTCAGATCGATAGAACGTACCGTAATTAAAATAATGCATTTTAGTTTATCCTTATATAACGTATGTAATTCAAATTCACTGTTTATATTGTGTTTTTTTCCACGTGAGAGTTTGAGTTGACGCGTTGACGCGACCCATCGAAGTACCGGCGTGCTTATGTTTACATTTTACGTGTCACGATGAGCTCGGTCAAGCGATCGGTGACCAGATTTTTCCCCTCTCCCCCCCCCCACCCCCAGGGTTATGAAGGAAGGTTGAGTTAAGACAGATTCAGTCTGTAAATGTTTGTCGCGTTTGAAAATAATCAATACTGTTAGTTATGTCTCATATATAAGGGATTTATAGTCAAAAACTTTGTTTTTACGGGTTTGTTTTATTTCACTAGTGCTCACATGACGTCGTTTGGAGAAATTAAAAAAATGAACTTGTTGAGTGACGTATGATTTCAGCGGTTGGCTGTGACGAGTTACGGATGTTGACATTGGAATGATGTAAAAAAAAGAGATGTAGCCGTGAGCGACGACAGGACGAAGGAAGAGTTCGGATCTTCCTCCAGTGTCTACGTCATTCTGTCGTTTGAGGACAGCTGTAATAAAAATAATAAACACACACTTCAAATAAGCCAAGATGAATAACTGAAAATATTCCCATGTTGAGTGGTTCTTACTTTGTGTTTGCAAGTACTATCGGATTTCATTGAAATGGGTAAGAAATCTACTTAGTTACATTTTGCGTAAACATAGTAATTTTATTAATGTTTGAATTTATGTATTTGTGTTTGTCTTGGTTTATTTTCCTACATCTTAATTCTGCATGTCGCCTAGTACAATTTTATATTACGAAAATGTTGTTCATGCAAATGAAAAACAGTTTTTTTTCCAATATAAAGTAGAATTACCTAGATGTATAGTGATAACAACGTCTGCAGAGGCGTCACTAGGGTTGGTGTCACCCGGGGCGGCAGACCATGGTGTCAGCCCCTGACGACTTAACCCATAGAACTCATCTGAGTCTTCCAGTGCCAAATAACGGGAACATAAGAATTTTACAGTTTGGTGTCACCCCCTGATGGTGTCACCCGGGGCGGCCCGCCCCCTCCGCACCCCCCTAGTGACGCCACTGAACGTCTGTGGTTTAGATCCCTTCAATATTTCACGGTCTGCAATCAAGGCACCGTTCAGAATCGAAGTGATTGCCGTGTATACAAGACCGAGCGCCCAAAAGTTATCAAGTCAAGACATCATGCCACAAGCAGTAGTATACAATGAACAATTATTTGGAAAATTCTGAACTACATTATTTCTAAACATACTCTTTAACGATGACATATGATAAAAATCACACACACAAATGATTGATTTGCAGATTTCTATAATAATTAATTTTATGAAATGATAGACGGTGAGTGACATGACACATTGAAGATATTAAATATGTTTTTGAATGAACATTAAAAAAAATATAGTGACGCATTCAATGAATTGTACTTTGTTATCTTAACATTGAAATATGATGGATCGATCACTTCCAAAATAGTATCAATATTCTATGAAACTTTTTCAACAAACTTCCAATGTCCGACCCGTTTATTGGGGCGTTCCGTCATTTTGAGAACCACTGTTGCAAATCGATACAATGCCACTCGCCTGACCCGCCCATTATGTCGCTACTCAGACAGTGATTGCTGTATTGTAATTCTGCCGTAGATCTATCCGGAACATCGCGGGACCGCCCGAGAGAATCCGAGACTTGGAATTGAAATTTAAATAAACAGACTTGAAATTATTTCAAGGAAATCTTTTGACGAGATTGGTACCAGATATTACATACTACTTGGGCGCCCTATATTCTAAGATATGACAACGATAGGACACAGTAGAGTATAGAAGAAAAATAAAACACAATCACAGTGATTTTTTTACAAAGACTTATAGCACATTATTTCAATTTTAGAAATATAAATTACAATGACTATAAATAGTTTTATTCTTACGTTATATGTAAATGGCAGGTGGTATATAAACGAGTTATTGACAGTGGGTATAAAAACGGATGAAAGAAGATGGTATGAAAACGGATGAGGGTGGATGGTATGAAAACGGATGAAGGGAGATGGTATGAAAACGGATGAAGAAAGATGGTATGATAACGGATGAAGAAAGATGGTATGAAAACGGATTAAGGGAGATGGTATGAAACGGATGAAGGAAGATGGTATGAAAACGGATGAAGGAAGATGGTATGAAAACGGATGAAGGAAGATGGTATGAAAACGGATGAAGAAAGATGGTATGAAAACGGATGAAGGAAGATGGTATGAAAACGGATGAAGGAAGATGGTATGAAAACGGATGAAGAAAGATGGTATGAAAACGGATGAAGGAAGATGGTATGAAAACGGATGAAGAAAGATGGTATGAAAACGGATGAAGGAAGATGGTATGAAAACGGATGAAGGAAGATGGTATGAAAATGGATGAAGGAAGATGGTATGAAAACGGATGAAGGAATGTGTTATATAAACAAAGAGAATGGCCGGGGAAATATAAAAAAAACCTAAATTGCAGAAAAATGTCGCGAAGCCTAAAGGGAACATTGGTTANTAAACCATACTATGTTGTCAAGTTTTGTTTTTAAGTCATACAATATTGGTCTCTAAAGAATGCAAAGTAGGGGCAACCTCGGTAAGACGAAGATGGGAATGTAGATGCTAACTGGCACAGAGAGCAGTAAGGGCAGATAAAATGGCTTTATGCCGAGAACGTTGTAACTATAAGACTTGTATTGAGAAGAACAGACAACCGAAAAGAAGACTTACAAAATACAGGGGCATTAACCCAGGCATAAAAGGGTGAGAGAATGACCTGATAGGATTAGTTCAGAGCAGTGATAAATTAGATGATTTTAAAATCTCATTTACTTTTGTTTATCTGTACGTGAAGACCTATAACAAAAGAACGATATTTTAAAAAAATAGCACCATTTCGATTTTTATTTTATGTTTTTAGCATGCCGCGGTAGGAATAAAAGAACATAAATTGTTGCCACACATTACATCTTTATAGACATTATATTGATTAATGCTAACAGTTTTAAACTCGTGTCTGATTTTCGGAAGATTTTTTTCCCTTCTGTTAAGCTCAGCAGCGACAGACATAAAAATCTAATTGATAGTTGAGTTCACACATGACCGCCTGCCAGGGAAATCACACGAACAAGATGTCCTCCTTAACTTGATAAAATCAATACTGAAACTATTTTATTTTTTTAAAAATCTGGCAAAAATTGTGAAAATAACAAGTCACGATAGAAACTCTAGAATTATTTCTAAGAAGAAACGTTTAAATGAAATGTATCTTGACACTGGAGCTATAGGGTAGAGTCAAGGTTATTTAAGTTTACGACATAGATGGCAATGAGTCAGGTCATCAGTCAGGTCATCAGTCAAGTCATCAGTCAGGTCATCAGTCAAGTCATCAGTCAGGTCATTAGTCAGGTCATTAGTCATGTCAACAGTCATGTCACCAGTCAGGTCAATCGTAATGTCAACAGTAGTAGTCAAACAATGTCAAGTCAATTAAGGCTTATTTAATTAGTAGCCTACTTATGACAAGTGACTTATTGCTCTTGAAATATGACTTTTATTTATGACATATGACTTGGTAATTTTGACAATTTAAAAAAAAAGTTTATATAATATTATTTTCAAATTTGATAACTTAGTGTTAACTAACTTAAAAACTTGATTTGTAAATTAAAATTGATTTGCAAATAAGAATATTAAAAAACCCGTAAAAAACAAAGTTTTTGACTATGAAACCATTATATACCATACATAACTAAAAAATATGTTCATTATAATACACTACAATCCAAAAATACAAAATTTCAGTAATGTCTCATATATAAAGGATTTATACTTTTAAAAAAAAACAACTACTACAGTCCGCCTGCTAAAATTTCAGCTCGATTTGATCACGGGAAAAGTGTTATAAAAACATGTTTAATATAATGGGCACCTTGCGACAGATTACCATAAACATTTACAGATCGGGAATATATTTTTTAAAAAGTATCTTCAATATAATACGCACCGTGTGACAGGAAAATATTAAAAAGATTGTTCAATATAACACGCACCAGGACACTCCAGCACAAAAATGAACATGCTACAGAGAGATAGATAAAGATAATCTAAAAATTAATTTATTTAATTACAGTACGTTAGATCGATATGAAATTTTGATAGATCATTTTTATCGTCGGCACGAGTCTTCCTGCAACATTTCAGCTCGCTAGCATACGGGGAAAGGGGTTAAAATCGATCCAAAGTTTTTTCGACAAGCAGGCAAACAAACAAGCAAACAATCAAGCAAACAATCAAGCAAACAATCAAGCAGACAGCAAAAGTTAATATAAAGGATTTAAAAATGATTTCTATATAAAAATTGATTTCCCACAGACAAAATTGATTTCTTTATAAGTCCTTGTTTTTCCACACGAAGTTTAATGACTAAATACAAAGTTAATTTCTTCATAAAATTTTATTTCTATGTCGGGTCCGTACGAGATTACCTTTTAAAAATATTGTAAATTTTAATTTCTGTATGTATTATTTTTACATGTTCTTACATGTTTAACGTCGTCTTTCGATTTCTGAAATTTTTCAAAGTTTAGACCAGGTTTGTGCGTCCATGTCGTCGCGGCATAATGATCGAGTAATGTTGCATATGATTAAATAATGACTCGACGACTCTCCAATGAAGGAGTTAAATAAGATTTTGAAGAACTTTCTCTGACGTAAGTCGTGGAGGGTGCGGGGGGGGGAGAGAGAAGGGGAAGGGGAGATGATTCAGGATGACAGATGACATGCGCTTGTCTTCGACTTCCCAGCGATGGCAGCCAACAAGCTTCGACATTGTGTTTGGATCTCGTTGTCATGGCAACGTCACGACATTCATTGTTAACATAATTGTCTACATGTAATGGAATCCCTTTCACCCGACTTGCTTCTACGTAATCTTGTGTTTCTTCTTTCAACTGCATCAATGGGAATCTGAACGCCTCCTTTGATATTTCAATGCAAATTGTGTTGTTAACTTCTTTTCTCATTTTCTTTGATTTTGTTGATTGTAATTTTAACGAGTTTTTTAAAAGGTATCGACTTACTGCATGGTGTCAGTAATCTTCTGTACAGAAGTAGCGTCTGTAACAATTAAGATACAATTATCCTAGAGAACATTGCTCATGTGTTGCCAGATTTAGCCATTGTCTTAGAAGAAATGGTGTTGGACTTGAAAGTTGAAGACTAATGTTTGGGTAGTGTGTGATCATGGAGTTCAGCCATCTCACCGTGTGGAGCGCACATAAACGTATGCAATTAATAGCCAGGATATAAATTTGTTACGCCCCTTGATCCAGAACCATGTGCGCCCCCAAATGTGGTTAGAAATGTGCGGTACTTGTGTGTGACCCCCAGATAACAAAAAAAGAAGTACACATACAGAAACACACAGGCCACATACAGAAACGTGCAGATAAATACGAAATATACAAAACATTAAGAATGATAAAGAGGCATACAGAAACATAGAAACATACACAAAAACATATAAACATACATAATCATATATAGGAACATACAGAAATATAATTATATAAGCACATATAGCCACATACAGAAGTCTACAGATACGTTTACGGTATTAACAGAAACAAGCTGAAACATTAGATTACGTTTTAATTATGAATGGAGTCTTGACGAAACGGTGTACATTATTTTTCAGATTCGTTTCTCTCTATTTTTTTAAAAATCCCTTATATTAACTTCATGGGCCGTCTCTCTCTGTCGTTCTGTCGTCATCTCTCTCTGTCTCTCTGTCTTGGGCGGGCGGAAAAAACAAAAGTAATAAATGACCCACTTTCCGTGATCCGATTGAGCTGAAATTTGACACACGGACCCGTCACACCTAACAATGCATCGTATCAAAATTTCAGATCGATCGAACGCACCGTAATTAAATTAATGCATTTTTAGTTTATCCTTATATAACATGATATGTAATTCAAATTCACTGTTTGTTATTGTTTTTTTTCACGGGATTGTTCAGTCACGCGTTGACGTGACCCAACGAAGTACTGGCGTGCTTTTGTTTACATTCATTTTACGTGTCACGCTGAGCTCGGTCAAGCGATCGGTGACCAGACCTTTCACCTCTCCCCCCCCCGGGTTATACAGCAGGAGTTAAGGCAGATACAGTCTGTAAATGTTTGTCGCTTTTGAACATAATCAATACTCGTAGTTATGTCTCATATATAAGGGATTTATAGTCAAAACTTTGTTTTTACGGGTTTGTTTTATTAATTTCTGTTTGTGTCTTGTGGGGGTGTATGAGAATTTCCCTTATATTAAAATCAGAACGAAGCGTAAAACTCTGCTAAAATTTTTGATCGACTGGAACCGAAAACCACAATTTTGTTGAGGTGTTTGCAGATCTCGACAACTAGACAGCATGTGTTCGCTACTCGATCAGAACCTCGTGTTGTTAAACCAGACCACAAGAACTGTGTGTTGTGACACTGGACCACCAGAACTGTGTGTTTTAACACCGGACCACCAGAACTGTGTGTTTTGACACCGGACCACCAGAACTGTGTGCTGTTAAACCAGACAATCAGAACTGTGTGCTGTTAAACCAGACCACAAGAACTGTGTGTTTTGACACCGGACCACCAGAACTGTGTGTTTTGACACCGGACGACCAGAACTGTGTGTTTTGACACCGGACCACCAGAACTGTGTGTTGTTAAACCAGACAACCAGAACTGTATGTTGTGATACTGAACTACTAGAACTGTGTGTTGTGACACTGGACCACTAGAACTGTGTGTTGTGACACTGGACTACTAGAACTGTGTGTTGTGACACTGGACCACTAGAACTGTGTGTTGTGACACTGGACCACTAGAACTGTGTGTTGTGACACTGGACCACTAGAACTGTGTGTTGTGACACTGGACCATGACAGCATCACTAACTGCCAGTTTTATGACTCTGCAATGTAAAGAACTTCATATTGGGTTCAGGTGCTTCAAAAACGCTTAAATTTCAATAGCGCTACCGACTCATGGTATAAATATTTATTATTACTTATTGAAAACCAATTTTCAAGGCGATTCAATTGAAGCCATTTCTATCACGTTTCAAACGGTTCAAAATACTCAAATCTGTATGCTTTACGCGTTGTCCTTAAACGTTTGGAAAATATATCCTAATATATTGACTGTGTTATTTTTAAATACGTTTTCAGATTTAATTAAATAAAAAAAATATTGGAAAATCTTACTTATCTAAAGTAATATCTTGCTATCAAAGGAACGGTGCCATTTTGATAGCAAGTTCTACGTCACATTTAAAGGAGAAGGAGTTTGTCCCTGCGGTTGAACATATGTCAAGTTAAAATCGCAGTTTTAATGGGGGCCGTCCAAAAATGACGGCACGCACCTAAAAATTCGGTGGGGGGGGGGTGTTTAAGAACTGTGACGCCACATTAAAACGCGCAACTTTAAATAAAATTGCCACTTAAATATTTTTGGATTGCTACAATTTAATTGATGACGTTTCACATGGCTTCAGGCATGTTACGATATTAGAGTGCAGCCTTACACTAAATACATACTTAAATGACGAAAAAGTGATTTGAAACATGCTTATTTTCAATTAGAAAATACGGTTTTATGGGGGGGGGGCGAAATCGCGTGACGTCATTTATGGACGGCCTCGTGGTGGAAAACACCATATTTAATCGGAGAAGTTATCGAGATAATGGGAATAACATGAACGCATGCTTTTTAAAAAAAGGCCCAATAATTTTAAAAAATAAAAAATATTTAAAAAACGCAAACGACAAAACACCGCTATGAATCAGTTGAAATAATCGGGATTTCCCGCATCCAATCAATTTTCTATCTCCATACAACCGGGTTGTCATCTCTCGTACTCAAGCCCTAAACCTGGGCACAAGATCCGTCCAACAGACTCCGTCCCCAGTACAACGGAGAGGCGTCTCACGGGAAATAAGAGTGCGGCGCCACAGTGTTAGGTTTCAGACACAAACAATAACATCTCAGGCCCCTACTTTCGTTTTCATCTCCGCTACGCCTTGTTATGATTGTATTACCACGTGGTGTTGACTTCGTTGCTGTCGTCGTTTGATTGTGTTACCAGCAAGTGTTGACTGTTTTGTTGTTTTTGGTTACACACGGGAAAGTGGTTGGCGCAGGAGCTTTGTGAAAGGGTGGGGAAGGAATGCACGAAATCATATTTTGTTGATGTATATATATCAATATATACTAGTGTAAAAGCCTGCTGAAGCTGGCTGAATGAAATCCGACAGAAGGGATAACAAAGAAATATACAAAATACTGCAATAGAAAAGAACATGTGGCCTTAATTGCCATGAACAGAATACGATATGAACAGAAATAACAAAGAAATATATGATATACTGCAATAAAAAAGAACATTTATCTTTTACTACCATGAACACAATAAGATATGAACAGCTAATTATCATAGATTACCTTGTACTCCACATTTTTAGTGTAGGAGGCGGACGAAATATTAAACTTCCTGAAATGTACCGTCGAAATCGGAGGACTACCTATATATCAACATGCATATATATGCTTTCACGCCTATAATAAATATATAAATATAACGAAATATTAACTCAAAGACATTGAATTCATAATTTTCCTCTAAAAAAGCATCAACAAATAAAACCCATCTTTTTATTTTTATTTATTTGATTTTTTTTGGGGGGGGGGTACAAATCGTATTCCCTCACCCCACTGGGGCGGAGGGAGTCGTGAGGTGGGATTCGTCCATGCTGTCGGTTTGTCCAAGCCCAAATGGCTTTATATCTTTTAAAATATAAGACACTGCCTCTTTCATGTCCAGCCTTCTTTAAAGATTTTCTGCTGCAAATGCTTCTTTTCTTTTCTTCATAATTTGTTTTAATGTTGTTTGTGTGTTGGGACTGTTTTATTATTGCAAGTTAACTGATTTTCAAAATAATAATTCGCATTTAACGTATTTCATTGTAATACTTAATTTCTTCCTAGATGAAAAAATATGTATTCTTTTTTTCTGACATAAAATCGTACACAGTAAATTTTATGTCTCGGGTGTCACCCCCTGATGGGTGTCAACCGGGGCGGTCCGTCCCCCTTGCCCCCCCCCCTAGTGACGCCTCTGGTTGTAGGGCGCCTGCGAAATATTCCTGAAATGCATATAAAGTATTTAATAATTAACAATCCTCATAAAAGAATGACGTCATTGTTAATGTTAATCACACAAAGTATTTAATAATAACAATCCTCAGAAAACAATGACGTCATTGTCAATGTTAATCTGGAAACCAAAATAGATTTTTAAGTCTCTCTTTGCAATTTAAAAAAAATCAGAGTGATGTCCCTTTGGGGAGACACACGCACAGATAGGGCGATTATGTATTATATATATATATATATATATATATATATATATTAGGGCTGTTAACGATTAATATAAATTTAATCGTTTATTTTTGAAAAATTAACGATTAATTTTATTAATTAATTATTAATTTCGATAAAAGACAAAAATTAAAATTAATCACGTCATTAAACTGAACACCTCAAGAGAAGTAACAAAGATATGTAATTGACATTTTTGTTTTATTGAGTTATTTCCCCTGTCTAATATGTTTGTGCTGAAGGTGGTACCTCAGCGATGTATTAGATCCCCTAAAAGAGAACTGTTTGTTGGCTGTGAACACAGTCAACTTTTTCACCTTGTTCTACTTTGCCCTCCGCAGTTAGCTTAAAAACAAAATGTTTGCTCAACTTTCTGTTTATATTCTTAAATTTAACTATGCTGAAGCTGCATTAGTTGCCATTTTTTGTTTACATCTGCACGTCTACATAAATTAATAAATTATAATAATACGTGGTAGAAGTTTTTACATTAAAAAATATATACATTATTATTAATTATTAGTAATTAATTATTTTTTGATAAATTTAAAAGAAAAAAAATATATATACATATTTTCTTAAATTTTAATCCAATTTTTATCGATTAAAATTATTTTAATCGAAATTTAATCGATAAAATTGTTAACGTTTGTTCGAGACATTAATCGTTAATTTCCGCAGCCCTAATATATATATATATATATATATATATATATATATATATATATATATATATATATATATATATATATATATATATATATTGGAGTGTGACTGGTTGGGTTTCTGTAGTTTCTTTGTTCTGGAAGTGAAACCTGTTGTTGTTCTCCCAGGAAAAAAGTAAGGACTCAATCCTGTGACATCCAGGTAAGTTAGTTGCCACATTTGTTAATAAAACACAAAATATATAATTCAGTGAATGACGCATTTAATTTCCTCTTGACAAAAGGCGAGATACTTTCATTTCATAAGTGTCACGTGACATTTACTCTACAACGGTCTCTGGACTGATGAAGATGATGATGATGATGATACCTGGAAATTGATACCTTTAAATATGTATATTCCTGTTAATTTAGACCTTTAAATTTGTACCTGTAAATATTTACTGATTAAACTATACCTGTAAAAATATACTTGCATACCGAGACGATTTAACAAACAAAACATCTAAAGTTAACTGTTGGCATAAGTCATGAATACATATTGCATGACAGTCTCCACAGTAAGAGTCGAATTTAGGGTGCAACACAGATGTTAGAGGATATTTCCGTTTTAATATTTAAAGGAGAATTTAATATGTCCCTGTTATGTTGCGGGTACAGAAACCCCCATTAAAAACGAATTGTCTTTCAGAAAATATCTTGAGGAGATAGAATAATTGCCGATCAATATTAAAGTTGCAGTGACAGTTGACTGGCAAGAAAGAGGCTGATGGGAAAATGTTATTTAGGATGGTGACGGGGTTAAATAACGTAATTTTACAATAGCCTTAATCCTTTGGCCTTCCACACCAGTGTTAACCTCTACTAATCTAAACCTAAGGGCAGTCAAAAACAGTTTAATTTAAACAGGGTAGATATAGACCTGACATGACGTCACATAACAACGAAAGTTTGGGCAAAAAACCCTCCTCAACGAACAAATAGACAACAAAAAAAATATTTTTAAAACCACGTTTTTATAAGAGGACTAAAAAGAAGAAAAATTTTTTTTTCACAGTACTGTGAAGTAACAATCTTTTTCTGGATTGATAAAAATTTCATCTTATATGCTCAAGTACTATGATGTAACTAGTGTATTACCCGTCAAAAATTACGGAAGTTTTCAAAATGGACATGTTTCAGTTTTTGTAATTGTCCCTTTTGCTTGAAAGTCGAATAGTAAATAATCAGAAAATGTAGAGACCAAGAGAGAAAAGTTAAATCTCTTTTCCATATTGAACAATTTTATGCGGACGTTTGAAAATGGTTTTTTTTTCTTTTCATTTTTTTTTCAAGGCTATGTTTTAGAGGTGCGCTTTCGAAAATCTAGCGTTACGAACGGACATAGCAGAGTATATATTTTGATTATATATACGAATATATGTGTTATGAGAAAACCTCCAAGCTTATGCTTCGCGTTATATAAGTTTGCATGAATAATAATGATATAATCAGGATTATAGTAAATGCATAGTGAATTACACACAGCATAAGGTGATACTACAGCAAAGAAGTTTGAAGTTCGAAGTATTAACAAATATTGCTGAGGAGTCAGCCGGACGTTAACTTGCAGCATTGAATAGTGCGCACCAATTACGAATGCACCAATAATACAGCACAGAGCGTTAAAAATAAATTATGTGACTGTAATGTGATCAACATCAAACACATCTGTGATTTGAAGCAGTTTAAGCTTCATTGATGATTATGACTTGTCAGTTTATTCGCCCATTTGTCCATACATTATTACCACAACATTACCAAAACATGTAAAAAATAAAATGTAATTTTTACACATGTTAATAACAGAGAACTATTCATTTTGCATGAAACGTAGTAAGCAAAGTTTGTCACAGGATAACAGAAAATATTAAATTATCAACTGTTAATCATACTTACAATTTAATTTAAACGTGTTAGTAATTCACATAAACGTTTTTATTATTGTCAAGTCAGCACCTTTTTAAGATCTATTATGACTTGTCAGTTTATGCGCCCATTGGTCCATACATTATTACCTTTACATTATCAAAAACATGTAAATATTTTTTTAAAACTATTTACAAATATGAATAACAAAGAACTATTTATTTTACATGAAACCTTTGAAGTAATATGTTAATTACTGGATAAAAGAAAATAATAAAGTATCAACAGCCGCTGAGATGAGGAACTATAAGCTCACCATTCTCGGAATTAGTGAAGCAAGATGGACTGGATGGGGACAGAAGAGATTAATCTCAGGAGAGATGGTGTTATTTTCGGGACACGAAGAAGACGATGCCCCACACACCCTGGGTGTTGCTATGATGCTATCAAGGGCAGCACAAGGAGCACTGATTGGATGGGAGGCCCATGGACCTAGAATTCTTTTAGCAACCTTTCGAACAAAGAAACGTAGCATCAACCTAGATGTTATACAATGCTACGCACCAACTAATGAAAGTGATGAAGGAGGCAAAGAAGAATTCTACAATAGAGTAATGACCATAGTCCAGGGTCGCCCACGGAGGAACATCGTCGTCCTCATGGGAGACTTTAATGCCAAGATCGGCAATAGCAACACAGGGTACGAAGAGGTTATGGGACAGCAAGGGATAGGCGAGATGAACGACAATGGTGAGAGGTTTGCTGACCTATGTGCCGCAGCAGACCTGGTCATAGGGGGGAGTATTTTCCAGCACAAGAGGATTCACAAAGCTACATGGGTCTCACCGGACATGAGAACGATGAACCAAATAGACCATGTATGTATATCTAAAAAATTCAGGCGATCTCTCCAAGACGTACGTGTTAAGAGGGGAGCTGATGTTGCCTCAGATCACCATCTTCTTGTGGCCAGGATGAAAATAAAACTAAAGAGACATTATACCGAGCAAACAGCATACAGGACTCGGTATAATACCTCCCTCCTAAAGGACCAAGCCGAAAAGGAAGAATTCAAAATCTCACTATTCAATAAGTTCCAAGTCCTACAAGAAATACTGGAAGACGAAACCACCGAAGGGAAATGGCAAAGCATGAAAGAAACAGTACAGTCAACATGCCAAGAAGTGCTAGGAAATAGGAAACAGGCACACAAAGAATGGATGACAGCAGGTACGCTGAGTAAAATAGAAGAAAGGAAAAGAAAGAAAGCAGAAGTGAATAACAGCCGCACCCGAGCACAGAAAAACAAGGCCCAGAAGGAATATGCAGATGCAAATAAGGAAGTTAAGAAAAGCATCAAGAGGGACAAGAAGGAATTTGTTGATAAACTTGCTAAAGAAGCAGAGGATGCAGCTCACCAGGGGAACATGAGGGAACTGTTTGATACCATTAAGACGCTGTCAGGGAAATTTAGCAAGGTAGAGAGACCAGTAAAGGACAAAATGGGAAACACCATACCAAGTGAGGAGCAACAGAGAGGGAGATGGAAGGAGCACTTTGAAGAGCTCCTAAACAGGCCTGAACCAAGGAATCCACCAGATATTCAACCAGCCGATAATGACCTACTAATTGACTGTAATAGTCCCACCAAAGAAGAGATTAGCAGGGCCATTAAACAACTCAGAAATGGAAAGGCTGCGGGACCCGATGGCATCCCAGCCGAGGCACTGAAGGCGGACCTGGAAACCAGTGTGGAAATGATGCACCCTCTGTTTATGAAGATATGGGAAGAGGAGCAAGTTCCTTCCGATTGGAAAGAGGGATACCTTATCAAGATCCCAAAGAAGGGAGACTTAAGCTCCTGCTCGAACTACAGAGGGATCACCCTGCTGTCCATCCCAGGAAAGGTTTTCAACCGTGTACTACTTAACAGGATGAAAAACGCTGTAGACCCTCTGTTGCGGGACGAACAAGCTGGCTTTCGCACCAACAGATCCTGCACGGACCAGATAGCGACACTGCGCATCATTCTAGAGCAGTCACTAGAGTGGAACTCACCGCTCTATGTCAACTTTGTTGACTATGAAAAAGCCTTCGACAGTGTTGACAGGCAAACCTTGTGGAGATTGCTAAGGCATTACGGGGTGCCACAGAAGATTACGGATATAATCAGAAACATGTACGAAGGGATAAACTGCCGAGTTATCCATGGCCAGCAGGTGACAGATGCGTTCCAGGTGAAGACTGGTGTGAGACAAGGTTGCTTGCTGTCACCATTCCTCTTCCTGTTAGCCATTGACTGGGTGATGAAAACATCTACACAGCAGAAAAGGAATGGCATCCAATGGACCTTGTGGGATCAACTGGATGATCTTGACTTTGCTGATGATCTTGCCCTTCTCGCACATACCCAACAACAGATGCAGGAGAAAACAAACATTGTCGCAGCCACTTCTGCTAGCATGGGTCTCAACATTCACAAAGGGAAGAGTAAAATCCTCAAGGTTAATGCCACCAGTATATCACCCATTATGCTTGAAGGAGAAGCCCTTGAGGAGGTGGACAGTTTTGTTTACCTTGGCAGCGTGGTAGATAAGCAAGGTGGTACAGATGCGGACGTCAAAATAAGGATCGGAAAAGCAAGAGCAGCCTTCCAGCAACTCAAAAATGTTTGGGTCTCTAACAACTTAGGCAGCAAGTTAAAAGTTAGGATTTTTAACGCTATGGTAAAACCTGTGCTGCTATATGGAGCCGAGACATGGAGAACAACGGCCATAAACTTGACCAGAATACAGTCCTTCATCAACAACTGTTTAAGAAGGATTCTCAGAATTCACGGCCAGACAAAACCAGCAACCAGGAACTGTGGCAGCGGACAAAACAGAAGCCCATTGAGGAAGAGATTCTCCAGAAGCGGTGGAGGTGGATTGGTCATACACTAAGGAAACCTGCTCCTAACACAACAAAGCAAGCCCTGAAATGGAACCCACAGGGTAAGCGGAAAAGAGGCCGTCCAAGAAACACTTGGCGCCGAGAATTGGAGGCAGACATCAAGAGAATTGGCCATGAATGGAAGATCCTGGAGAAGCTGGCCCAGGATAGAGATGCCTGGAGGTCTCTCGTAGGTGGCCTATGCCCTTGGAGGAATCGCAGACGCCGACGATGATCGGTAGATGCCCCTCATGGACGAGAAGGCTCAACAACAAACTGGATAAAAGAAAATAATAAAGTATCAACAGGTAATCGTATATAAAATTTAATATACACGTTTTAGGAATTGCAATAAACGATTCATTATTGTCAAGTCAGCACCCCTTCCAGTTCTATATTAAAAGCAACGATTTTTTAATCCAAATTAGTCTAAGACGCATTAAAATATTACATGTAAATAACAATTTAAAACAACTGTTGTGGGGAGGAGTCCGATTTTTAAATATGTTATTTTTTTAAACATACAAATATGCAATCTCAAAGTATTTAAAACAAAAACAAGCGCTAAACTGAAACATAAGTTGGCAAATTTCCTTTGCAGTAATAAATAATGGCTTGTTGTTCAAAACGCAACCAAACTTGACAACCAAACGACAACCAATTGTAAATTTCATAAACCGAAAAACGAATGATATATATTAATAAAGAAAATTAAATTTATAATTACGTACGTAATATTGACATGGACACATACACAAAAACGGAATTTAATATTTAAAAAAAGTATTATTATTTTTATTCAAATAAAACATGGCTCTTTTTACTTCGTTCCCTTCACACATTAATAAAAGCTCAAATAATGACGTCACGTCACAATATTTTATGGCTAGAAACATATTTTGTTAATCTCGAATGCAACATTTTTACTCCTATATTTTCATTTTTTATCGGGAGTTACCTCGCATAGCGTCACGGACAGACACTACGTGACAGATTGCAAATTATGTTATTTATAATAATATGACTAAAAACGTGGGCGGGGGCTTCTGAGGCTTAATTAATTCAATTCACTCATTTTGTTACTCGTCATTTGTAAACCCTAATCATTTTAGACAAAAGCCTAAAAAGCTCCCGCCCACGTTTTTAGTCATATTACAAACGTTGTTTAAAATAAAAAAAATTGATACTTCTATTTATTTTATTCTTTTTAGTCTAAGTGTATGCTATGGTGAGTTTTGAAGTATTGATTATGTTCAAATATAATACGCATTGCCCTACAAACATTTACAGACTTGAAATGACTGATCTCCCCTTGATCCCTTTGGTTTTAAACATTGATTTTGTGATCGGGGTTGGTGTGAACTCGACACGTGAATGTAATAAAAACAAGAGCAGACGGATAATACATATGCTTATATATAGATAAACTTAAAAGTTTAATAATTTAATAAGGGTACATTAGATCGATCTGAAATTTATAATACAATGCATTGTCATCCAAGATCTATCTGTGGTAAAATTTTGAGATCTCTAGGACCATTAAAAATGGTTTAATTGTACGTTGGCATATTTGAAAAATTGTGGACCGACACACAAACAGGAACGAAAGTGAGTTAATAAAAATGTGGTAAAAATGAAGCTACTAATATAAAATGAAAACTTAGCTGTGGTGTTATCCAAAACCCCGAAAGAGCATGAGGGTGAAAAGAGTATTACCGAGGTTATGTAGTTTTGGGGGAGAGTGGGCGTGGCGAGTTTTTAACATGTCAGTGAAAATAAAATATTAATCCCCTGTGGTGCAAGGGTCCCATGTGGTGCAAGGGTCCCATGTGGTGCAAGGGTCCCATGTGGTGTAAGGGCCCCATGTGGTGCAAGGGTCCCATGTGGTACAATGGTCCCATGTGGTGCAAGGGTCCCATGTGGTGCAAGGGTCCCATGCGGTGCAATGGTCACATGTGGTGCAAGGGTCCCATGGGGTGCAGGGTCCCATTTGGTGCAAGGGTCACATATTCTTGAATAAGCCTATTCTCCAGACTGACCATTCGGGTGTGTTTGTGCAGTAGACCATGGCGGTGACAGACATATCATCCATCCACCCGCATATTGTCTTGTCCATTGAAATATCTGGAGACAGGACTCCGATCTAAACATTTGGGACGTCCATAACTACGTAAGAATATTCCGTCACTCTCAATCAGTATGCCTCCAAACTGTTTTAAAAACATTTTAAAAAAAAACAACCTTCCATCCAACACTCGGCAGCAAAGGATTTCTAACAAGTTGAAAGAAAATCAAATAATGATTTCTGAAATCATAATGAGTAAATAAATTCGCATCCCCATTCACATATTTAAACGCTGCACCACTCACATATTTAAACGATGCACCATTCACATATATACACGCTGCACCATTCACATATTTAAACGCCGCACCATTTAATAAAAATCTCGAGACTAGCACGTTCAGCTCCGTTTTTTTGTTGTTACTTTTTTCATTTCTGTACCGCCAGCTGATTGTGGCGAGCGTTCCGTCTTCTATGAAGTCACTTGACAAAACATACATTCAAGAAATGACTTACAAGAATAGCAACTAGAAGCTAGCCACACATACTTTTATGTTAACGCCCCTGACATATTGTAATATTATGATGACTAGCTTCTTTATACATCGCAGATTTATTGTATCATAATTATCACATCTAAAATTAGACTGTGTATTTTAATAAAAAATAAGAAATAAATAGGGGCAAAAATCAAGTGCGTTTTTTAAAATAAGATTTAGTAAGCGCACTCTTCGGTAATTGTATCTTACTTATCCTTTTTTTTATTCCGCTATGAATTATATTGATCGATGTTGGAATTATCACCATTTTAACCCGATTCTAGAAGGGGGACGGACAAGATAATTGTCACTTATTATCAGCCCCGAGGTTAAATAAGAAAGTGGACAGACTTTGCTTCCAGTACACTGGGTCTGAGGTGAAATATTGGCGGCCTTTCCGGAACAAGAGCTGCTACTATTTCAGGGGATGACCAGATGGCCAGCTGACAAGCTAGTTGTACTCAAATATATTAAATTGATAGACTGCGCCAAAATCTGTTCTATTTAAAAATATTGCAAATTAAGGCTGAGCCACAAAATCTATGCCATTTAAATATTTGAGCCTTTTAGACTGAGCCGTAATCTGTTCTATTTAAATATAAGGCAATCCTAGACTAAGCCATATTCTGTTCTATTTAAATATAAGGCAATCCTAGACTGAGCCATAATCTGTTCTATTTAAAAATAAGGCAAGTCAAGACTGAGCCATAATCTGTTCTGTTTAAATATAAAGCAAACCCTAGACTGAGCCATAACCTGTTCTATTTAAATATAAGGCAAGCTTAGACTCAGCCAAAATAATAAGAAACGTTGAGTTCAACTCAGATATGTTGCAATGGTGAGCAGAGCTCTTAATTATACTTCATATCTTGGCTTCCTATTGATATGTTGCAATGGTGAGCAGAGCTCTTAATTATACTTCATATCTTGGCTTCCTATTGATATGTTGCAATGGTGAGCAGAGCTCTTAATTATACTTCATATCTTGGCTTCCTATTGATATGTTGCAATGGTGAGCAGAGCTCTTAATTATACTTCATATCTTGGCTTCCTATTGATATGTTGCAATGGTGAGCAGAGCTCTTAATTATACTTCATATCTTGGCTTCCTATTGATATGTTGCAATGGTGAGCAGAGCTCTTAATTATACTTCATATCTTGGCTTCCTATTGATATGTTGCAATGGTGAGCAGAGCTCTTAATTATACTTCATATCTTGGCTTCCTATTGATATGTTGCAATGGTGAGCAGAGCTCTTAATTATACTTCATATCTTGGCTTCCTATTGATATGTTGCAATGGTGAGCAGAGCTCTTAATTATACTTCATATCTTGGCTTCCTATTGATATGTTGCAATGGTGAGCAGAGCTCTTAATTATACTTCATATCTTGGCTTCCTATTGATATGTTGCAATGGTGAGCAGAGCTCTTAATTATACTTCATATCTTGGCTTCCTATTGATATGTTGCAATGGTGAGCAGAGCTCTTAATTATACTTCATATCTTGGCTTCCTATTGATATGTTGCAATGGTGAGCAGAGCTCTTAATTATACTTCATATCTTGGCTTCCTATTGATATGTTGCAATGGTGAGCAGAGCTCTAATTATACTTCATATCTTGGCTTCCTATTGATATGTTGCAATGGTGAGCAGAGCTCTAAATTATACTTCATATCTTGGCTTGCTATTGATATGTTGCAATGGTGAGCAGAGCTCTTAATTATACTTCATATCTAAGCTTGCTATTGATATGTTGCAATGGTGAGCAGAGCTCTTAATTATACTTCATATCTTGGCTTCCTATTGATATGTTAAAGAATATAGTTTAAAATCTCTTCTTTTTCTCTTAATTAGTCGTAAAAACAAGTTTATAAAAAAAGCAAGTGTCCTTGTTACAAACATAATGAGCACTTTTATGTGACATCAGACACAATGACTTAAACATCATAGTTATATCATGTCTGGAAAAACCAGAGAATCTAAATAGAGAAAAATTATATCTTAAATATAAAACACGGGGCATCATTGTTGAGAACTAGACTAAGTACTACATGATTTTCATGCATAAAAAAATGCGTATCATAAATTTAAAATGAAAGCATAATATAATTCAATTATAAATATCATAAACGTGATATTCCTTATTTTAAACTCTACGATTTTTTTAAAAATTGCTAATATCACTTACTGCATAATTATAAAATCCAGATCTTGGATATCTTCATTATTCCTAGTGTAAAACAATTTTTTTTAAAATACCGGAAAACAGTTCGATCCATACTTATCCGTGGAAATATTTTGTTTGCTTGGAAAAGGTGGGGTGGGGGGGGTGGGGGTCGAGATGAAAGACTGAGAGGTCATCTTAAACTTCCAAGACTAGTGAGTAATACAACGAAGCGGTCCATAAGAGTCCGATGTCAGGTCCTGGTGTTCCCATCTATAGGATGTCGTCCAGACTAGCCCCCAGGCTCATATTATACAATTCTTTAAGGGCAGACGACCTGAGGTCGGTCATACACTCGTACTTACCAGGTCATCTGGCGACTGTTAAAGTCCGAGATAAGTGCAACAGTTGCCGATACTTACAGTTTTGCTGATTGATCGAAGTATCACAAAGCAAAATTTGTAATTATGTACTCTATGTGCTTCTTTGTTGTCCTTTTGGATTTATATCTAACGCACTTTTTACGTTTAATATTTTGATGTTCGCTTGCGACGTTTCGATTTAGAGCAGGGGTGGGCAAACTTTTTAGGGCGAGGGCCGAATTAGTAAGAAATAAAACTTCAAGGGGCCGCACCTACCAAATTTAGCCTCGATTCAAGAACAAACATCCATCTTTAACATGAATTTATTAATTTTTTCGATATCACCGCAGGCTTCCGTGGGGTGCAAGAAACCTGTAGCGGGCCGCATGCGACCCGCGAACCGTAGTTTGCCCAACCCTGATTAAGAGTGTTAATACAAAAATATTGTTAATAGAATTAATGAAAATTCATTTTTTTTAAAATTAAAAACTGAAAAATACAAAACAAAAATTACGTCACTTTGTTTGGGCTTATGCAGGTCAATGAATGCTACATTAGAAGTTTGATTTCTATAGTTTTTGGAGTATGAAATATGAAAGATGTTGAAAAAGTAAATTTACGTATCGTAAAAATGATAATTTATGAAGTTTTGTGACAAAGAAATTCACAATCTGTTACTCAATTCTATTTGATATTTATTCATGGTAAATTACAATAAAACGTCACCCAAACAGTGTATAGAGTGGCAACTGTTTGTTCACTAAGAAATCTTCACATTCCAATCTCCGCCTTCTTGGCAATCGTGCAAGGATCTTTATGTTTAGCGGAATCCAAGCGGAAGACACTGAGAGAAATGCCATGGATTGAGTTATTTTTAAATCCTTTATATTAACTCGTGGTGTCTGCGGCGGACCTTGCTTGCTTGCTTGCTTGCTTGCTTGTCGCCAAAACTTTTGATCGATTTTTAACCCACTTGCTCGCAAGATAGCGAGCTGAAATTTTGCAGGCAGTTTCGTACCGATGATAAAAACAATGTATCAAAATTTCAGATCGATCGCATGTACCGTAATTAAATTATTGATTTTTTAGATTATTTTTTTTATTCCTATGTATCATGCTATTTTTTGAGATAGAGCGTCGCGGTGCGTATTATATTGAACAACCTTTCTGTCGCGCAATAAGGTGCGTATTTTATTGACAGCTCTTTTTATAAACATATTCCTGATCGGTGCGTATTATATTAAACATGTTTTACGACACAACTTCAATTTTGTATTTCTGGATGGTCTGGCGCTGCGTATTATAATGAACATTCTTTTAGTTACTTCTCGTACATAAAGGATTTATAGTCAAAAACTTGGTTTTTTACGGGTTTTTCTTATTAAATCCTTTATATTAACTCGTGGTGTCTGCGGCCGACCGACCTTGCTTGCTTGCTTGTCGCCAAAACTTTTGATCGATTTTTAACCCACTTGCTCGCAAGATAGCGAGCTGAAATTTTGCAGGCAGTTTCGTACCGATGATAAAAACAATGTATCAAAATTTCAGATCGATCGCATGTACCGTAATTAAATTATTGATTTTTTAGATTATTTTATTTATTCCTATGTATCATGCTATTTTTTGAGATAGAGCGTCGCGGTGCGTATTATATTGAACAACCTTTCTGTCGCGCAATAAGGTGAGTATTTTACTGACAACACTTTTTATAAACCTATTCCTGATCGGTGCGCATTATATTAAACACGTTTTACGACACAACTGCAATTTTGTATTTTTGGATGGTCTTTGCGCTGCGTGTTATAATGAACATTCTTTTAGTTACGTCTCATACGTAAAGGATTTATAGTCAAAAACTTGGTTTTTTACGGGTTGTTTTTATTATCAAGCTTTTTACTGATAATAAAAACTGTAACAAGTCTGGCATTTTAAAGATACAATTATTTTAAAACTTTTTTTGCATTTTTGGAGAGTATATTGTTGTTTGTTTTTTTTAATTTAGAATAGATGTGAGATTTGTTTATCTGAACTCCCTAAATTATTTGATGATTTAAAGAGGGATTTCCATAAATATTTGTCATTTGCCAGTCACGCACATTTGTCTTGTTAATTGGAAATTTGTTGTCTGTTTCCAAGGAATCTATCAAATATTTCCGCTCCACCTCATCCCTCTAAACAGCCCCGCAAGAGCAGAAACATTTCTGCTTTCAGAAACTTTGTCTCCTCGCTTGATGCAGCAACCCTGGAAGATAAATGGAAGCAGCTCTACAAAGACGTCAACAGAGAAATGATTCGATTTAAGCAGAGGAGTATCCACACACAAAAAATAAATATAATATAAGAAGAGAATTTTTTTTTAAAGTGAATAAAATAGCAGAATAACGAGTAAATAATAGTTATAAGACATGCAAACTTGTTTTTTTTTACTTTTACCAGAAATAAAAAGTTTTTCAGATTGCTTTTAATCTTGAATAAAAGCTTTGTTTGTATGACAATTACGTCATATTGAGCCGTTACTCTCTACCCCAACAGCTTAATGACTAAGAGCGATAAACTCCTACTACTGCCAATAACTATTTTAACTACTCTTCCGAGATAATCGCTAATTGTTTATTTCACCTCAGTGATTTTGTTGTTTTTTAAAAAGAAATATGTTCCTTATCATTGGCGTTTCTTTGAGTCTATGGCGGATTTAAAAAGTGTGTGCGGGGGGAGCTGAACGGGCTAAGGCCAGGGGCCCCAGATGATTTAAGGGCCTCCAAACTTAGTATATTCTATGATAAAGGTGGACAAATGTTTGCATCAATCCTGAAAATATCATAAATGAAATAAATTAATAAAATATCATCTATTAATCTGATCGCTATTTGGACCCGATTTTTTTTAGTAATCCAAAAAAACCTGATTTGATAGGCTTTATAAGGGATGATATTAAAGAATATTTTTTTATATTCTTTAAAAGAATATTTGTCATTAAGCTCTCCTAGTCGTATGGAAGTGTGTAGGCTTGTGGTGCAATGAATGTAGGGATCTATTCCCAGTGGTGGATTTATTTTTCTTTTGTCTTTTTTACACTCAATTTTAGGATACCGGCAAACAGTTATTTCTCTCTGTTCGGTTTTTCATGAATAATCTTTTTGGGCGGGAAGAGCGATCCCGTAGTACAGACAAAGCATGAGCAAGGGACCAATGGACTATTTAATTACAGCCTTATATTAGCTGCCACCAGTCATTTTATTTAAAGGGACGCTGGCTGTATAGGGCCCCAGTTTGAATTGCAGCCAGGGGCCCCGTGCAGTCTTAATCCGCTCCTGCCTCGAGGCATGACTTGGTCAACCATTCTCTTTGCGGACGATTTTTTTTTATATTTCGATTATTAAATGAGTTTTAAAAACACAGACAAAATAGTCAGAGGCGTTACTAGGGCTGGTGTCACAAAGTGGGGTAGCTCATGTTGCCACCCCCTCACGATGTGTCCCATAGTCCTCTTTCGAGTCTGCTCGTGCTGAATAACGGGAACATATTTAATTTTAAACGTTGTCGTCACCCCTTATGATGCTGTCACCCCATGTGGTCCGCAACCCCCGCAACCCCCCCTAGTGACACCGCTGAAAATAGTTAATACTATGTCAACAATTTTAAACGCACTTAGCCACAACAAACGCAACAACACATTTCCAAATAACTGTAAACTTCTTAATTTGTTTTGCATGACAGTTCATTGAGGACACTCAATTCATCGATTAAACACGTGGCTAGTGTAGAAACGCCCCAGGTTTGAAAACAGCCTATCGGTCACGTGGTCAGCGAAGCCTTTCACGGCGGCCTTTCATTCATACAAATTTGACTCATTCCGTGGCTATAAATAAGTTTGCCTCCATTCTTGAAACACTCCAGTGGTGCAGATTTGACGTCAGACTTTTGCTATTCATTGAATAAAGTCATTTATTATTAGTTCACGTTTCAAGAGTGTTATGTAAAATTTAATTTATTTACTGCTTTTTTTTTAAATTCCGACATGGATCAATAATCAAAAGAAAGTATTGTTTTGTATTTGTAGTCCCATTTCTAGATATGATTACATCATCCTACAACTAAAGAAATATTACGAACCAAACGCGCGTGTGTTACTTACAAAATAAACGTTTCTTCGTTTTTTCGTTTTTTACGGGTTTTTTTTTAATCCCTCATATTAACTTCACCGTCGTCTCTGTCTTGGTCGGGAGGGCGGAAAAACAAAAGTAAAAAATGGTGCACTTCCCGTGACGCTATCGAGCTGAAATTTTGCACATAGACTTCTGTCACCATACAATGCATTGCGTCAAAATGTCAGATCGATCTTATGTACCGTAATCAAATTAATGCATATTAGTTTATCTCTATATAGCATCTGTATCCGTCTGCTATTGTTGACATTCACGTGTCACTGGACTTCACTCCAGCCATCGATGACCACATACCCTCGTGTTTGCAGCAAGGGGAATTCATTCAGTTTCAGTCTGTAAATGTTTGTCGTGCGGTGCATATTACATTGCACATAATCAATAATTTTATTTACGTCTCATATATAAGGGCTTTATAGTCAACAACTTTGTTTTTTTAAGGGTTGTTTAATTTTTAAAACACGATTCCGTGAACGCAAATACTGGGATCTTATTTTCATCTCTATTGGGCTAAAACAAATTATCCGCTAAGAATTATATTGATTGATGATAGAATTTTCAGCGTTTTTAAACCGATTCCAGAACAGGACAGACAATATAGTTTCATTTTAAACCGATTCCAGAATAGGACAGACAAGATAGTTTTTTTTTGTAAACAAATCCAGATTAGGATAGACAAATACTTTTATTTTAAACTCCGTAAAATCTACAACTGTTTATTTGGTACAGAGAATACAATAAATGTAATATTCAACATTATTTATTTCATCGTCATTGAAATGTTGATATAGAAGAGGAAGACTTTTGTGTTTCTTTGATTAATCAAAGTGCATCTATTGGAAGTTAATAAAAATATCTTTGAGCCCAATTTGTAGTCACAGGTCTAATCTCAACGCAAGAGAGCTAGAGGAGAAACTGTAAGCATTTCCAACAATTAACTCCTATGATAAAGTATAGAGTTGAAGGAATGATAGAAGACTGGATTAAATTTTTTTAAATTAAAAATTCAAAAAAAAAGTATGAGGAATCTCGCAATGAAAATGCAGAAAATAATTCTTTAGTCTCAAACTAATTAGTCACACATGGGGACTAAGAACTCAGAAGTTTTATTGATATTTATTGTGATCGATTGTGGGATTTAATGTGAGATATAAAATTTGATCAACTAACACAAAAGTTCTGAGTCCCCCTGTGTGACTACTTCGTTGACGCGTTTACGACATATACAGATCCGGAATCGTGCACGAGTTAATAGGATAGGGGCCTCAAAAAAATAGGCAAGCGGATTGAACCTATTCCAAAACTTGAATTAAGTCACGTGACTGGAAGCAAAGTCAAATCAACTTCAAACAAAAATGATGAAAAAATAATTTCGTTGGTATAAAAAAAAATATTAAATAAATCTTGTTCGAAATGAGCCTGTGGGTACTGTCCCTTTTCGTCTCATTATTTGCATGGATAAGAGGCGGTCGTGGCCCGTAATGACCGACTCTGTTTTCATAAGTGTCTTACACTGAAACGTTTCGTTTGTAAAGTGCATGTTCTTGTAAAGCGAACTTTAAAGTGAGCCGCCGGCCAATAACATACAACTGTGTTTGTTTCTTTCATTGATGTCGTGCATGTCAACAGTCTGCCAATAACATACAACTGTGTTAGTTTATTTCATTGCTGCCATGCATGTCAACAGTCTGGAATTCAAACACGAAAAAACTACATCTGAGCTTTGATAAATAGAGAAAATAAATTTAAGCAAACTTGATTCATTTTCACCTTAACTTTAAACGAAAACAACATACATTTCCTTGTGGCCACATACACTCCCCTATGTCCACATACACTCTCTTATGTCCACATACACTCCCCTATCAAGGTTCGTTGGTCCGTGTGCAAAATGAAAAAAAAATTCGCGTGCAAAGTTGCGCAGAACCAATTTTTTGTGCGATGTTTTACAAAATTTTCTGCGCGGTAATTCTAAACTGCTGCGTGGCATCAGTCAGCTATCTGCGCGGCCGCGGAGCCACACAGCTTAAAGGGAACATTGTCCCCTATGTCCACATACACTCCCCTTTGCCTAAATACACACATTCGTGTTGCTGACACATTATTACCAAACGTGTTGGTAGAACTTGACACTTGTGAGAAATAAAAGAAACAATGAAAACAACATGTTTCACGCACATTCCTTCAGGTACAAAATTCTAAACAAAACAAAGTGTTTTCCACGGTCTCTGTCTGGGCCCATTGGGTCTAATCCTTAAATCAATCTCCGAACCAAATGCCCCCAATAAAATCATTGAGTGACACTTCCTTAAAGATAACGAACAGACCGTTTATTCCAGCTGAATACTCTCGACCTCAATGTTCTCAACACGTGGTCATTAATCTCGAACCCTGATACTCCAGGCACCAAAACAAGACTTCCTGAAATTTGTTGACATTAATGTCATCGTGTCGGTGACATCTTGACGCCTGGTCCAAGTCTTGGCATTGGAGTCAGCTGTTTGTGGCGACAGCATCATGATGAAGAGAACACACTGGCAGAATGGCAAGTAGCGAAAACACAAAAAGGCAGTGTATCAGCGTGGGCCGGACCCCAGGAGAGAAAGCTGATTACTGGAAGCAAAACATGTTTAGTGGGAGACTGGCTATTTTGAGGGGGGGGTCAGAAAAATCAAGTGGTCAGACTTGACCATCTGTAGTTTTGATGCCACATTGTTGTTTTGTCTGCTGAACTGGGAACTCTTTCTCGCGCCGCGGCTATACGCATGTTTCTTTTTGTTTGGCCATATCGCAACAAGAGTTGTTTATGGTCTTAGATTTTGGGAACAACTCTAGTGACCAGCCCAACTTACCTTTGAAACGTGTGCATTTATGTACTTAAACTTATCTTATTATAAACTTCGTAAATATTTATGCTATACTTAAAGCTCTACTTAATCTAGATATAAACGTTATTTTATAAAATGTACATATACTCGACTTAACGTCCACCTAAACGATACTTAACCTATACCTATTTTATATTTAAGTATTACTTAAAATAACCCCCTTTCCATTTCCAGTCCATGACGGACTATGGGGCAAGTGAAGTAGCATTCACAAGTTTTATTTAGCCACCACGCACGAGCAAGGAATTGTGTTGCCAGCACAATGCCCCGGGGGTCTTGCCAGCATCGAAGATAGAACCCGTGACTCTCTTCTACCTCGGTTCGACAGTCCATCGCGCTACCGCTAGACCACCGCGATTATTATTATTATTAAGTATTACTTATCCGTGCCTGAACTATATTTAAACACTATATAAAGTTACGTCAGGGTAAATGAAACTGTACTAAAACTCTAACTTACCTCCAATTAAATTATGATGAAACTGTAATTACACTTAACTCAAACTGAGCTTATACTCTACTTAATACATGCTTACGTTCAACTTACATTCAATTTAAGTTCAAATTAAACTATACTGTAGTTAAAACATACTTACGCGTCTGAAATGTATTTTGTGTGTTAGTGCTTTAGACCTTGTGGGAAATGAGCGGGATGAAGAATTAGTAACGAATTATTTTCCGTCACCCTCTCCACTAATTGATTTAACCTTAAGGATGCTTCGATAATAATACGAGCTTATTGGAATACTTCATGTGTGTTCCAATCTGCTCACCGCTAATCAGACACATCAGATATCTGTCTATAATAATACGAGCTTATTGGAATACTTCATGTGTGTACCAATCTACTCACCGCCAATCAGACACATCAGATAGCTGTCTATAATAATACGAGCTTGTTGGAATACTTCAAGTGTGTACCAATCTACTCACCACTAATCAGACACATCAGATAGCTGTCTATAATAATACGAGCTTGTTGGAATACTTCAAGTGTGTACCAATCTGCTCACCACTAATCAGACACATCAGATAGCTGTCTATAATAATACGAGCTTGTTGGAATACTTCAAGTATGTACCAATCTGCTCACCACTAATCAGACACATCAGATAGCTGTCTATAATAATACGAGCTTGTTGGAATACTTCAAGTATGTACCAATCTGCTCACCACTAATCAGACACATCAGATAGCTGTCTATAATAATACGAGCTTGTTGGAATACTTCAAGTATGTACCAATCTGCTCACCACTAATCAGACACATCATATTTCATTTCTTACTAAATGGTTCCCCGGCTGATTGTTGTTTTTTTTTACTTCGGCTGAATCGTTGGTTGACTACTACCAACCACAACACACTGACATCTGAATCGTTGGTTGACTACTACCAACCACAACACACTGACATCTGAATCGTTGGTTGACTACTACCAACCACAACACACTGACATCTGAATCGTTGTTTTGACTACTACCAACCACAACACACTGACATCTTAATCGTTGTTTGACTACTACCAACCACAACACACTGACATCTGAATCGTTGGTTGACTACTACCAACCACAACACACTGACATCTGAATCGTTGTTTGACTACTACCAACCACAACACACTGACATCTGAATCCTTGTTTGACTACTACCAACCACAACACACTGTCATTTGGCATCTGCCTCCGTAAATTAATTTCATACTGTTTTAAAAGGAATACACAACTGAATTTCGAAAAATGTATGGGAATGAATCGACGATATTTTTGCAGTACATGTGAAGTTTGCCATAACATTTTTTAAAATTCTAAAACTTTATTCTTGGTTTGTAATTTGAAAAAGTAAAAGCGGGGAAGGTATCGATATAATCCAATACGTTTTATGAAGTACGTAAAACGATTACCGAGAATGATATAATCATTTGAATGCTACAAGTTTACCGCAAAGTCTATTTATGGACAAAGAAATTGAATATGCTTTAAACCCCAACACAAAAGGTGTTGTGCGATACAATAAAATTTCAAACTAGCTATTTCCCTTGAAATGTTTAAGAATGGTGACAAAAATAGAACATTTGCTTGGAATGAAGCAATATCGGTCCGTTTGAAAGCGTGAATGAAAGTCACGTGCCTGTTTAACCTCAAATGAGCTTCGATAATAAAGGGAATGCGGTTTCATTGATAAAACTCGTTCAAAACAAGCCTGAAGGAATAGTCTGCCCTTATCAAGTTGCGGTTGAAAAAAATAAATACTGAAATTTTGTAACGTCTCTTTACGTTCGCTGCACTTTTGTATAATAAAAGTACATTTTCTCGTAGAATGAAATAGGTTTACATTAAAACGCTATCGGGTTGTTTCATTTGGAAATAAACTGAATTTTTTATTTTACAAATTGTACAAACATGTAGACCTTGCGATTTGAATAGCAGAGAAATAAATTAAATTGCACTTTCATAATCATGTACCGGATAAACACTTAAATGGAATCACTAGTTTAATTTATCTGTTCGAAAATAAATTTAAAAAGGGAGGCTATAAAACAATATCTGCGAAAAGGGAGACTATACAAAAAGTATCTGCAAAAAGGGAGACTATACAAAAAACATCTGCAAAAAGGGAGACTATACAAAAATATCTGCAAAAAGTTCAAACATATGTTTAAAAATAATATGATATCTTCACCTAAAAAACATTGACAAAGAAATGGACTGCGCTATAAAATTATATTGCTGCAAATGAATTTTGTGTAATAAAAACTCTATGCTTTTTTTTCTGGCGGAATGCACCGCAGCGGCGTTTTCGGCACCTTTTTTCCAAAGACTTTTTTATATTGCTGTTTCCTACACAAATTTCAGTGTTATTTCGGTATTACAAAACGGACTTACAAATGAGTTCCGGTACTTTAAAAAAAAAGAAAAAGAAAAGGCACTGGTAACAATCATTTCATTATATTTTTGTTGTTATAATTTTAAAGTTAGGAAATGAAGGTTTGACATTGTAAGCATTAAAAATATGTGTGTGTTACTATTTTATAAGAAGTCTGTGTGTATGTGTGTGTTACTATTTTATAAGAAGTGCTGTGAGCCCAGCTGCTTGCTGGGGTTATCCGCTATGTAAATTATCAAATTGCATTGTTATTAACCTTTGTTTTCATGGCACATCACTAAGTCATAGTAACGCCTCTAAAAATAAAGACAGCGTTATACTACTAGCACATTAAACTTCTGTCTGACGCGTCTACCTTCTTAGAGAAACATTCATCTTAATTATAAGTAAAAATTGAAATTTGGGACCGTTCTTAAAGAAGATCCTACTACGAATAACAATTGCTGCAAATTAAAACTATGTTTCACATTTCAAGTATTTTTTTAATAACCATAAAAAGCAACGAATTAAAACAAATAAATAGAATCAACGCATGGGTTGAATTCAACCTTTAAATATACGAATCAATAAAGAAAAACGAAACAAAAATTTTCTGCGTGGTTTTAGTATTTGCCTCAAATGGTTTGTCTTATTCCACGGATCTGGGCTTTAAAAAAAATCTAAGACCCAAAATCCCAAAACAAGTTCATGTTTTTGACGTGCCTTTCAATATAACGAAACAAAGTACTTTGTTTTTCCAAAAGCTAATGCTTAACCTCGGCCATTAATCTCTAGCTCAGACCACTCAAGTGACCACCGTATCAATGTTTGCGTGCAAGTGACGTCTGCTTGACTGGCCCAGGACTTGACCCCTTGTCAAATTATGACAATAGACAGCTAGTCGTTGTGACAGTAACAAGATATTTGGTGACACTGCCAGAAATGACAAATGGGTAGCACTAGACGGATTGACAAGTGGGCAACACTACCAAAAGGGACAAGTGGGTCACACTGCCAAAAGTGACAAGTGGGTCACACTACCAGAAGTGACAAGTGGGTGACACTGCCAGAAGTGTCAAGTGGGTGACACTGCCAAAATGTGACAAGTGGGTCACACTACCAGAAGTGACATGTGGGTGACACTGCCAGAAGTGTCAAGTGGGTGACCCTGCCAAAAGTGACAAGTGCGTGACACTGCCAGAAGTGACAAGTGGGTGACACTGCCAGATGGGACAAGTAGGGTGACACTACCAGAGGAGACAAGTGGGTGACACTGCCAGAAGTGTCAAGTGGGTGACACTGACAAAAAGTGACAAGTGCGTGACACTGCCAGAAGTGACAGTGGGTGACAATGCCAGATGGGACAAGTAGGTGACATTGCCAGAGGAGACAAGTGGGTGACACTGCCAAAAGTGACAAGTGGGTGACACTACCAGAAGTGACAAGTTGGGTGACACTGCCAGAAGTGGCAAGTGGGTGACACTGCCAAAAGTGACAAGTGGGTGACACTGCCAGAAGTGGCAAGTGGGTGACACTACTAGAAGTGACAAGTGGGTGACACTGCCAGAAGAGCAAGTGGGTGACTCTGCCAAAAGTGACAAGTGGGTGACACTGCCAGAAGTGGCAAGGGGGTGACACTGCCAAAAAGTGACAAGTTTGTGACACTGCCATAAGTGACAAGTGGGTGACAATGCCAGATGGGACAAGTACGGTGACACTGCCAGAGGAGACAAGTGGGTGACACTTCCAAAAGTGACAAGTGGGGGACACTGCCAGAAGTGACAAGTGGTCGACTACCAAATGTGACAAGGGGGTGACACTGCCAAAAGTGACAAGTGGGTGACACTGCCAAAAGTGACAATTGGGTGACAATGCCAGAAATGACATGTGGGAGACACTGCCAGACGTGACAAGTGGGTTAAACTCACAGAAGCTACAAGTGCGTGACACTGCCAGAAGTGACCAGTTGGTGACACTGTCAGAAGTGACCAGTTGGTGACACTGCCAGAAGTGACCAGTTGGTGACACTGCCAGAAGTGACCAGTTGGTGACACTGTCAGAAGTGACCAGTTGGTGACACTGCCAGAAGTGACCAGTTGGTGACACTGTCAGAAGTGACCAGTTGGTGACACTGCCAGAAGTGACCAGTTGGTGACACTGCCAGAAGTGACCAGTTGGTGACACTGCCAGAAGTGACAAGTGGGAGACACTTCCAGACGTGACAAGTAGCAGATTTGGGGGGGGGGCACAAACTTAAAACTTGGTTATGACCAAAACAAAACTCAAAGTTTACTGAGTAAAATATGAGAGGAGCAAATGAGAAAAGTGGGAAATGATAGACTGGCAAATTAAAAATTTAGAAATATGTAGGTTGGAAATGAGCTCGGGGGGGGAGACAGTTCGAAAAGAAAAGGTGGGAAATTAGAGAGACAAAATAAGATGGTAAGAAATTAGGAGCGTGTAAATGACACCTTGAAAATTGGTGAGAATTTATACGGTGGGTATTGAGGGGTGGGGAAAGGTGAGTTCGCCGACATACTTCCGTCAAATCTTGAAGGCTTAAAAAAATATTAAAAAATAAACAAACAAAAAAACTCACGTGGTCTTGGTCAATATTCCCTCTTAGGTTCGTTGGTCCATGTGCAAAGTACCGAGTACCGTGTATAGTCGTTCTAAAGCCGACCTTTTTGGACAAAATCTAGGTGGAAAATTTAGTGGTCGGCTTATGAGCGGGTCATATGTGATTTCTGCATGGATAATGAATATCGTTGTTGTTATTGTAGATCATCAAGGTCCTTTTCCACATTTTACAGGATTCGACTGCTCTATCAGAAGCTACAATATATGCAGAAACATCTGCACTTACCTTATTTAATCATTTTATTTATTTTTGTGAATGTTTTAATAAATTGTTTTACAATTTTGTTTATCTACAAAGAATTTTAATGTACGCGCTGTCGCCACTGTTTGCAAAAGATTACTTTTTAATACCGGTAACTCTTGCCTATCAAAGAACACAAAGACAAAGATAGGCAGTACAAAGTAAACAATCATAATGAATAATTTAGCTTGTAGTTTTTAAAAAAATGTGTAGCATTTTGTTTACTCTGTCCTATTATTTTTGGGAGGGTCTGCTTAAGAACGGGTTATACACTTTTAATACTTTTCTCTTCCAAAAGTAAGTGGGCCGGCTTATGAACGAACGGGCTATAGAACGAGTATATAAGGTAAAAAAAATTCAAGCGTACAGTTGCACAGCATTTATTTTTGTGTGCAATATTTTATAAAATTTGCTGCGCGTAAATTCTAAACCACTTCGCGGCATTGGTCAGATATCTGTCCGGCCTCGAAGCCACGAAGCTTAAAGTGAACATTCATCATTGTATAGATTACATTGGAGGGGGTGTGGGGTGGTTTTTTCATTCCCCCCCGCCCAGGTGCCACAAAGGTTAACTCACATTATTACGTCACATATGACGGCTTGAATGGTCACATTTACACGGTCTCCTAGGTCACATGACATGGGATGTTGGGTCAAGCAGAAATTATCTCATTAGCCACTCATTTCTCTGTGATAGTCCAATAACGTCGATTGAGGTGACACTAACAAACAAAAAATTAAATAGTATCAATATACATAATTTGCAATGTATGTCCCGTTTGTCTGTCCGTGACGCTACGAATTTTAGAAAGCAGCGCACCAAATTACTGCACCAAAAATAACTCTTTCCAAATGTTACACATAAAATTGTGAAATATGAAAATAAATGAATAAAATAAAAATAAATAAAATAAATGTCCATTCTTTAGTCCAGCTTGCCCACCGCGCTTAGATCTTCAAATAAAAAAAAAGTCTTTAGTTAGATTCTTCTGAAATGTTTCACTGTCGTTACCTTCTCTCAATAATTTGACTGTTCCCTAACTCTTGTCTCATTCTCTCAATAATTTGACTGTTCCCTAACTCTTGTCTCATTCTCTCAATAATTTGACTGTTCCCTAACTCTTGTCTCATTCTCTAAATAATTTTGGACGACTGTTCCCTAACTCTGGTACACCTGCTTCACGAGAACGCCCAACGATGAACGTCAATCTGTGTGACCATGTGGAGTGTAGAGGAAGGTAGAGATTTTTAAAAAAAAGTAATTAAAGTTCCCTTAATTCAGACCATGCTGGCCTGTGGGGCAAGTGAAGCAGCGTTCACAAGTAGAGAGACACGTTGTGAACCCAGTTCTGTGAAGCACAACGGCACCGATCAATCCATACAGACGTATGCCAGATTTCATTGGTCACGCGTGTCCCCACTTTGTTTTTTTAATTTGTGGACCCCGCCCCCCCCCCACGATGTTAACACATGATGGAAAACAGATGTTTTATCGCGGGTTGTTTTAAATCTCGGACAAGGGAAGTAACTGACCAGTGTTAAGGTGAGGGCGTTCTTTATTTGTTTGTTTTTGTTTTTTGTGAGGATAAATAAAATGAAAAAGAATGGCATCCGAATTCCAAGAAATCTGTCCATTTTATTTCAGTTAGGTGGAAAACCCTACAAATAAATACAATTAACAAACAAACAAACAAACAAGCAAGCTGTCGTATATCTGGCACAAATACTCACCCAGCCAAAAGTTATTTTGTAAACATTTACTGTAAATATAAATTCGTATAAACCGCCACAAGAGCACACGACATACGGCGGGAAGTTGTATGGGACACAAATGTTTTTTATTGTAATTTTGATTACACAATCAATAGACGAATACGAATAAAAAGCGCTTCTTAATAAATCTGAGTTAGGTCAACCAATTCTCCTTAATGTGATCATTATTGGTCTAATTGACAGGTCGAATAAATTAGGTATCCGACTTTTCCATAATGTGATCTTTGTTGGTCTAACTGGCAGGTAGACAATGTCAGGTATCCAACTGCTCAAAGTTACCGAAATTCTGCCGTCAATAAACTTGGAACCTCTCAGGCCCCACGGCATATTTCAAACCCTCAAAACCCCCACCCCACCCCACCGAACGTGACGCACTCCGACCACACCCAGTGCTGACCACAGGTCTGTACGCTGAAGTACAAGCAAATGAGACTTCTTAAGAACCGCTGTACTGTATATAATCTCCTCACGAGTGCCCAGGGTAAGGGGCGATGCAGACGTTTCTTGTCATGGATGTTACCGAGCACGCACCGAGGGCCAAATTAGCCGAACGTCGCCGAGGGGTTATCTAATTATTACATTTGAGCTTTGGTGGACCTCGCCCGAGTGAATTTGCCCACTCGTTACCTCTTGGTAATAATCAATCACCGGCTTGCCTGTTACATCCTTAAAAAAAAACAACAACTTGTGAATGATATTTTGAGAAGGAAAAAACGTGTGGCGGTGCACTTAAAAACACTTTAATGTGGATAAATGATTACATTACCACACTCGTCATTAGCAATCTAGAGAGTTTAAGTTAGAGTACAGAAAAAAAAGCATAGAAGTAGTAATAATACATAAAGCAATTAATTCTAACTTGAAAATACAACACAAGGATAATCTCATGCAACACTCAGATAGACATAGTATAAAGAAACTTTGCGTATTCCGTATACAAAAACATGCACATACAAATTATCGTTCTTCCCGGCTGGAATACGGGCGTGGAAATGGGTTACCTAAGGAAACAAGCAAAACAAACACACTTATCAACATTTAAAACTCTAATGAAAATGCAAGACTTGACATAAGCCACGAATTAGCGTAAGACGCAGTAATCTTCTATATTGAAGGAGCATCTGTAATATATATTATATGAATTTTTGTTTTTTAAAATGATTTTTAAAAAATCGAAGACCTCAGACCAGAAAAATACTTCCTTTTATTAAATAACTCAAAGAGGGCTCTGATGTAACACATAATTAAAAAGTATGTTGATTAAAGTTAGTTGTTATTCACAGAAATGAATCAAATTTACAACTTGGTTTAATGTTGTAATGGAACTTGAAAGTCAAGAAACAAGACTTCAACACCTTGTGGTCTGGTTAACGACTGTCTTTAATCAATCTCTATTACATCTTGTACCCTTCAGCTACAACCAGCCATCCTCTCAGTTCGCGACCACGCACGATTACAGTTCACAACACAACACAAGGTTTTGAAGTCTTGTTTCTTGACTTGCAAGTTCTATTACATGGTGTCAGAAGTGTGATCTCAAGACTATTAGAAGTACTGATGCCATAAGTACTATTACACGGTGTCAGAAGTGTGATCTCAAGACTATTAGAAGTACTGATGCCATAAGTACTATTACATGGTGTCAGAAATAGGATATCAAGACTATTAGAAGTAGTGATGCCATAAGTACTATTACACGGTGTCAGAAGTGTGATCTCAAGACTATTAGAAGTACTGATGCCATAAGTACTATTACACGGTGTCAGAAGTGTGATCTCAAGACTATTAGAAGTACTGATGCCATAAGTACTATTACATGGTGTCAGAAGTGGATATCAAGACTATTAGAAGTAGTGATGCCATAAGTACTATTACATGGTGTCAGAAGTGGATCTCAAGACTATTAGAAGTACTGATGCCATAAGTACTATTACACGGTGTCAGAAGTGTGATCTCAAGACTATTAGAAGTACTGATGCCATAAGTACTATTACACGGTGTCAGAAGTGTGATCTCAAGACTATTAGAAGTACTGATGCCATAAGTACTATTACATGGTGTCAGAAGTGTGATCTCAAGACTATTAGAAGTACTGAAGCCATAATTACTATTACATGGTGTCTGAAGTGGGATCTCAAGACTATTAGAAGTACTGATGCCATAAGTACTATTACACGGTGTCAGAAGTGTGATCTCAAGACTATTAGAAGTACTGATGCCATAAGTACTATCACATGGTGTCAGAAGTGTGATCTCAAGACTATTAGAAGTACTGATGCCATAAGTACTATTACATGGTGTCAGAAGTGTGATCTCAAGACTATTAGAAGTACTGAAGCCATAATTACTATTACATGGTGTCTGAAGTGGGATCTCAAGACTATTAGAAGTACTGATGCCATAAGTACTATTACATGGTGTCAGAAGTGGGATCTCAAGACTATTAGAAGTAGTGATGCCATAAGTACTATCACATGGTGTCAGAAGTGTGATCTCAAGACTATTAGAAGTACTGATGCCATAAGTACTATTACATGGTGTCAGAAGTGTGATCTCAAGACTATTAGAAGTACTGATGCCATAAGTACTATTACACTGGTGTCAGAAGTGGGATCTCAAGACTACTAGAAGTACTGATGCCATAAGTACTATCACATGGTGTCAGAAGTGGGATCTCAAGACTACTAGAAGTACTGATGCCATAAGTACTATTGTAATGTTTGCTAAAATAAATTAAATTGAAATCGTGGCGTGCATAAAAAAAACTTATTTAAAAAAACACCCACCATTGAAATAATAAACCCGACAGATGACGTATGTTTAATACTTGACGGATGGTTGGTCGGGGCGATTATGTCCTTAAATGGGGTGGGGAGGATGGCGGCGAGTTTTAATCAGTTAATCTGGATTGGGCTTCCGGGTCGGGTTTTTGATCGACGGGGCGGTAATCCGGCGTCATAAAATACAGGCCTTCTGAAGATTGACGTCAGTTGACGTTTGCCTTCTGTTATCTCGGTTAGCAGACGATATGACGTTCCATTAATACGTTATGTTATTTGTTGCATTCTTGCGATGGAGTAGCATTTAGTAGCATTTAGTAGCATTTAGTAGCATTTAGTAGCATTTAGTAGCATTTAGTAGCATTTAGTAGCATTTAGTAGCATTTAGTAGCATTTAGTAGCATTTAGTAGCATTTAGTAGCATTTAGTAGCATTTAGTAGCATTTAGTAGCATTTAGTAGCATGGAATATTCTGTTGTTTAATACTCCAGCTAATACTGACTGGGATTTTTATAAAAAATTACAACCAAGTTTGGTTCCTGAAAATCTTTTAAATAACTACGCAATGTTTGTTTTTGTTTGTTTTTTTTTGCATTTAGAGTGACTATATTTTCTAACATTCCGGAAACTAGGATATTTATCTAATGCGTCTACCTATGAAGTTCCGAGGAAACCATATTTTACTGTTTTGGGCTACATATTCGTGAATTACAACTTCATTTAACTTTTTATAACATTCGGACACACTAAATATGTCATCTCTATCAATCCGAACATTTTCTTACATGACGTAAATATAATATTAAGACGTCCTCAGCTGATCGATCGATACTCTCGGGACGTCTTCTTATCTGAGATGTAAAAAGAAATGCATTAAAAGGTGACGTCATTCTGTCAGTTTTAGAGATTACTGAGGTCTTGTAATGGAAGTCAAGGCCGAGGACAAGGAAGCGGGTAAAATCGTTGACTTTGTGATGACCGGAAGGACGAAATCCGATAGTGAATTAGAGGTATTGACCATAGGGCATTGCTAAACTTGTAGAAAAGTAGAACGAAACAGTAGTTTGAAAGAAGTCCAAAAGGAAAACAAAAAATAAAAACTCGAATGAGTAAAATTAAACGCAATTTCCTAAACGAATTTCCGAGTTTTTATTCAAGGGAAATCATTCTAGATTACATCAAAAGTCGATTCAAATAAGTAATTCTGAAAGTATACATAATATGACGTCATGTCCCCTCACGCTACATCACACCAAGAATGTGTTAATATAATGCGCACCACGCAACAGTCTAACATTAGCATTCACAAAGCGGGAAAACCCAATTAACTATCATTCTAGATTAAATTTAAAATAATTTTCAATCAATAATTTTGAAACTAAACAAAACAATTGCTTTCAAAAATTTCTGCTAAATTAGGGGAGTCGAACGAATTGTGGTTACCAAATATTGCCGCCATGGACATTGTTCTAAATATTATTAACTATCATTTGGTGTTTATTTCAACCCATAGATGTTATGGTTGGCGAAAAATTGACAAAATACTGATATTTTTTCAAGTTTTTTTTGTGTGTGGATTTTCCAGGAAATCCAGTAAACCTTTTCCGTACTTTTTTGGCCGTTGCTCATCCTTGGGAGCTTATTAGCATATTTTCAAAGACCCGAACCCTCTAACTGGTATGGTTCAGGAGGAGTTGCATGTGCAAGCTCGAACGACATTTCAAATATATAAAAGCAATTTATCCCATGGAAAATGTCGTTAAAACAAATAACGTGGTAAGTTTAGAATAAATTTAAAGTATTTAAAGCTTAACAAATTAGGTTTAAAATGATTACAACACAAAAATGTAATCTAATTCACAATAACTTGAAGAAATGAAATGGTATTACAAATGATATTTTTTTACAACCTTAATTTGACGCTTGCGTATGATAAGTCATTGAAATGTTTACGAATTGTGTAATAAATCCTTAACCGCCACATACCATTCACCTAACACACAGTTCACCTAACCCACCTTTCACTTAACCAACCATTCAACTAACCCACCGTTCACCTAACCCACCTTTCATCTAACCCACCTTTCACCTAACCCACCGTTCACCTAACCCACCTTTCACCTAACCCACCTTTCACCTAACACACCTTTCACCTAACACAAACTTTCACCTAACCCACCTTTCACCTAGCACACCTTTTGCCTAACACACCTTTCACCTAACCCACCTTTCACCTAGCCACCTTTCACCTAACCCACCGTTTACCTAACCTACCTTTCAAGTAACCCAGCTTTCACCTAATCCACCTTTCACCTATCCACCTTTCACCTAACCCCCTTTCTCCCAATCCAACTTTCCCGTTACCTACTTTCATCTTACCTTTACCTCACAGTTTCCCTACCCCCCCCCCTGTCAATAAGATCCTCCCGTTTAATTCCAAGGTGTAAACAATTTAACAGGTGCTGTCAACCGCAGCAATCAGTGAACCGTGTCTTGTCCCCTCGCCAGTCTGCATTCCACGCGACAGCGACGCTTTCCTGCATCTTTCATTATTGTGTGGACAACCCATTAGTTAATCGTTGGCATCACTTGTCACATAATTATTTCAAGTGTGACAATCTCTACTGTCACTTTAAAGTCTCACTTTTTTTCTTCATTATTTTAATTTTTCTTTTATTAAAAAAACATTTTAATTAAATTCATCAGGCTCCCAGGAAAAGTTTTTTTTCAACACTCACCCTCTATTGTTACGGCATGCACCGCGTATTTACCTCCCCTGCCACACCTAATTATAATGGACCATGTTCAAGGATACCCCTTGAAGGGTCATTAAAAACTATTCCATCAAACTCAACAACCACAAATTTCAATGTCTTCAGTTTCATCTTTCACTGCGAGGCGACAGAATTCGCCCGAGTTATCACCAACTTCAATCGCCGATATTGATCGTCACGGGGAAAACCCCATTGAGCCGCACCGACCATCGCCGTCAATTGGGCCATCAACAAATGTATACAGAGATTATAAATAAATAATCACACGGTTTCATTTTCGACTCGTTGTTGACAAATTATGTCATTTGAGTGTTGGCACGAAAACGAAACATGCCGATAGGAAGGTGCGAGTTCTAACTGATTGCTATCTACAGGCGAAAACTGTGTGTCTGTGTGTGTGCGCGCCTGATTATTGTGAGTGATGGATCCAATGACCTTCATCTGAAGCTGTATTATTTTTTCACAGTTAAAACGACTGTTCACAGAGAAAAAAAAAGGTTTAAATACGGTATCGTAATCTGTTGCGCTATTTGACAGAGCATTCATCTGGCCTCTGTTATGTTCTGTTTACTTTGTACTTTTGACTGATGGTCTTAGTTATTGGGTTTTTTTCCCCCTCTCAAAAAAAAAGTAAGTCTATAAAATAAAAAAATACTTTGCTGAAGTTCTCAACTTTTGTTGAAGGTAACCTTTTAATCATATTACTTTGATCGATATGAAAAAGCGTGTATATTGTTTTAACAAGCGGTACACTAAATAAGACAGCATTTTTTTAAAAAGAATTTATATTTATATCATAGCCTTTTCGGTTACTTGGGTGATGTATAATAAATGAAAGTTCGAGAAAATCTTTACAATACCAATAGATAATTTTTCGAAAACATAATTAAAAAGTAAAGAAGAAAAAATATCCAAAACAAAAATTATGTTTTCCCATAACGTTTCTGACAAAAACATAATTGGCATTAATCTCACATACAACGTCCCCTCCCCACCACACACACACACACACAGACACACACACACACACACACACACACACACCAATCAAACACCCAGACAAAATAAATTGTTCATACTCAGGCTAAAGATGAAATAAATGGGGTTTTAGGCGTTTTAACCCAGAGAGATCAAGTCATAGTTGTTAAAGTAGGACTGAGGAGAGAGAAATAACAAAGATTTAGGACGAAGTACTCAAGTGAGCGGAAGGTTTAGTTGTATTAAGTAATAAAAAAAAAGAATATTGAATATTGTGTGGTTAGGATGAGCGCAAGGGAAATAACAACATTCGAATACATTCTACATGCAAATGAAAGAGTAACCGGACGTGGACGGACAGCAGAGCGGATTTGCATAAGGTTAGGTGAGTGGTCACGAGTTGATTGGGCTGTGGGAAGGCTGTCTGCACGAACATCCTGGGAATGTCAGGGGTCGAAGGTCAGAGGCCAAAGGGCAAGTAACACATGCTTTGTACATCAATCTAATAAATGATGAAGTCATCGAAGTCACTAATGTAACGAAATTATTGGTGTATGTGAGTATCCACTTCTTAACACAAAACTAGCCGTCCGGGTGTATTCGCTCGTGTGCAAAAAAATGTCCTTTTTAAATCCCTTATATTAACTTCACCGTCTTGTCTCACTCACTCTCTCTCTCTCTCTGTATGTCTCTCTTTCTGTCATGGAACCGCGGAAAAATAAAACTCAAACATGACCCACTTTCCGTGCTGCTATCGAGCTGAAATTTTGCACATAGACTTGTGCCACCTAACAATGCATTGTATCAAAATTTCAGATCGATCGAATGCACCGTAATAAAATAAATGAATTTTTAGTTTATGTCTATATAGCATGTATAGCCGTCTGTTATAGTTGACCTCCACGGGTCACTTGAGTTTCTCTTCAGCCCTCGATGTAACATGGGTCTGTCGCTCGGTGCGTATTTTATTGAACAAAATCAATTCACTTAGTTATGTCTCATATATAAGGGATTTGTAGTGGAAAAACTTTGTTTTTAAGGGTTGGTTTTTTTTTAAATACTGAAGATGACGTCATGTTATCACGCGGGATATCTGCCAGAATTATTGGGTTATAGGGGAGAGCGATGTGACCATGTCAATTTTGTTTCTACTCAACATTTTTATTCGGTTTTCAAAACATTAAAACGTGCTGTTGTTTCCTGAGGAAAGAAAACATACGTCTGACGATCAACGCTTGGGATCGTATCTTATATATTACAGGAGCTCCATCTATACGAGAGATTACTGCGTCCTGCTCTGATTTATGTTGTAAGTCTAGTCTCCAATCTTCATTGGAATGTTTGATTTTGATACTGTATTTGTTTTCATGGTTTGCGCAGGCAGCCCATTCCACGCCAAGGTTCCAGGCGGGAAGGAGGATTTGTTGGCAATTGGTGTCAGGCCAGCGTAACTCTGCTGTAGTGTGCAGAATTATAAAACAAACAATATAATACGAAGCATCTTTTGTTTGAGGAAATCATGATACATTCCGCGTCTCAATAAATATAACTTCGATATTAATATGACGTCTGCACGTGAGAAATTTCCCGTGGTGCATGTAAGTAAAGAGATATAATGGCTTTTCCAGTGAAGCATGTAAGTAAAGAGATGTAATGGCTTTTCCAGTGAAGCATGTTGGTAAAGAATTATAATGACTGTGTTTGGTGTCAGAATGTCGATATTTTAGAACCCGCGTTCACCAAAGTTTCTAAAATAAAAATATGTTTTTTTATCCTTTAATCTGTTATGGCTCCCAGAAAGCTAATCACCACACTCGAATGACGTCATCGGTAAGCACGGTTTAAGTTTGCTACATTTCTCAGGAAGTTAAAAAAAAATATGCGTGTGATGGCCCGGGGGGGAGGGGGAAGGGGGGGATTGGAGCGATCAGACTACTATTCTCCTAAAGTTTATTTTCGCCGATGATTTGTTTGGCAGCCGAGACTTTAGTAAAATTAAGACATGAGGGCGTGGCGAGACGTCGAGATTGGAAACAAGAAACACTTCATCTTTAAACGGGAAGTGGTGACGTTTAGTTTTCGGAATGGGTTGTAAACCAACGCCTTGCATTTTACGACAGACAACAGATTCGTTGTTAGTAATATCTACAACCATTGTTGGTTTCGTTTTGTTCTTTAAAGAAAACCACTTTCCAGAAATATGCGTACAACTCTATCGACACTTAGAGTGTTGGCTTTTGTTTTGCTCAAAGTTTTGTCTATTTTACAGTTCCTCATTCTGTGGTTTCTCATTTCATGGTTGGCCCTAACAAGTGTTTCTCATTTCATGGTTTGCCTTAACGAGTGTTTCTCATATCATGGTCCATCCTAAAAAGTGTTTCTCATTTCATGGTTTGCCCTAAAAGTGTTTCTCATATCATGGTTTTGCCTTAAAAAGTGTTTCTCATTTCAAGGTTTGCCCTAAACAGTGTTTCTCATTTCATGGTTTGCCCTAAAAAGTGTTTCTCATTTCATGGATAGCCCTAAAAAGTGTTTCTCATTTCATGGTTTGCCCTAAAAAGTGTTTCTCATTTCATGGTTTGCCCTAAAAAGTGTTTCTCATTTCATGGTTTGCCCTAAAAAGTGTTTCTCATTTCATGGATAGCCCTAAAAAGTGTTTCTCATATCATGGTTTGCCCTAACATGTCTCTCACTTCGTATTTTACCATGAATTATTTTATTGTTTTTTGATATGCCATAACTTTTCTTTCTGTTCGGGGCTAACCTCCCCTGATCTCTGCACCAACCCACCAATCACAGTAGTCCTGTGCATCCCTCAATGCCACAACAAGGCAATCGTTGAATTCTTTTATCGCTCCATCACTGCGCCACGAAACTTTAGCACGCCGTCTATGACGCTATTAAAGTTTCACTTAATTTTATTGGGGTTTTTACGGAAGTGTTCTAATAATTTTTTCACAACTCATGAACTAATCCGTTTGTTTGTTGGTTTTTTTTGTGTGTTTTTTTAAAAAAATTAAAAAGTAAATATTTTTGTTGTTTTTTAAAATATGGGCTTAACAACTCTTTGTTTAATTTAGCTAAACCCTTTTCCCATCGAAATGAACAATCATCAATTATTTGTCTTAGTTAAACGCCTTGACGAATCGGTATTTACCAGGAGAGGGACCGCAAATGTTACAATGAACAAATGAAAATATAATATTCGCCTGTTTGACTGAAGCAAATGCAAGGTGACCAATTGTCGTAAATAATGTCTGGCCGTGTTGCTGTGACGGCCATCAATGGACTTCATCAAAGTTTAAGTTCGGCCTTGACAAGCCCATAATTGTGTGTTACGGTGGACACGTCCATTGTTGTGTGTTACGGTGGACACGCTCATTGTTGTATTTTACGGTGGACACACCCATTGTTGTGTGTTACGGTGGACACGCCCATTGTTGTATGTTACGGTGGACAAGCCCATTGTTGTGTGTTACGGTGGACACGCCCATTGTTGTGTGTTACGGTGGACACGCCCATTGTTGTATGTTACGGTGGACACGCCCATTGTTGTATGTTACGGTGGACACGCCCATTGTTGTATGTTACGGTGGACACGCCCATTGTTGTATGTTACGGTGGACACGCCCGTTTAGGAGTGTTACTGTGTCAACACCATGATGTATAACATATCCTCTGAAAGCCTGGTTATTTTTACACGCTTTTATTACACGCTTTTATTTAAGTCACAATGTTTGTATCTTGTATCCATCCTTCAAATCTTGAAACGTAAAATTAAACCACTTTTGATGGTCCCAGAGATCTCAAAATTTTACCACAGATAGATCTTGGATGACAATGCATTGTATCAAAATTTTAGATTGATCGAATGTACCGTATTTAAATTATAGCATTTTTAGTGTATCTTTATATAAGCATCGGTACCCGTCTGCTTTGCTGACATCCATGAGTTCACCACGTGAATACATCACCGTGGTATGAAACGTTGGGCGGGCGCTTATGATGTGTTTGGTATAAAAAAAATAGAGGTTAAAAAATGTGTGGGCGTCAGACGTGCATCGTAAAGAGTTTTTATTATAAGTTTTAAAAAATAGCTGTAAAAAAAAAGTTTTTGACTATAAATCCCTTATATGTGAGACATAACTAAAAGTATTGATTATGTTAAAAGCGTGTCCTTTTTTTGAAAAAAAGATTTTTTAAATGTTTATTTGCACTGAGTACACGAGTGAAAGTACATCGCCTCGAGTGAGCAACGGAACAATTCTTCAATAAATAAATACTTTATTGTCTTTTTACCGTGTTGGTAGTTTTTAACGGCATCGCTTTCAACCCAAACAGATTTTCTCGATAGAATTACGTCCATTTCTGTCTGTGTGACATTGGGAGAATGAACAAGTATTGTACAACTAATTATTTGAACGGAAGACGGTAGAATATTCGTTTTTGTAACGGAGGTAAACTCAGGCAGGTTTTGACATTCTATCGTGTCAGGTATTATGTACGAAAATAATGTTTGAATAGGGGGAAAATCTAATGCCAGGAATGAAATGAAGGGAAGAAATTTTGTGTTGCTCAAAAAAGGTATTTAAATTCATAAAGCCGTCACTTTCCAGTACATTTAATTTCTGGTTATAAAAATTTTTTACGCCTTAACGAATTTTTTTTTAAAATTATTTTTTGTTTGTTTACATTGAGTCACGTAAGACAGGTGAGAAAGATACACAGTCAGTACATTTCAAACATTGCCTAAGTGGCTTTAATAGACCCATTTCTCGTGTCTTGGGTTACGTCCAATTTTAGAACTGCTGATTGAAGGGGGAAAAAACGTTTTCACAGCCTTCTCAATGGTCCATGAAGCATAAATTGTTAAACATCTCTGGAGATATCACTTTACATTGTACTGATCGTCACAGCGTTACCTCTATTGGGGGGCCGTCCATAAATGACGTCACGTATCGGGGGGGGGGAAGGGGTCAGACATTTGTGACGATGTGTGACGAGGGACAGAGAGGGTAGGTTTAAGAATTTTGACGTCACGTCAATACACGCTACTTTAAATAAAAGTTCAACTTAAATATTTGATTGTTTGCAATTTGATATAAATTATTAATAAACTGGAGAAAAAATATTAGAAGTATTTTCTTAAATTTAAATCGAATTTTAATCGATCAAATTAATTTTAATCGATTAAATTTTTTAACGATTAATCGATTAATAAATCTTTAATTTCAGCAGCCCTACAAAAAACCTTTTGATATAAAATTATAACTCAATTCTCTCTGCCAACGGCCGAATGCGCAAACGCTGAGACATCTATCAGTGAGACGTTGTACTCCAAACTTACACACACAACCGTAGGAAACATGTTTTAAACTCAGATAGAAAGTGCTACTATTGATGGGGAATATCAGGCCACAAACAGATAGTTAAATGTGTTTTACGTCTAATCAAAAACAGTTAAATTGTGTAAAATTCACACTCATCGTCTGCCCAGATCACCCATAAATATATTTATTTTTCATATGCCCTGGTGACCTACACGCATATTTGTCAGAGGCGTCGTTCATATTTGTCAGAGGCGTCGTTCATATTTGTCAGAGGCGTCGTTCATATTTGTCAGAGGCGTCGTTCATATTTGTCAGAGGCGTCGTTCATATTTGTCAGAGGCGTCGTTCATATTTGTCCGAGGCGTCGTTCATATTTGTCAGAGGCGTCGTTCATATTTGTCAGAGGCGTCGTTCATATTTGTCAGAGGCGTCGTTCATATTTGTCAGAGGCGTCGTTCATATTTGTCAGAGGCGTCGTTCATATTTGTCAGAGGCGTCGTTCATATTTGTCAGAGGCGTCGTTCATATTTGTCAGAGGCGTCGTTCATATTTGTCAGAGACGTCGTTCACAACTGTGATCTATATTTTAATTATTTTATTTATTAATAAGAAACTATATTTTATTGATATTTAACAACTCCCACGGCCTCATTCTATCGATAAAAGTTTCCGTCACGCATGGTACACAATCATTTCAAGTGTCGCTTTGTATTCTAATCGTGATGTTTAACAGAGTGTATTTAAACTTTTACTAATTATGAGAACAACCATACGCATAGTTCAAACGACGCCGGGATTTTCTCCACCTTTTGTCAAAGAACAAAGACGAGTTGCTAAGTCACCAACCAATGTTCCCTCTATGCTTCGTGGGTCCTTGTGCAAAGTAACACCTCATCCATTTTTGTGCAATATGTTACCAAATTCGCTGCTCAGTAATTCTAAACTGCAGCTTGGGCGTCTTTCAGATTTCTGTGCAGCCGCGCAGCTTAAAAGGAACAATGCCTCCATCCCCTCCACTTTATATTTCATAAAATTGTACCCAGGGGCAGACCACCCTGTCTCCCACCCCCTACCCTCGCCCTTGTCAAGCGGTTGAATCTGATTATTATGTAATCCCCAGAGATCTACACCGCCAATGTGTCCGAGTTGGACCCCGACAGCAGCAACTACACCTCGGAGGACTTAGCTCCCCCTGACTACATGTACGCCTACGTCACCATCTGCAACGTCATCATTTTTCTGGTGGGCGTCATCGGAAACGTCATGGTCTTGTTGGTGATGGTGCGCATGCGCGTTATGAGGACCCGGGTCAACTACTTTTTCGTAAGTAGTTACATTTTGGTAGCAATTACAGGACTACTATATTTCGTTGGAAATTACAAGGGAACTTTATTTCGGTAGAGATTGCAGGGCTACTACTTTTGGGTAGCAAATACAGGCTTACTAATTTTCGGTAGCAATTACAAGGCTTCTATATTACGATAACAATTAGAGGTCTACTTTATTACGGTAGCAATCACAGGGCTACTATTTTTTTACATTTAAAATCAAATTATTTTTTTTAAACATTTTAAATTTAAAAACAACAATTATGTTACAACAACTGCTATACTTATTTTTAGTGTTTGATGACGTCATATGTCGAGTATGTAAAATCCATTTAACTGATAAATTTCTCCGTGAAAGCCTCGCCATTTCCTGACTGAAACGTTAACAAATTGTAGATCACTTAGTGCACTCGTTTTGAAACAGTCTGGCAAAGATTTGTTTCGTGGAAGATGATAATTTGAAATCCAAATTTTTAAACATGGATTATTGGATGCTTTTAGACATTTTCAGACATATCACTGCATTATTGTTTTCCAATAACCCCACAGTCTCCACATCGTCAAAACTTGCAAATTTATGTTTATACAGTCAGAGGCGTCACTAGAACGGTGCGGGGTGCGGACCGCATCGGGTGACACCGTCCCCAATGGTTGAAACCAAAATATAAAATTTGTTATTTTCCCCGTTATTTGGCCCTGGTAGACTCGGGGGAGTTTAATGGGGTACGTCGTGAGGGGGTGACACAATGAGCTACCACACTGAGTGACACCAGCCCGAGTGACGCCTCTGGTTAAAGTAATATATGTATCCGCATCCTACAAAATAACACCCCCATACACACTCACACACAAAATGTCATCCTTCCCCTTAAATAAGTGACAGCTGCTTAACTACCGTAGACTAGCTCAAGGTTGTTTATCGACTGTTTGGTACTGAATAAAGTATTTCATATGATTGTTTACAAAGTTCATGCACTGAACAGAGCCGTGGAAGTATTCCAGACCCATTACGTCTCCCAGCCCTCGGTGTGGTGGCGCTGTAGAAAGGGTTTATAATGTTCTAAAAATAGCATCAAATAAATAATGGATGCTATTCATTGGCTTGAACTCATTTATATTATACTAGATACGTCCCGCCGCGTAGTATACGCCGCAGACTTGCTCATGGATAGTGCAAAGAAAAGAAACGGACACAAACTGCAGCACGCAGAGATATCAAAACAACGCGAGTTGACGTCGGTGGTAGGAGGGGGGGGAACCACTGACGCATTGTTGGTCTCAAGACATTCGCACCGCGGTTATCTACCTGCCCATCACCCTTCACCACCTTAGCATGCCAACCATAAACTGTGACTGGCCGACCCTAGCGAAGGTCAGCCATGTTCGCAAAAAAAGGGGGGGGTGGGAAACGGGCAAAATCACATATTAAAAAAATATTAAAAAACACTGTTATCGCTGGGGCTTGAACCCAGGACCTTCAGCGTGTAAGGCGGACGTGATAACAACTACACTACGAATCTCATGTTATGCTGTGAAGAAACATTGCAAGTGAAAGCAAAGACCATTGTTGGTCTCGAGACATTGGTCAACCCCAGCGAGGGTTATTGATCATGCTCATTTGCACATAATCTCTTTTGTGAATAATATCTATATAGATGTGTCAAAACATCCTTTCAAATTTATGGTAAACGTGAGGCTGTTTATGGACATTATTGGGTTTAGGTAGAGGAATTTTGAAAACCGAACTCATTTTTTACCAGCTAAAAATAACGCATTATGTAGGTTTACAAGGTTCTTTGTCCCCCCTCCCCCACCCTCCCCCACCCCAAGGCCGTGAGATCCCCCGTCCTTCCTCTTTGACAAGGCACGGCCCTCGATCAATGCCTCGATTTCTGCACATTGTCACTGGCCGACACGGCGTATCATCTAAGAATCAAAGATTTGAGACTAAACAACGAAAATGTTCGATCTAAGAATACATATACTGATACTGACCAACATAAGGTAGAACCTATCAGTCCATATACTGATACTGACCAACACAAGGTAGAACCTATCAGTCCATATACTGATACTGACCAACACAATGTAGCATATGTCAGTCCAGATATTGAGTCTGACCAACACATGGTAGAGCCTATCAGTCCATATATTGAGTCTGACCAACACATGGTAGAACCTATCAGTCCATATACTGATACTGACCAACACATGGTAGAACCTATCAGTCCATATACTGATACTGACCAACACATGAGCTATCAGTCATTGATACTGACCCACATGTAGCTATCAGTCCATATACTGATACTGACCAACACAATGTAGAACCTATCAGTCCATATACTGATACTGACCAACACAAGGTAGAACTATCAGTCCATATACTGATACTGACCAACACATGGTAGAACCTATCAGTCCATATACTGATACTGACCAACACAATGTGCATATGTCAGTCCATATATGATCTGACCAACACATGGTAGAACCTATCAGTCCATATATTGAGTCTGACCAACACATGGTAGAACCTATCAGTCCATATACTGATACTGACCAACACATGGTAGAACCTATCAGTCCATATACTGATACTGACCAACACATGGTAGAACCTATCAGTCCATATACTGATACTGACCAACACATGGTAGAACCTATCAGTCCATATACTGATACTGACCAACACAAGGTAGAACCTATCAGTCCACATACTATACTGACCAACACAAGGTAGAACCTATCAGTCCATATACTGATACTGACCAACACAAGGTAGAACCTATCAGTCCATATACTGATACTGACCAACACACGGTAGAACCTATCAGTCCAGATCAATAAGTTATCCTGTATTAATTCATTGGGTCCGCGGTACATCGTTCGTTTTTTTGAGGCGAGCTGACACATATTTTACATAAAGCACGACAAAGTCTCAAACCGACTTGACCAACTTAAAATCCAATTAAGTCCCTCTTAGAACCGTCTGGGTGCCTGCTTTGTGGTAATCGCTGTTGATTTCTAAAGCTTTTAATTAAACGCTCCCAGAGAAGAATTCAACATAATTATTTAGGGGATTGGTACAAGCAGAGAGAAAGGAATAGTGAAACAAGGTACGTTCAAGCTGTGTGAATGAAATGGTGAAAGAAGGTACGTTCAAGCTGTGTGAATGAAATAGTGAAACATTGTTTCATTTTAGTTCTAGATTTCGCGATACATGAGAAATGAGGAAATATTTCGAGAATAAGAAAAACCCGTAAAAAACCAAGGTTTTTGATTATAAATCCTTTATGTACGAGAAGTAATTAAAAGAATGTTCATTATAATACGCAGCGCCAGACCATCCAGAAATACAAAATTGCAGTTGTGTCGTAAAACATGTTTAATATAATGCGCACCGATCAGGACTATGTTTATAAAAATGAGCTGTCAATAAAAGTACGCACCTTATTGCGCGACAGAAAGGTTGCTCAATATAATACGCACCGCGACGCTCTATCTCAAAAAATAGCATGATACATAGGAATAAATAAAGATAATCTGAAAAAATCAATAATTTAATTACGGTACATGCGATCGATCTGAAATTTTGATACATTGTTTTTATCATCGTGTACAAAACTGCCTGCAAAATTTCAGCTCGCTATCTTGCGAGCAAGTGGGTTAAAAATCGATCAAAAGTTTTGGCGACTAGGTCGGTCGGCCGCAGACACCACGAGTTAAATATTTCGAGAAAAAGTAACTTACTGCCAAAATTGCATTGTTAAATTGAAAGCTATTTTTGTGTGCTTGAAATAACTGTTAACAGTAATAAGAGATGTTAAATTTCCCAGAAAAAAAGAAATTTTATTTCAACCTAAACACAGCTGTGAAATTAACCTTTGGAACATCTGTTACCGTTACTTTTTCACAAAGTTAAAATTTAAGATGAGAAGATAAGATCCTCTTGTGAGTTAATTTTGATGGACGAAAAATCAAATATTGTAAAATAAATAAAATTCCCATTGTTAATTTCTATTTCTGTTTCCCTGTTCATTTTCTTCCATTTACCACGAGCTGACAGAAAACACCCCAGCAGGAGCTGACAGAAAACACCCCAGCAGAGCTGACAGAAAACACCCCAGCAGTTATTTGGAATAAACGCAATTTTCGTTTTCCTGAAAATGACGTTTGTATTTCTATTTTTACAATTTCCCAGGCAAGCCTCAGTGCAGCTGACCTTCTGGTACTCATCGTCTGCCAACCCTCCGCCATGTTGGAATTTTACACGCGGGAGCAATGGCTGCTGGGTCATTTTATGTGTGAGTGTTGAAATATTTTTGCACTAGAGACCACTTTTTGGGCATCGGAGAAAATACATTTCTTATAACTTTGGTGAAATTATCAATTTACTTGTTATTTGGTTAAAAACTTAATTCAAATAATGCCTTAAAATAACTTCGTCTACTCCGCTTATAAATATTTTAAATTGTTTTTAAAAAATTGATAGCTAATGCCAAATCCAACGCATATTACATTAGAAACATCTGAAAAATTCATTATCTAGTTTTATCATTAGTTCATCAATGTCTTTGAAAACGTTCATCTTATGTCTGGCTGTATGACCTAATATTTTCTATTTATAAATCCAGCAAATCGTTGAAATTCTGATGTTTTTCTTCATTGCTTTATTTAGGTAAGTTGATTCCGTTCCTGGAACACTGGTCACTCCACGCCTCTGTGCTGACCCTCCTCCTCATTGGATTTGACCGCTACTTCCTCATCTGTCGGCCACAGGTTTGTTAGTTTCACGTACTTACTGCACACATGCTTTAAAGACTTTTTTTTTACGTCCCTTATAACCGATGGTCTTAGGTGGTCCTAATGTTTCCATTAGAACTTACTAGGGGCTTAGTAGACCTTCAGCCCCTCAGCTTGTGATGTGAGCACACTATTGACTTCGCTATCCAGCCGCCTTAAAGATTTTAGATGGCCATTTTAAACCTTTGACCAGTGTCTGGGAAAAACTTGGCTATCTGCCTGGTAGTGCCACACAACATTGTCTGAGTCTGGGACTTTTCCGCCACCCCTAGCCTCCCCGGATATGTCCAGCCCGTGACACTCGGTAAACAAGGGAGATAAATGGAATTCTATTTCATGTACTGAACTACCCCTATGCAGAAGCTTTAAAAGTAAATATTAATGCTCTCTGTAAACCAAAATCAATTGATCCAAACCTTTTTAAGCCTATATAATTTTTTTGTTTAAAATTTTTATAAAATTTTTTGTGTGAAGATTAATGGAATAATATAATATTAAGAGATAAACGATGTAACAATCCATTTTTAAGATAAAGGGTTGTCTTATTCATTCCCTTCAAATATTTCATAATACGGAGACGTTACAGGTCATGAAAATTAACGATTGATTTCTGGATTAATCGTTAAAAAATGTAACGATTAAATTATTTTTTAACGATTAATCGACCCACTACTTACAAATTATTGGAAGTCAAAAAGTTAAAAAATACAAATACAAATTGCTTGGCTGTTTATATTGTCAAATAGACCCGCTCATCACTTGAACCCAATAATGCAAACACACTTGTCTTTTTGCGTAGTTGGTTAAAAGATGACATATAAAGGAAAAGTTCAAATGTTATTTAGATTTTCCATAAGAACGTTTAATAAGTGTTAGTTATGACACCATAAACTTTATTTTTTTGTTTTAATCGAAATTAACGATTAATTAATCGCTAATTTTGCAAAAGTTAACGATTAAATTTAAATTAATCGTTAACAGCCCTAATATTCTCCATACGATAAGACACTTCACACCTTTAAAACCCAATCCAACAATATCAATAATACTATTGCTTGTCCAGACAAGAACTACTCCTACTCTCACGTGGTTAGCTCCTTCTCGGCTTTATTTCCAAGTCCAACATTACCACTGATTGTATAGTTTTTCAACAGACGAGGACATGTCCTAACCAAACGTGGTTGCCCTTTCTTGCATTTAGGTTCAATTCCAACATTACCACTAATTATATTATATTTTTGCAGACGAGGACATGTCCTACACACACGTGGTTGCCACTTCTGCCCGTGTGGATCCTGTCATGCTTCAGCGCCATCCCTTTTGTCTTCTTGACCAGCCTTGACATTGGGAAACTTTGTTGACGGTTCTCACGCAGAGGCAAGTAGTTCTCAGTTCTCACTGATGGGTACTCACTGTTAATTAATGGGTACTCACTGTTAATTGATGGGTACTCACTGCTAACTGATGGGTACTCACTGCTAACTGTTGGGTACTCACTGCTAACTGTTGGGTACTCACTGCTAACTGTTGGGTACTCACTGTTAATTGTTGGGTACTCACTGCTAACTGATGGGTACTCACTGCTAACTGTTGGGTACTCACTGCTAACTGATGGGTACTCACTGCTAACTGTTGGGTACTCACTGTTAATTGATGGGTACTCACTGTTAATTGATGGGTACTCACTGCTAACTGTTGGGTACTCACTGCTAACTGATGGGTACTCACTGCTAACTGTTGGGTACTCACTGTTAATTGTTGGGTACTCACTGTTATTGATGGGTACTCACTGCTAACTGATGGGTACTCACTGCTAACTGTTGGGTACTCACTGCTAACTGATGGGTACTCACTGCTAACTGTTGGGTACTCACTGCTAACTGATGGGTACTCACTGCTAACTGTTGGGTACTCACTGTTAATTGTTGGGTACTCACTGTTAATTGATGGGTACTCACTGCTAACTGTTGGGTACTCACTGCTAACTGATGGGTACTCACTGCTAACTGTTGGGTACTCACTGTTAATTGTTGGGTACTCACTGTTAATTGTTGGGTACTCACTGCTAACTGTTGGGTACTCACTGCTAACTGATGGGTACTCACTGCTAACTGTTGGGTACTCACTGCTAACTGTTGGGTACTCACTGCTAACTGATGGGTACTCACCGCTAACTGTTGGGTACTCACTGTTAATTGTTGGGTACTCACTGTTAATTGATGGGTACTCACTGCTAACTGTTGGGTACTCACTGCTAACTGATGGGTACTCACTGCTAACTGTTGGGTACTCACTGTTAATTGTTGGGTACTCACTGTTAATTGATGGGTACTCACTGCTAACTGATGGGTACTCACTGCTAACTGTTGGGTACTCACTGCTAACTGATGGGTACTCACTGCTAACTGTTGGGTACTCACTGCTAACTGATGGGTACTCACTGCTAACTGTTGGGTACTCACTGTTAATTGTTGGGTACTCACTGTTAATTGATGGGTACTCACTGCTAACTGTTGGGTACTCACTGCTAACTGATGGGTACTCACTGCTAACTGTTGGGTACTCACTGTTAATTGTTGGGTACTCACTGTTAATTGTTGGGTACTCACTGCTAACTGTTGGGTACTCACTGTTAATTGTTGGGTACTCACTGTTAATTGTTGGGTACTCACTGCTAACTGTTGGGTACTCACTGCTAACTGATGGGTACTCACTGCTAACTGTTGGGTACTCACTGTTAATTGTTGGGTACTCACTGTTAATTGTTGGGTACTCACTGTTAATTGTTGGGTACTCACTGCTAACTGTTGGGTACTCACTGCTAACTGATGGGTACTCACTGCTAACTGTTGGGTACTCACTGTTAATTGATGGGTACTCACTGTTAATTGTTGGGTACTCACTGCTAACTGTTGGGTACTCACTGTTAATTGTTGGGTACTCACTGTTAATTGTTGGGTACTCACTGCTAACTGTTGGGTACTCACTGCTAACTGATGGGTACTCACTGCTAACTGTTGGGTACTCACTGTTAATTGTTGGGTACTCACTGTTAATTGTTGGGTACTCACTGTTAATGTTGGGTACTCACTGCTAACTGTTGGGTACTCACTGCTAACTGATGGGTACTCACTGCTAACTGTTGGGTACTCACTGTTAATGATGGGTACTCACTGTTAATTGTTGGGTACTCACTGCTAACTGTTGGGTACTCACTGCTAACTGATGGGTACTCACTGCTAACTGTTGGGTACTCACTGTTAACTGTAGGATACTCAGTGCTGAATGTTGGGTGCTCACTGCTAACTGATGGGTACTCAGTGCTGACTGATGGGTACTCACTGATAACTGCTGGGTACTCACTGCTAACTGCTGGGTACTCACTGCTAACTGCTGGGTACTCACTGCTAACTGCTGGGTACTCACTGCTAACTGCTGGGTACTCAGTGCTAACTGATGGGTACTCACTGCTAACTGCTGGGTACTCAGTGCTAACTACTGGGTACTCACTGCCAGTGGCTTCACTAGGGGGGGGGGCAGACCGCCCCGGTAGACACCCTCAGGTAGTGGCACCCAAATCTAAAATTTTACTTTGAACGAAAAAAAAATATTTAAAAAATGAGAACCCACTTTTTTCACCTAGAAAGAAATAACGAAATAAAATATAATACGATAAACGTGAACATTTTTTAAATAAAATAAAATACAGTTTACATGCAATAATAAAACAGTCCCAACAAACAACAATAAAGCAAGTAAGGAAAAAAAGACAGGAAAAGTAAAAGCCGCACCAGAGAGAAATTTAAGTAAGAAAAGGCTGGACATATGAGAGGCGAGTTTTTTCTTTGAATTGACATAAAGCCAACTGGCCTTTGACATGCTTACACCATGGAAGAACCCCACTTCACTTCTCCTTCCACCACAGTGGAGGGGGGATACGATTTTCCTGCCCAACAAAAAAATATAATCAAAAGATGGGTGTTCTTTATTGTGTTCTTTTTAGATGAAAATTATGAATTAAATGTCTTTGAGTAAATATTTTTGTTTATATACATTATACATTTTTAAAGGCGTGCAAGCATAGATATGCATGTTCATATACAGGTAGTCCTCGGGTTACGACGTTCACATACCCGACTTACGCTGTTTCGTGGTTAAGAACGAGTCCCCATAAAAATAAAATAAAAAAAATATTACTTATTATTCCGTCTTTTTAAATGTGGTTTTTTAAAAACTTTTTTTCATGGGGTAACAAATTGTTTTCTCTATTTTAAATACGTTTTATGTCATTAACTGTTTTTATATTTCGGGCGCGCGGCGGAAAGAATACATTTTATTGTGGTTGTAGGGAGAGGAAGACGTTCAGTCTCGTTACATACGCCACTTTGGTTGTTTACACAGCCTCTCTCTCCCTCTCTCTCCCTCTCTCTCCTTCTCTCCCCCCTCTCTCTCTCTCACACACACACACACACTTCCTTTCTCTCTCTCTCTACTGTTTCATCTTTTTCTTTTAAAAAATTGTTTTCATGTGGTAAGGATTTGTTTTCTCTTTTTTAAAATACCTTTGTATGTCGTTAACTGTTACATTTTGTTCTATCATTGTATGAACAGTACTTTACAGTATATATATATATATATATATATATATAATGTTCCCACTTACACTGAAATTCGGGTTACGATCTTTCTAAACAACGGATCAAGATCTTAGCGGGTACCCCCCCCCCTATAAACTACTCTATGAAACTTAAATTATCAGAACCGAACCTGCGCAACAGCAGTGACGAATTTCTTTTTACGTTGAAAAAAGTTTTGTCTGACCATTATATAGTATATATAGCATATTTTGAAGATATAATCTGTTGCATTCAATTATGTTGTCTACAATTCATAATTAAACATTCTTGCAGCAGTAAAGGTAAGCAAATGAATCCTTTATTTAATTTTTTTCATAGAGGGAAAGATTGTGAGAGTTTACCTTGAATTATTTTTGAGTAAAAAAAATGCCACGTTATTGCTTTCCCAGCTTAAATAATTATTTAATAATGATTGACCTTATTTTTTGAAGTTACAAAAGTATGCAAAATTACACTTAAATTTTGGACACGTTGAAAAGTTTAACGAAACTTTAAAAAATATATATATTCTTCAAGTATGACAGACAAGATTTAAACTTTAAAAAACTTCATTCAATTAAGAAATAAAGAAATTTTTTATTAGAAAGTTAGCGTGCTTCTGGTTTACGATTTTTCTTTCTTTAAATTTTTGTTACATGTCATTAAAGAGCGCACGATGAAAGAGCTACGACAAATTGGTGCAAACATAAGAGCGCTGTACCTCGTTGGTAGTGGTAGCCCATCTTGAAACATTAGCATCGATTAGAACGATCGCCTCCAATATTCATCTGCGCTCTTTTGTTGTGTGCTATTTTACGGGTCATCGTCATGAAATTAATTAGTAGGTTACACTAAGCAGTGGCGTCACTAGAGGGGTGCTGACCGCACTGGCTGACACCATCACAAAGGGTGACACCAAAATGTAAAATTCTGTATGTTTCCTTTATTTGGCACTGGAAGACTCGGGGGAGTTCTATGGGTTAGGGGCCGTCCATAAATGACGTCACGTGCCTAAAAAAAAAGTGAAGGTCACGCATTTGTAACGATGTGTGACAAGAGGGAGGGGGTGTTTAAAAATGTGATGTCACATCAAAAACGCGCAAATTTAAATAAAAGATCAACTTACATATTTGATTGCTTACAATTCTTTTAATGACGTTTTCAATGTGTTACGATATTAGATAGAAGACTTACACTTAATACATATTTAAATGACATAAATAATTTGCAGCATGCTACTTTTCAATTCGAAAATACGGCTTTTCTTGCTTTGTGACGTCATATTGGAGGAGGGTCTATGTTTTTGTGACGAAGTATGACGAGTTAAAATTGGCCAACATCACGTGACGTCATTTAAGGATGGGATAAGTAGTGAGGGGGGTGACACCATGAGCTACCGCCTTGGTTTACACCCACCCTAGTGACGCCTCTGCTCACTGCTGACTGCTGTGTACTCACTGCTCACCATGTATAAAATGTATTGATGTGGGCTGTTGAGCACACAAACACGAATGTAAAGAACACCACCACTGTGACTGTTACCGCCTCCAAGTCCTCCAACAACATTAGGATCTTTCGTGGCTTTAATCAAGTAACAACTGAACACACATGGCAAAGACGATTAACTCCTAGTCCTTCATCACAGTGGCTTTAATCACGGAACAACTGAACACACGTGTCAAAGACGATTAACTCCTAGTCCTTCATCACCGTGGCTTTAATCACGGAACAACTGCACACACGTGTCAAAGACGATTAACTCCTAGTCCTTCATCACCGTGGCTTTATTTAATCACGGAACAACTGCACACACGTGTCAAAGACGATTAACTCCTAGTCCTTCATCACCGTGGCTTTATTTAATCACGGAACAACTGAACACACGTGTCAAAGACGATTAACTCCTAGTCCTTCATCACCGTGGCTTTAATCACGGAACAACTGAACACACGTGTCAAAGACGATTAACCTCTAGTCCTTCATCACCGTGGCTTTAATCACGGAACAACTGGACACACATGGCAAAGATGATTAACTCCTAGTCCTTCATCACTGTGGCTTGATTTAATCACGGAACAACTGAACACACGTGTCAAAGACGATTAACTCCTAGTTCTTCATCACCGTGGCTTTAATCACGGAACAACTGAACACACATGGCAAAGATGATTAACTCTCATGAAAAAATATTTTGTTGCTTTTAAACGTCCTGAAATTTTAATTTGAATAAAATGAGCAATAGACCGGCACTTGGAATTAAGTTTACAAAGACAACAACAAAAAATCTATTTTTAAGAAAAGGTAACTAATTGTTGGATCTCATAATCAAGAGATAGAAATTCATGGAAGACAGGACGGATTATCTTCCTTCTGTTTCTTAGAAAACAGCTTGTTGTTTTTTTATGAATCCGACACAAGTCAGTTCTAAATGTACAAGTACAACGTGGAAATAAATGCAATTTTTGCTCTAAAAATAAGTTTATTCTGCAGTTGATTTGAAAAATGTGAATGTGTTGACGCGTTACTGTAAATACCCGATTGCTTGCGATATCAATATTTATTTAAAACCTATGCACTGTATGAGCTCAATGACATAATATTGGAATAGGTATTTATTTTTAGTTTTAGTTTCTTCGGGAATTACTTATCATATTCTAAAATAACTTCTTTGTGCGGGGATTCCCAGTCTGAATTTTTCAGAAATTCCTTCTGTATCATTACAGGCATGCAGGACCAAAGCCTACAAACTACATTCCCGAATATTCGTGGCCGTCATCTTCGGCCTCATGTTCGTCCTGCCCCTCATTCTCCTCGTCTTCATCTACACCTCTGTGATCAGGGCTCTGAGGAGACTCGGGGGCGGCGAGACCTTGTGTATGAAGGGGATCGTGAGCAAGGAGAAGCCGGAGTATGGCATCCACCCATCCACTGCCAGGAGTCGCCGCCAGGTGACGCGCATGATGGTCGCCATTGTGGTCCTCTTCTTCGTCTGTCTCATGCCTTTTAAGGTAGCGTTGATAAAATTCTACGTTCTTAAAAGCTATTATTTTCTATTTGCATTTCTTTCGTCTGCGGCTATTTTAATGGTGCATTCTGGGTGGGTCGATCAAACTCTGGTCTTAATGACCGTTGACACAGAATGTCGGTGACGTTAGACTGTGTAGGGAGGGTCGTTTTTTAGGGGGTGGGGAGAAGTAGCTGAGAGATGAATAAATAGCAAAAACTTATTGAAAGAAAAAACCCTAACCCAAGCTTTCTATTTTAACCAATCAGTTATATCTCTAGTAATTTGGTCATCGATTCTGCCATATGTTGTTATTTGGCACTGGGAAGCAGGAGTCTGCAAGGGAAGGGAGATGGTTTTTAACTGGTCATTTTTAGTTGTTTTTTCTTTACATATACTGAAGTCAATTTTATCAGGATTTTTACCATGGTATAGGATAGGAAACGTACTTGAATAGCAGACTACAGAATGGATAAGAACATCTCTCTTGCCTCTCTGTCTGTTTGTCTGTCTGCCATGGTATAGGATAAGAATGGCACTTGAATAGCAGACTACAGAATGGATAAGAACATCACTCTTGCTTGTCTGTCTGTTTGTCTGTCTTCCATGAAAGACTTCTTAGCTGAAACACTGCCCTGGTTGTGTTGACTTCCTGCGCTTTCTTTTTTTTTATATATGCCACAGGCTGAACGCGATGCCCCATTTATTCCTTGGACGTAAAATCAGACGAACACGAAGTTCACTGGTGTGGAAATTAATTTAACGGCATTTTCTTTAACTTCATAGCTAATTCAGTAATCAAATAGCCAGGTTTAAAAAAAATTGTAAAATGTATTCTTTCTAGTTTAATGCGATTATGAAATTTTCTTAAAAGGGATTTTTTTTCTTCAACTGAAAGTTAAACAAAGAAAATAATAATAATAATCACGCAGTCAGATAAGCATTTATTACATTTGGGAAGCAATTTTTTGTCTAGTTGTAATCAATGTTATTTTATTTAATTGAAGGTATATGGAACAACACATTATTATTATAATCAACGCTAGTTGTATGTAAAAAAAAATGTTTTTTAATGTTGCTAAAAGACATCAGTTTGATTTGATTCAGAATTATTTTTAAATATTTTTATAAAGTGATGTTTATCCGATCAAAGAGTGAAACCACAACCCTCCACAAATGTTTAGTTCATGGAAAGTTGGAGATGAAATTTCAGGGATAACTGAATGTGATAATCTTAAAAATTCTCGATTTAAAACAAATTATAGGACCTCTGGTTGTATATTCTGCTAAAATAAATCTGCGTAAAACTGCAAAAAATATATTAAAAGTCAAAATGAAACGGTTTGAGCACATTTAATTCAAAAATCGAATTATTGTTAAACATCCAAATTCGTGGGGGATATCTTCTGGAAATATCCTTCAGTAATTAGGTCTCGTTCAGTTGACCGGTTGACCCACAAACTGGCCTGGCCGTTAGTTGACCATAAACCTGTGCTTAAGCTCACTCGAGATTGGGTGGCCTCTTTTAATAAGTTCTGGGGAGGAGGGGGGGGGCATACTCACGTCCGTCTATCTCTGTAATAAAACCCAATTTCAAACTGGTCATTGGCAGATTCTCACGATGTGGCTGACCTTTGCCCCGGAACAAAATCTAGAGAGCCTCGGGTATGAGCCTTTCTACAATCTGCTTTCCATATCGAGGCTTGTGACCTACATCAATAGCGCGGGAAACCCGGTGATCTACGCTTGGATGTCTCCTAGGTTCAGACGAGCTTTTTCCTTGTCTTTGCCGAGGTAAGAAATGAGAGTTTTATATTATACCCTGACATTCACGTGACACAGATGAACTTTTTCCTTGTCTTTGGTGAGGTAAGAAATGAGAGTTTTATATTATACCCTGACATTCACGCGACACAGATGAGCTTTTTCCTTGTCTTTGGGGAGGTAAGAAATGAGAGTTTTATATTATACCCTGACATTCACGCGACACAGATTAATTTTTTCCTTGTCTTTGGTGAGGTAAGAAATGAGAGTTTTATATTATACCCTGACATTAACGCGACACAGATGAACTTTTTCCTTGTCTTTGCCGAGGTAAGAAATGAGAGTTTTATATTATACCCTGATATTCACGCGACACAGAGGAACTTTTTCATTGTCTTTGCTTTCTAAGAAATCAGAGAGGGGTTTATTTTTAACCTTGACATTACCGCGAGAAACGACACACTTGGAATTATTTCAGACTTTTTGATGAAGTTCTAACTTGAAAATGCTATCTTATATTCATGGGCGTAGGGAAGGGGGGCAAGGGGGGATGCCCCCCTACATTTGAGAAAAAAATCATAAAAATGTCATAAAGTTGTTACAATAAAACTGAACTAAATTTCCTGAAAGTTTATTACATGGAAGACAGTTTACATTTATCAAACATAAAAAAGAATTATATCTGCAAGTATAACTGATTACATTACTGATTGTTCTAAATATTCCAGTTGTTTAACAATTTCTGTAACATTTTCAGCAAAAATCCGCAAGCTTTTATATTTATGTGTCCATCTAGTTTCACATAGCAAAGGAACATTTAGAATAAGTTTTCTTTGCTGATTACTTTCTCGGAAAAACACTATAATTTACTTAATTGTTTCTATTGTGTTTCGTACAACATTCACATTATTTAAATCGTTCACAACAAGATTTAGTTTATGTGAACTGCAATGTAAAAATGCTGCTTTGGGTATTTTTTTCGAATTATTGCTTGGACTCCTCCTTCTTTACCTGCCATTGTAGAACATTCGTAGTATCCTTGACCAACAAGCATTGTCATATTTAATCAAAATTCTAATGAATTAGTAATGATGGTGTTGGCTAAACCTTCAGCTGTTCTATTGACAATTGTAATATATCCCAGGAATTCTTCTGTGACCATCATTTTCCCATTTTGTTCTTAATTTTACAAATCTAACACCAAGTGACATCTGCTCAATGCCTCCCGAAATGTCATTTGTCTCGTCGGCAAGTATAGAAAATGCAACTGAATTATTTGCTTCACGAACAATGTCTTCATGCAAGAGAGACCCACAAATTTCGATTTTAGTGTTTTGCGTAGTTGCCGAGATACACTCAGCGGTTACCCGTCAAACGACCCCAGATAAAATGGCCCCGACATAACGGCCCCGGTCAAAACGGCCCCAGACAAATTGTTAACATTTTTTAACAAAAAAATTAATTTTGTTTGCATTTTAAGCTTTCGTCAATTTTTTCACCCTTAAAAAAGTGGTAAAATTGTAAAATTATTTCTTGTGACGTTATTATATTGTTTCTTGTCAACAAACAACCGTTATTGGTACCATTTCGCGTAAAGGCTATTAAATTCACTTTTGTGGTGTTATTATTATTGTTTATTGTTAGCTAAACCTGACACTGAATAGGTGAGTAAAAATACGAATATATTTGATTGTAAATTTTACTATTAGTCCATCTATTAGTCCAGGGCCGTTATGTCGGAGCCCAATTGTCGGGGCCGTTTTGTCCGGGGCGTTTTGTCGATGAACCATACTCAGCACTACAAGAACCAATTAACAAAAGATTACCAAGAACTTCATCTCCAGATTCAACACGAAACTCTAACAGTTCATACAAATTACCAGAATTTGATTCTGTTTCACGAAGTGCTAAAACATGCATGCAGAAAAATAGGATTGTAGAAATGATGGGACCCAGTTTGTTGCGATTTTCTTGAATTTGTCTTCTAAATGATGAGTCCAACTGCTCATCTATAGAAACTGCTTTGGCTTCCAATAAAGCAAATAAAATTGCTTGCATCTTCATGAGAGCCTTTGTGCCATAATGTGCTTTGCAGGTTGCTACGTGCATCTTCGTTGAAATCTTTATATTTTGTACATGGTTTGATGACAAATACCCACTGAACTCATAGAATTACTTTTTGCAGAAACAACACGCAATATTTGCAAAAGGCACCTATTAACATTTGCGAGTATACAAGCCACGGTGAATAGTCTGATAACCATGCATATCTAAAAACTAAAAACTCTGTTTCCCTCACTGTCAGCTCTAAAATCATAATTTTTATCAAGGGTCCAACAATCACGAATCAGCTGCAATTTCAACTTATTTGAAAGGTCGTATGTCCAGACATACCTTCCAATATCCAATTTAGGAAATGAATAAGTGTCAGCGACAATCAAATTAGGAACAGTTGCTTCAGTTGTGTCTGGCTGTTGAACGTGTACTGTTGTCCTCAATGCCAATGATAAGTCAGATGCTGCAGACGCCCCAAAATCTTCTAATAACGGCATTTCGGAATCCCGCGATTGGTCTACTTTTCGACTTTTTTTTTAGCCTGTAAAAAAATTTCTGATATCCATCCTTGGTAATCCTGCAGTTTGTACACGTATATTATTTCACAGCAAAATTCAATTTTCTCGTGAGAACTTAAGTTTTTAATTTATTAAATGCATTAATAAATGTTGTATTTTAGCTATTACAGCACTAATTTGTAAGTCTTATTAATTTCTAAGGCTTTTTTCGACCCTTATTTTATACTGAACTTGAATTTAATTGAAAATTGTACCTGTATGGCATTGTCAGTTAAAATAAAAAAGTGGGGGTTTTTTTGCCCCCCCCCCTGGAAAAATTCCTAGCGACGCCCATGCTTATATTATCTTTTATAATCTTATCTGTCACAGGTGCTCCTTCTGTATAGAAGATTATTGCGTCCTGCACTTATCTATGGTTTATGTCTAGTCTTGAATTTTTTATTAGAGTTTTAAATGTTGATAGAGTTTTGGTTTTCCTGGTTTCCTCAGGCAACAGATATTACATCCGAATTCCGGACGTGAAAGAACGAGAATTTATTTGTTAGTTCTTGCTTACAGAATAATGCTAAATGCTAAAACTTAAGTGCAAAGTCCATATTACCACGTTTTTATTAACTCGCTTTCGTTCCTGTTTGTTGGTTTGTTTGTTGGTTTATCCAATATTTTTTCAAATCTGCTAACGTAAAATTGAACCACTTCTGATAGTCCTAGAGATCTGAAAATTTTACCACAGATAGATCTTGGATGACAATGCATTGTATCAAAATTTCAGATCGATCGAATGTACCGTTATTAAATTATTGAACTTTTTAGTTTATCTATAACATTCGTTTTGTTGACATCCGTGAGTTCACCCCGTGACCACATCACATTGTTTTTAAAACGTATGGCGGGCGCTCGTGAGGTGTTAGGTAAAAAAAAATAGAGGTAAAAAAATATATTTAAATACCAGGTTGTTATAAGTTGACTAAAAAGAATAAAATAAATAGAAGTAAAAAAAATATTTTTAAAAACCACGTTTTTATAAGCGGACTAAAAAGAAGAAAATAAGTTAAAACTTATTAGTTCAAGTACTTCGATTTAATATGACTAAAAACTTGGGGCGGGTGTTTGGTATAAAAATTAAAGATTTCTAATTTAGAAGGCAAAGGATAGATTTATAAGTGAGAGAATGAGTGAACAGCATATGTTAAACCTTATAAGCGCCCGCCCCACGTTTTTAGTCATATTAAATCGAAGTACTTGAAATAATAAGTTTTAACTTATTTTCTTCTTTTTAGTCCGCTTATAAAAACGTGGTTTTTAAAATCTTTTTTTTACTTCTATTTATTTAATTTTACACAAAATTGTTAATTTCACAAACCCTTATAAACTATATTCATAATTACGCTTTCTGGAATCTTGTAGTATTGATGGTCCCACATGCCCAGGGATGGGGTCGGTTTGAATTATTTTGAGATAACGTTAAATTAGGGTGCTCTGCCTGGTGTGTGGTAGGGTTTCGGGTTTGTTGGGCAGTAGGGTTTCGGGTTTGTTGGGCAGTAGGGTTTCGGGTTTGTTGGGCAGTAGGGTTTCGGGTTTGTTGGGAACTAGGGTTTTGGGTTTGTTGTTGGGCAGTAGGGTTTCGGGTTTGTTTGGTACTAGGGTTTTGGGTTTGTTGTTGGGCAGTAGGGTTTCGGGTTTGTTTTAGACTAGGGTTTTGGGTTTGTTGTTTGGCAGTAGGGTTTCGGGTTTGTTTGGTACTAGGGTTTCGGGGATTTCTGGGCAGTAGGGTTTAGGTGTCTGTCGATGCATGAAGTGTTTGTATTCTGCTGTCTATGACAACTGTTATAAAACTTCTTGACATCTATAGAGATAACTTTACAGTAGACGAGGCACAGAACGTTAGTTATTTGAAATGTTACAGTAGTGGCCAAACTGAATGCCATGACATCGTGTGGTCAGAGAACCATGATTGAAGTGATATAAATAGACAGACATGATTGAAGTGATATAAGTAGACAGACATGATTGAAGTGATATAAGTAGACAGGCATGATTGAAGTGATAAAAGTAGACAGACATGACTGAAGTGATATAAGTGGACATACATGATTGAAGTGATAAAAGTAGACAGACATGATTGAAGGGATATAAGTAGATAGACATGATTGAAGTGATATAAGTAGACATACATGATTGAAGTGATATACGTGGACATACATGATTGAAGTAATATAAGTGGACATACATGATTGAAGCGATATAAGTGACATACATGATTGAAGTGATATAAGTGGACATACATGTTTCAAGTACAGAAGTGGCATCTATATTGCTCACAATCGAGATAATCTGAAAGCATTGAATTATATGCATTTTTTTGGTCTTATTTTCGTTTCGGTTTAGAACGCTTTACGTTTTTTAACATAACATTGTTACTCAGGTTATTTCGATCACGTAAAATTGTTTCCCCTGAAAGTAATGCCAATATCCAAGACACGACGACTTTGATTATATTAATACGCAATAAGAAAGACAAGTGATCACTGAGCAAGCCAATATTAAGGAGTAGATTATTTTGCACACAATAATTCCGTTTTTATAACTGTACTCCTGGTCAGAGGCGCCACGGGTGCGGCCTGTGTGGACCGTACGGGTTGACACCATCACAAGGGGTGACACCATCACAATGGGTGACACCATCACAAGAGGTGACACTATCACAAGGGATGACACCATCACAGGGGGTGACACCATCACAGGGGGTGACACCATCACAAGGGGTGACACCATCAAAATGGGTGACACCATCACAAGGGATAACACCATCACAGGGGGTGACACCATCACAAAGGGTGACACCAAAATGAAAAATTCTGCTTGTTCTCGTTATTTGGCAAATGGCAGACTCGGAGTAGGTCTATGGGGTAATAGTAATAGTTGATGGGGTGGTACCATGAGCTACCGCACTGGGTGACCCGGAGGAGGTCTATGGGGTAATAGTTGAGGGGGTGGCACCATGTGCTACCGCACTGGGTGACCCGGAGGAGGTCTATGGGGTAATAGTTGAGGTGGTGGCACCATGAGCTACCGCACTGGGTGACCCGGAGTAGGTCTATGGGGTAATAGTTGAGGTGATGGCACCATGAGCTACCGCACTGGGTGACCCGGAGGAGGTCTATGGGGTAATAGTTGAGGTGATGGTACCATGAGCTACCGCACTGGGTGACCCGGAGGAGGTCTATGGGGTAATAGTTGAGGTGATGGCACCATGAGCTACCGCACTGGGTGACCCGGAGGAGGTCTATGGGGTAATAGTTGAGGTGATGGCACCATGAGCTACCGCACTGGGTGACCCGGAGGAGGTCTATGGGCTAATAGTTGAGGTGATGGCACCATGAGCTACCGCATGGGGTGACCCGGAGGAGGTCTATGGGGTAATAGTTGAGGGGTGGCACCATGTGCTACCGCACTGGGTGACCCGGAGGAGGTCTATGGGGTAATAGTTGAGGTGGTGGCACCATGAGCTACCGCACTGGGTGACCCGGAGTAGGTCTATGGGGTAATAGTTGAGGTGGTGGCACCATGAGCTACCGCACTGGGTGACCCGGAGGAGGTCTATGGGGTAATAGTTGAGGTGGTGGCACCATGAGCTACCGCACTGGGTGACCCGAGTAGGTCTATGGGGTAATAGTTGAGGTGGTGGCACCATGAGCTACCGCACTGGGTGACCCGGAGGAGGTCTATGGGGTAATAGTTGAGGTGGTGGCACCATGAGCTACCGCACTGGGTGACCCGGAGAGGTCTATGGGGTAATAGTTGAGGTGGTGGCACCATGAGCTACCGCACTGGGTGACCCGGAGTAGGTCTATGGGGTAATAGTTGAGGTGGTGGCACCATGAGCTACCGCACTGGGTGACCCGGAGTAGGTCTATGGGGTAATAGTTGAGGGGTGGCACCATGAGCTACCGCACTGGGTGACCCGGAGTAGGTCTATGGGTAATAGTTGAGGTGGTGGCACCATGAGCTACCGCACTGGGTGACCCGGAGTAGGTCTATGGGGTAATAGTTGAGGTGGTGGCACCATGAGCTACCGCACTGGGTGACCCGGAGTAGGTCTATGGGTAATAGTTGAGGTGGTGGCACCATGAGCTACCGCACTGGGTGACCCGGAGTAGGTCTATGGGGTAATAGTTGAGGGTGGTGGCACCATGAGCTACCGCACTGGGTGACCCGGAGGAGGTCTATGGGGTAATAGTTGAGGTGGTGGCACCATGAGCTACCGCACTGGGGTGACCCGGAGTAGGTCTATGGGGTAATAGTTGAGGTGATGGCACCATGAGCTACCGCATGGGGTGACCCGGAGGAGGTCTATGGGGTAATAGTTGAGGGGTGGCACCATGAGCTACCGCACTGGGTGACCCGGAGGAGGTCTATGGGGTAATAGTTGAGGTGGTGGCACCATGAGCTACCGCACTGGGTGACCCGGAGTAGTCTATGGGGTAATAGTTGAGGTGGTGGCACCATGAGCTACCGCACTGGGTGACCCGGAGGAGGTCTATGGGGTAATAGTTGAGGTGGTGGCACCATGAGCTACCGCACTGGGTGACCCGGAGTAGGTCTATGGGGTAATAGTTGAGGTGGTGGCACCATGAGCTACCGCACTGGTGACCCGGAGGAGGTCTATGGGGTAATAGTTGAGGTGGTGGCACCATGAGCTACCGCACTGGGTGACCCGGAGTGAGGTCTATGGGGTAATAGTTTGAGGTGGTGGCACCATGAGCTACCGCACTGGGTGACCCGGAGTAGGTCTATGGGTAATAGTTGAGGTGGTGGCACCATGAGCTACCGCACTGGGTGACCCGGAGTAGGTCTATGGGTAATAGTTGAGGGTGGCACCATGAGCTACCGCACTGGGTGACCCGGAGGAGGTCTATGGGGTAATAGTTGAGGTGGTGGCACCATGAGCTACCGCACTGGGTGACCCGGAGGAGGTCTATGGGGTAATAGTTGAGGTGGTGGCACCATGAGCTACCGCACTGGGTGACCCGGAGTAGGTCTATGGGGTAATAGTGAGGTGGTGGCACCATGAGCTACCGCACTGGGTGACCCGGAGTAGGTCTATGGGGTAATAGTTGAGGGGGTGGCACCATGAGCTACCGCACTGGTGACCCGAGAGGTCTATGGGGTAATAGTTTGAGGTGGTGGCACCATGAGCTACCGCACTGGGTGACCCGGAGGAGGTCTATGGGGTAATAGTTGAGGTGATGGCACCATGAGCTACCGCACTGGGTGACCCGGAGGAGGTCTATGGGTAATAGTTGAGGTGATGGCACCATGAGCTACCGCACTGGGTGAACCCGGAGTAGGTCTATGGGGTAATAGTTGATGGTGGTGGCACCATGAGCTACCGCACTGGGTGACCCGGAGGAGGTCTATGGGTAATTAGTTTGAGGTGGTGGCACCATGAGCTACCGCACTGGGTGACCCGGAGGAGGTCTATGGGGTAATAGTTGAGGTGATGGCACCATGAGCTACCGCACTGGGTGACCCGGAGGAGGTCTATGGGGTAATAGTTGAGGTGATGGCACCATGAGCTACCGCACTGGGTGACCCGAGTAGGTCTATGGGTAATAGTTGAGGTGGTGGCACCATGAGCTACCGCACTGGGTGACCCGGAGGAGGTCTATGGGTAATAGTTGAGGTGGTGGCACCATGAGCTACCGCACTGGGTTGACCCGGAGGAGGTCTAAGGGGTAATAGTTGAGGTGATGGCACCATGAGCTACCGCACTGGGTGACCCGGAGGAGGTCTATGGTAATAGTTGAGGTGTGGCACCATGAGCTACCGCACTGGTGACCCGAGTACGGTCTATGGGGTAATAGTTGAGTGGTGGCACATGAGCTACCGCACTGGGTGACCCGGAGAGGTCTATGGGGTAATAGTTGAGGTGGTGGCACCATGAGCTACCGCACTGGGTGACCCGGAGGAGGTCTATGGGGTAATAGTTGAGGTGATGGCACCATGAGCAACCGCACTGGGTGACCCGGAGGAGGTCTATGGGGTAATAGTTGAGGTGATGGCACCATGAGCTACCGCACTGGGTGACCGGAGGAGGTCTATGGGGTAATAGTTAGGTGATGGCACCATGAGCTACCGCACTGGGTGACACCAACCCTAGTGACAACTCTTCTTCTGTATCCAGACCTGAATATCTCCGATCCCCCTTCCCTCTCATCTTTCCCCATAGGCCATTACCATAGCCATCATAAATATTTATAATTAACAGAGAGCAGCGATGTTTTTTTAAAATAGAGACAATTTATCCCAGAAAGTGTAATAATCATTTTACATTTTTTGTATAGCTAGAATACATAACATTTGAATTTTTCCCATTATCTTTTCAGATGCAGAGACAGGTCAAAGATGAAAGCCTACTACATGAACTGAAGAAATGTTCTCTTATCTCCCAGATTCGTCGTTCACTGTTTATCACATACAAACACCATTTCCATTTTTTTTTAACATTGTTTGTTTGTTTGGTTTTATTTTCATTTAAATCCTCACACAAAGACGTCCTAAAGGGCTCTTTGATTGTTCCCTGTAATAGATTGTTATATTTTTCACTTAAAATGTTTAGCTCATTTCTTTAAAGCCAATACGTCAGCTCATTATGATAAGTCAGCTCATTGTGATAAGTCAGCTCATTGTGATAAGTGAGATCATTATGATAAGTCAGCTCATTATGATAAGTCAGCTCATTGTGATAAGTCAGCTCATTATGATAAGTCAGCTCATTATGATAAGTCAGCTCATTATGATAAGTCAGCTCGTTGTGATAAGTCAGCTCATAATGATAAGTCAGCTCATTATGATAAGTCAGCTCATTATGATAAATCAGCACATTATGACAAGTCAGCTGATTATGACAAGTCAGCTCATTATGATAAGTCAGCTCATTATGATAAGTCAGCTCATTATGATAAGTCAGCTCATTATAAAGCTTGAGTTTATTTTGAATTCAAGACGTAAGTGTTTCATCATGCGCGTGCATAATGATGGATCACTTCTTAAAACTGGAAACTTATTTATGTTTCTTCAAGAACTATTTCCTTCGTGTTTGAGTTCAAGTAAATAATGTTGTACATATTTTGAATCGCTAAATTTTCAAAAGTAGCGTCACTGGCGGGTGGGGAGTGGGGGTGGGAAGTTTAGGGGGACCACATCTGGGGTGGGGGGGGTTGGGGGACCACATCTGGGGTGGGGGGACCACATCTGGGGTGGGGGACCACATCTGGGGGGGTTGACCACATCTGGGGTGGGGGGACCACATCTGGAGTGGGGGGTGGGGGAATCACATCTTGGGTGGGGGGGGGGTTGGGGGGGACCACATCTGGGTTGAAAGAATTCTGTGAAGGTAGCAGTTGTGGCGAAGTGAAACTGGCTGGAAGCACATTGGATCTTTGCAGATTGTTTTTATAACGGATGACGGCTGGTCAACAACATTTGAACTTAGTGAAGACTGATGAGATGCGGCTATCAAACGGCCAATGAATCGATCACTAGACCGAGATTATTGGGGGGAAGGGCAGTTCCGGGGGAGGTGGCCTGGAAATCTGGTCGAAGTAAATATTCAAGCTTAAAGAAAACTGGAGAAGTGATGGGTTGATGGGTCTACTTAAAAGTTGTTATATGTACATTTTTATAAATAATAACATTAACATAAAATAATGATAATAACAATAATATTAAAAAGATACTTGCATCTTCTGTACTGATATCAAAATTGCGAAAAGTTAATTAAAACAAAATACAAATTCACACAAAAAGAGTGGGCACAGCCGGGGACAGTTGGAGAGACTGGCGCAGGACCAGGATGCCTGGAAAGCCTTTGTTTGTAGCCTACACTACACCCCAGATAGGACGACAGGCGATGATGACAATGTAAAAAATATGTTAAAATAATGATTTAATTAATTTCCATCCATTTATTTAAAATGCATTTACTGCACTGCTGTAATTCAGATATTTATACATCAAAAATTTTGTGTTATGGAATTTTAACAATCTTTTACTCTGTATACATACAATGTTATACTTTGTATATAGGCAAGGATATACTCTGTATAAAGAAAAAAGGTATGCTCTGTATAGAGGCACTTATACTTATATCCTCTTTATAAATACAAGGATATACTCTGTATTCATACAAGGTTATACTTTGCATAAAGACAATGGTATATATACAGAGTATATTTACCCTACTCTTTATGCAAAGAGTAGGGTAAATATACTCTGTATAAAGACAAGGGTATATATACTCTGTTTAAAAGACAATGGTACACTTTGTATCATTTGATTCAGTCTGAACTTCAACTAAACAAAGACTGAATCACTGGTGTGTGATTTCGAGTAACCTTACACGCGTCATACACGCCACTGTCAAACGTTAATAAAACAAAACTAGAAGAAAGTACTATCACTAAGTTTTATGTTTCGAATTTAATGTTTCTTAAATATAAGTCATGTAATACTTTGAATATACATGCACATAATAAAATAGAAGATTGTCATCATTGTGCTACGGAAGTCAATAGGTGTACTACTGTTTCAGGGGCTAGGCTACAATACAGGCAGTTCGAGTCCCTGTTGTGTACTAAACTAAAAACACATTCTTTGGGTCTGAGACTTAGTCTCTTAAGGCCTTGGCTAATACCTGGGCAACCTGCTCCATCTGCTGTGCAGTGCCGTATACCATTGTCTTCACGGCAACCTGCTCCATCTGCTGTGCAGTGCCGTATAACATTGTCTTCACGGCAACCTGCTCCATCTGCTGTGCAGTGCCGTATAACATTGTCTTCACGGCAACCTGCTCCATCTGCTGTGCAGTGCCGTATAACATTGTCTTCACGGCAACCTCCTCCATCTGCTGTGCAGTGCCGTATAACATTGTCTTCACGGCAACCTCCTCCATCTGCTGTGCAGTGCCGTATAACATTGTCTTCACGGCAACCTCCTCCATCTGCTGTGCAGTGCCGTATAACATTGTCTTCACGGCAACCTCCTTCATCTGCTGTGCAGTGCCGTATAACATTGTCTTCACGGCAAACTCCTCCATCTGCTGTGCAGTGCCGTATAACATTGTCTTCACGGCAACCTGCTCCATCTGCTGTGCAGTGCCGTATAACATTGTCTTCACGGCAACCTCCTCCATCTGCTGTGCAGTGCCGTATAACATTGTCTTCACGGCAACCTGCTCCATCTGCTGTGCAGTGCCGTATAACATTGTCTTCACGGCAACCTGCTCCATCTGCTGTGCAGTGCCGTATAACATTGTCTTCACGGCAACCTGCTCCATCTGCTGTGCAGTGCCGTATAACATTGTCTTCACGGCAACCTCCTCCATCTGCTGTGCAGTGCCGTATAACATTGTCTTCACGGCAACCTGCTCCATCTGCTGTGCATTGCCGTATAACATTGTCTTCACGTGGAACTCTTTCACATTCCCTCAACTCAGCAGCTTACGGACACGAAGTTAACAGGTGTAGTACTGTTTCAGGGTCTAGGCTGCAATGACGGCACTCAATCTTCCCTGTAAGGTTCGTTGGTCCGTGTGCAAAGTGAAAAAACTCGTGTGAAAAGCTGCACATCTTCCATTTTATGTAATATTTTACAAAATTTGCTGCGTGGTAATTCTAAACTGCTGCGCGGTGTCGGTCGGATGTCTTCTCGCACCTTAAAGGGAACATTGATGGCATTTAGAGTCCTGTTGTGGCTGATTCTGTTGTGTACTGAAACTTCCGATAAGTATTTAAATCAGCCTCCCCCCCCCGCCCGCAATGAACCGTTCGTCGATTTTAAACTTTGAAATAACATTTATCTTTAAAAACAAACAAATAAAGTCTTTGTGTCTACTCACAAATCAGGTAACTGTCCAGTTTCTCTGGGAGTCGGCTGTAATTCTTAGTATGTGTGAATGTTCAATAAATACGTCAACAGAGTCAAAGAATCTTTAAAAGTATATACGAGGAGTTGTTAGGGTAGTCTTCCTAATATTGAGGGATGTATTATTTGTAAATAAGTTGGTGTAAATTCTGTAAATTATCTCAACGCTCATTCTCTCTCAAACTACCACGTAAATCTCAGATGATTGTGTGAACACCAGGCGAGTGTAATATGTGTGTGTTCCAGTTTTATAATGAAAGTTAAAACCAAAATATTATTTTTTTAATGTAATAAAAAAGAAAGTGTCTGGCCAAGACGCCATGATAAGAAGTACAAGATAAAGATGATGGCGTTATTTCAAATTTTTGTGTTCAGATAAAGATCGCAATGCCAAATTCCGTTGTAATGAACATTTTCTGAGTCGGTAAATATTTAGATGCTGTAAGCAATCTATTTACTATTCAAGAAATAGGCTGACATTCCCAAAATGAAGAAAGACAATTTATTAGAGTGAGACTTCCCTTTTAAAGTGTCTTCAAAGGTATTAAATCTACATGAGCAGTTATTAGACTTAAGAAGTTTTTGTTTATTTGTTATATGTTTTAAAAAACTATATAATGTATATTATTAAGTGAGAAGCTGTATTATAATAATTTTTATTATTATCTTATTCAAATATTGGCTCGTTTGTATATTGGTATTTTTTTCTTCTTTTGCTTGCTAGTATATATTTTATATCGTCTTGTTTGCATAATGGCGTATGTATATTGATTCCCATGTATATTGATTCCAATGTATATTGATGGCTTATATGTATACGTATATTTAAACTACGCCATAATTAATGTATGTTTCATACGTTTTGACAATAAAGAACACAATGAAACATCTGGACCTGTATCTTTTGATTGTAAATTGTCTTTTGAATGTAAGATCATCTGAGAGTCGTGCTGTGATAATATTTAATCATGACTCAATTAATCACGTCCTAATCTTAATATTTTACAACACTTTAAAAAAAAACTTTAATTCATTTGATAAGCAATGGTTCTAGCGTTCTTATCTTATCTGTTTACAGACGCTCCTTCTATACAGAAGATTATTGCGTCCTACGCTTATCTATGGTCTGTGTCTAGCCCTGCATTTCTACTAGAGATTTAAATGTTGATAAAGTGCTGGTTTTCCTGGATTCTTCAGGCAACCCATTCCGCGCCCGAATTCCGGACGGGAAAAAGGAAAACTTGTATGTGTTTGTTCTTGCATGCGGAATAAGAAAGTTGTTTTTATCCTTATGTCTATCTGAGGGTTGTATTAAGTTATCTTTGTGTTGTATTTCTAAATTAGAATTAATTGCTTTATGCATGATTACTACTTTGCTTTTGGTTCTTCTATCCTCTAGTGTTTCAAGGTTTAATGATTTAACTAATGGTGTTATTCTTGTCAGTTTCGAATATTCTCCAGTAATGAATCTGGCAGCTCTTTTTTGAATTTGTACCAAATCACGTGACTAAATGTTATGTGGGTGTGGGTGCTTTTTGTGTGATAATCTACAAGCTGAGCTTCATTGTGCGTGTGATAACGCCCCCCCACTTAGTTAGACTGTTACAGAAAGAAACCCAAAAATCGAAATTTCTCCTACACGCGGCGACAGACCAATTCTGTTCACTCTTTGCGCTATTGTCCCATATGACAGCTTCTCACAGTGACGTCATCGAGTTTTCCAGAGTTCTTCATTCAAGCTGAGAGTTTATGTGTTAGGATTGTGTTTGTCCCAGAGATTAGATAGCACGGGGTCGGAATATGTATAGATTGTTTTACTAGAACTATTTCAACACATTTTTTTTTAAATTAACGTTGACAATAACCTTATGTTATGTACATATATTTGAGTGCTAATAACCGTATGTTATGTACATATATTTGATTGGGAAGTAACTTATGTTATGTACATATATTTGAGTGCTAATAACCTTATGTTATGTACATATATTTGAGTGCCAAGTACCTTATGTTATGTACATATATTTGAGTGCCAAGTACCTTATGTTATGTACATATATTTGATTGGGAATTAACTTATGTTATGTACATATATTTGATTGGGAAGTAACTTATGTTATGTACATATATTTGATTGGGAAGTAACTTATGTTATGTACATATATTCAGAGGCGTAAAAGCGACTTGGCATCGGGGCAGTCGCCAAGGGCGCCGAGGGCTAATCCTTCAATGAAGTCGAAATTTAGTATTTTCATAACCTTTTGTATTTTTTTATATCCATTTGTCAATGGCGCAAAAAATAAATTAGCCAAGGGCGCTGAAAACCCAGTTACGCTTCTGCATATATTTGAGCGCCAATTACCTTATGGTATGTACATATATTTAAGCGCCAGAGCCGGCTCAATATGAGAAAGATAAGATCTGACATTCAAAGATAATTTAATATTAACATAGAACAGCGGTTATCTAAGTGGGATCTGTGGTACCCCGAGACCTAGGGACAGGCAGTATACTGTAATATTTTCCACACTTTGTTTCTACTAAACACTTATTGTCCTAAAACCAATTCCCAATATTTTGGACGTTGTGCCAGTAACTCACTTAGTAAAAAATATTGTAAATTATCTCTTCCCATTTCCACTTTGACACAAAGAAGCTAATTCTTTCTTGTTAAACAAAATGATCAATTGATACATTTGCATGGATTAAGGTCTATTAGAAATTTATGTCATTAAAATTATTTTCATGTCTGGAATTATTTCATAATTAACATTATTATCTAAGTCCTAAAAATCGAAGAATTGGAATTCCTGCAACTAATTTTTATTCGCTTTAAGACAGGGGTCGGGAAACCATGGCTCGTGAGCCAGATGTGGCCCTATTGATGGCTGTATCTGGCTCTCCGACAAATGTTGGATTATTTGTTTAAAAAAACAACAACGTTTATACAGACTCCTTTGATGAACATATTAATTGTAATATTAAAAAACAACAACATGACAATGTTATTAAAAAGCATTCACATACATAATTATTGTAATTTTAGTGTTGAATTTACACAAAATACACACATTTACTTGAATTTTTAGTTTTAAACATAATGTATGGCTCTTACAGAATTACTTTTCAAAATATGTGGTGTTGATGGCTCTTTCAGACGAAAAGTTTCCCGAATCCTGTTTTAAGACATGTTTCCCGGCTTATAGCTGTGCTAAATATGAAGTAATGCTCGCTAAGTAATAATGAAATGTAATATGAGGTTGCTGGTTTGAGTCGGAATTAGCAGAAAATGTAAATTGATAAAGAATGACCACCCATTGTAGTACTTTTATTTGAATATGTTCCTTTTCTTATTTTTGTCTATTTATCACAGGCCTATGATAAATATTCCTATTATTATGACTCGTTATGTTTGCTGATAAACTTCTAAAGTTTTAAAGACATATGAAATTCTTAAACATAAATCTCTATGCCTCAGTTTTATCGTAGGTGCATGTTTTGAGAAATCCCCATGTCAAAGGTACATTGAATGAAACTAGGGAACCACTGGCCTAAATCTCATGTGGCCGCTTTAGGTCAAAGGTTATTTCTTTAAACAGATTCAGCACTAAGAGCGACTTAAATGAATGGTCCATAAAATAATCACTTTGTTTACAATAAATAAGTATCAAAAAAGTAAATGTTTTGTTTTTTTTACAAGTCAGACAAATAGAGCTTAGGGGCCGTCCATAAATGACGTCACGTACCTAGAGGGGGAGGGCGGATGGGGTTCACACATTTGTGAGGATGAGTGACGAGGGAGGGGGGAGAGGGGGTAAAAAATCGTCCAAAATCGCGTGTCGTTATTTATGGATGGCCCCTTAAGCAGCGATTTTGTAGGAGAAGGAATTTCTCATTTCATGTGATTGGGAAAATATATGATTAGAATAATCGATTTTTTAAAATGTCATATAATTTAATTGGTTGTGTGATATGGATTTTTAAAAGATCATGGAATTTCATGGCGTATGGTGTAGATTATAAAATATACTTTCCTGAGCTTGGAAACCTTTTTTTTTATAATTTAAAAAGAAATTTTATTGGCCGCCATGTAACATAATTTCAAAATACTATAAGACTAAATAAGACTCAAGGAAATACAGGTGAGCATTCAGTCTAGAAATATGAAATCAACTGGATTGTAGACAAAATTGTTTGTCTGAATCTTTTAATCAACATACATAATTTGCAATGTATGTCACGTCTGTCTGTCCGAGACGCTACTAATTTTAGAAAGCAGCGCACCAAATTACTGCACCAAAAATAACTCGTTTCGAACGTTCAACATAAAATAGTGCAATATGAAAATAATTGAATAAAATAAAAATTAAAAAAATGTCTGTATTACATTACTTTTTTTTCAGATGTGTATTTTTTCAAAATAAATAGATTTCAGCTGAAATGTATTTATTTTTAAAACTTCCGTCATTTTTGACAGGTAATACACTAGTAGATATATAAACGGCGTTAGTGTCACGGGGTCTAAGGACAACATACTTTGAACCCCTGACGCCGACGTGTTTGACGTTATTTTACCGCGGCGTCCCTCTTTCGACCTGTCCTGCTGACATCGAACAAAACCCAATACAAAGATGACGTCACTGCATGACCATCACGGGAACTACTTTAAAAAGAATAAATAATACATTTTATTTAATATGTGAATGGAGCAACTTAACGACTCCATCAACATCTGTTCAGAATAATACTGTAAACCATCGAAATAAAACAGCTACAAAATGACTAACACCAATGTATGTTTTTTTTTAAAACGAGTGGAAAAGAGGGGGGGGGAGTGGCCGCTTGGTGTGCCGAACTGTTTAAAAATTGGCTTTTCCGCCAAAATTTGTTGTTGAATGCTCAGAAAAACGAAATCCTTGCACTGGCTGAAAATGTATTGGGGGAAAATTATATTGTCATTTGCCCCTGTTCAGCCCCATCCCTCCCAGGAAGTCTGTCTGAAAATTCTTTTACCAATGTAGCAACGGATGTCTCGTCTTATATCCTGCCCTATTTCAAGTGCAGTGGTTTTTCTTACATTTTATGAGAGGGAAAAACAATTGACGTTTGTTTGTGAAGTTATTGACGTGGTAAACCAGGGATTCTCAGTTATAAACTAAACGATCAGTTAAAAAATTATGTTTTCTCATTTTAATGCTAAGGGCGTTACAGCAGTGATGGCGAACCGATTGTACTCGTGCCACAGACGACACGCATAGTCTCATAACCCGGCACTTAATCAAACCAGCTAAGCCAAACCACCCTTTTCTGGTTTCTTTGGGGTGTTGGCACTTCGCTATAAATTTTGAATTTCGGGCAAGCGGCCCCAAAAAGTTTCCTCACCACTGCGTCAGTCTCTAAGAATATCTATAAAAATGTGTCACGTGGTGAGAAAAAACAACAATTATGAATAGATTAACGTTCAATGAAATATATTATTCAAGGAATTTAGTATAACAGAAAAGCTAAGATTAATATTTAAAAATGTTTGTTCTTTTAAATGAGTCTTTTTGTTCGTCTGATATAAAGTTAGAGAATCAAATTGAGCAGTTTTCACGTGTGTCTACCGTAGCTACAGGCCTGCTCCACTATCTCTGTGTTGCCATGACAACTCGACGCACCTGTTGAAGTCCCGCGAGATCACGGCACAGACTAAGACCCCGAGAAGGTAGAATATAAGCATTTATTGACTACATTTTCTTTTACTTTTAGAGCTCCGGGGATAATTACACAGACTTAAGGTAAAGTAAACTCAGCGTGTGATTGTATTTTAACAATCTAAACTTTTGCAATATAAACTTTTACAATTTACACTTTTGTAATCTACACTTTTATAATCCACAATTTAACAATCTAATCTTTTTACAAATTACACTTTTACATTCTACACTTTAAAATCTACACTTTAATAATCCACAATTTTACAATCTACACTACAAACTAAACTTTTACATTCTACACTTTTTACAAAATACACTTTTACAATCTACACTTTTACAATCTACACTTGCGTATTTACATTTTAAATTTTATATTTGAATTTGAAATTGTATTTTATATAAGAATTGTTAAACGTGTATTTAAGTTAAGAATTAATTTACATTTTTATATTAGCAGTAGAACGTTTATATCTCATAATTCTCCACTAAATAAATATAAATGATAAATGATGGAGCGAACCATTATGTGGGCATTCAAACATACATTATTATACATGGCTAATACAATAATTTAAGATGAACTATCATCTGAGCATTCTATTACATGTATATGAAATTACTTGCTTCAACCAATAATATAACTTTACAGAAAGAATCAAGAAACTTTCCTTTAACCTACATTCACCCTTCCTTGCCCAATATTTCTTTCTTCTTATGCCTGCCATTTGTTTGTCCAGCGTCCAAACTTGTTTACATTCGATTGTCTTGTTTTCATCATGGCTCCCTCACGAGGCTCACATACGGGTGTTGACTTTGATGGGCAAAGTGGCAGTCCTCAGAGGGGAAAGGGCTAGATCTTATATTGAAAGGAAAATATAATTCCTGTCTGCTCTGAGCTGATTACTGAGCAATTAACTTTAAATATTCCTAAATTTATTAACATTATTTTAAAAGCTTAGAATCTAACCAAATAATAATAAGAATAATTATGATACAAAATAATAATCTAGAATAAAAACGCTCTGGATGAAAGATATTCGTTAAAAAAAAATGTTAAAACATATTTTGTTAGGAAATTCTGTGTATAAGATAATTTCAAATGTTCATAATTTTAATATGCGTTTAAAATTTCTCACTTTGTGGTTTTATTTGTCGCTCAACGCCACTTCAACACAATCGTTCGTTAAGTAATGATAATGAGAACCTTTTTTTTTAAATAAAAAAAATCTCTAGTCTTTTTTTTTACAAATTATATTTTTATTTAAACTGAATCACAGAATTGGCAGCATACCTTGTAAGAGATGTCTTAAATTATCTTTAAGGACATTGTTATGTTGAAACCTTTTATCTGTGAAGAAATCACCAGGAGCCGTAAACTCTCCAACCCCTGTGACGTAGTAACATTTACTTTTATGTTTTCATTGGTTCATAAATGGGACAGTAAATTTTTTTGTATTGGTTGGTTCCTGCCCTAATGAGCTAAACCATGACATCTTATCTCTCTCCTGTAGATGCTTAGGTTCACTTTAGCTCTCAGCCTCCTGGCTGTCGTCACGTCTGCCGGTTTGGACGCTGCTTGGTCAAGGTTCAAGGCCACCCACGGAAAGAGTTACATAAATGCTCTGGAGGAGATGTATAGGTAATGTAAGGTCAAAGGTCGTGTTTAATTTTAAAAAAATATGAGTTGATCAATAAGTTGTTTGATATACAGTTCAATACAAGAAATCGATTGACTTTTATACATTTATGAAAACAAAACCCTTCGCCGCACCCAACCTCTAAAAGGGGTCTCCAAACTTTTCTGCCGAAGGCCGCATTAACTGTAAAAAAGCAGTTTGGGGGCCGACTACACACTAGAGGTCCAAATAAGGAAGAATCTAAACATAGATGTAGTTTTTAATTATATATTTAATATTATGATTTTTTATAATATTAATATTTTTTAATATTATATTTAATATTATTTAATAATACATTGATACACTTCACATGAAAACCTGTACTAATGGGACTGGTGATATTATTTCCTGGATGCCAAAATATTAGATATTTCTAGCTTTAGATTTGATGTCCCTAACACCAACAGTGACCTGAGGTCAGACAAGTTTGTTCTCAAATTGTTCCTCACGTATTTCATCCTAGAAAATTTCTGTTCGCACAAGTATGTTGTTCCAAAGATTGAAAGGTACCTTGATGCAAAAGCTTTGACATTAGAAAGACTTCCTTGGGCAAGAACTGGGTAAAAACTCTAAAGTCCTTCTTTGAACTTGTCCCTAAGGAGGTCATTTGATTGAAAATCAATGACCTCCAGCTGCAGTTCATCTGCTTCAAATGGATCTTGAAATAGCCTCACTTCTTCTGCCTTTGAATACAAGTCAGCAAACGGCTCCTGAAACTGCAGCTAGAGATCTTTGATGATCTCGCATGCAAATGATGTGGGAACTCAGCTGTTGCTTCAGCCATGAAGACCTTGCACTGCTGAAATTGTGTCAAGTTGTTGGCCTGTACTTGTTCCAAAAACAAGACAAGTGCAGATCTGAAGGCCTTTAGGTGATTGTATAGTTCGGAAACTAGATTTTTCTCTCCTTGTAGTTTTGAAGTTTTTTTGGTAAACTACAGGTAAAAATAGTATCTTTTTTTTTATAATTAAAAGGTCTCCAGGGGCCGGATAAGAGAGCCTCGCGGACCGCATCTGGCCCACGAGCCGCAGTTTTGAGACCCCTGCTCTAAAATGTACTAAAAAGCAGACGTCACTTTGATATACACATTTGGAACATGTTAATCAAAGTTTTATAAAAAAAAAGAGGCGAAGCTTTTAGACGCGTCATGCGGATCAAAGTAGATATTGTACGAACATGGTTACTCGGCGTTGTTAGTGCTGCACCGTACACGGTATTAAGGAAACATACATATGCAATGGCAATGAGGTATAAGCCAAACTATGTGAGTTATGTGCAGTGATGAACATGTACATGTATTTGCGGATGAACGCTTTGATTATGTGGTATAAGAATACAGTTGTGATGAGATCACTGGTGTTATTTTGTGGTATATGCAATGATGTTGACATGCGATGACATCAAGTGTAAGTCTTTGCTAGTTCAAGTTTTGTACTTTTGTTTTTTCCCGTTCAAAGGCGTAAGGTGTGGGAGGCTAACTTGGCGTACATTCAGGAGCACAACGCCGCCTATGGAAGGGGAGAGTACAGCTTCTTCCTGGGAGAGAACGCCTACGCTGACATGGTGAGTAGTCTGCCCTTTAATCGTGTTCGCTCGTTCAACAATAACAACGTCACAAACATCAAATGTAAGTTTTCTCTAAAATGTAGCCGGAGCTAAGCCTTGGGGGAAGAAGCATATTAAATTCCTTAGAATACATTTAAACATTGCCAAGTTATCACGGGCGCAATAATGATATTCGGATTCGTGCACAAGTATTCAATGAGCCTTGGAGAGCCGAAGAGACAAAAATCTCTTGTTCACACATCTGATGAGATGTCGCGTGTTGGCACGTGCAGGAACTACCAGATTAAACCAGCCTGACTTAAAAACACAACCTGGCAACTGAATTCTGATCCTTATTGCTGTTTGGCTGAGTTGTTTTTTTACTTGGCCTACAGGAAGTGAAAAAGTTTTATGTAAAATTTGCCTGATTGAATCTGATGAAACTAAAAGGGGCTTCTTATCTTATCTGTTAGAGGCACTCATTCTATACAGCAGATTATTGCGTTTTATTGTGATTTGTTCATTGCTCAACGTTGAATTTTCATTTGGATTTTTTTTTAAAATTAGATATAATTATTGCAATACTTAAACTTGTGGGGATTATTTACTGAATTAAAACAATGTTCATATTTTTAAATTTTTTAAAGTGTTTTTTTAGGGCTGCTCTTAAATTGTTTACGTGTGCTAATGAACTAATATTAATGGGAAAACGCTTTTTTCTTGTTCTTAGACCAGCGAGGAATTTAACAAGGTCATGAATGGTTACCGCATGCGCACTGGTCCCGGAAGTCCAATCGTGTATGCCGGTGGTGACCCCAAGGATCTGCCAGACACCGTCGACTGGAGAGACAAGGGCTACGTCACGGACATCAAGGACCAGGTACGTGACCACTCCAGTCAGTTGTCCGAATCAAATTTTTCTTTAAATTCAGCATATATAGCAGTTCAATAAATGTTAGACTGAAGTTTTAACAACAAAAGAACTTTTTTTTTAAAAAAAACAACAATTTCGGTATTTCTTTGGTATTTCTTTCCTGTAATTTTGGACTTTGTAAAGTGATCCTACATGTGGAAGAAAATGAGAAGCCCCGAGACTAGTGCTTTTCATGGGTCTTCCTGGAAGACCCTCCAAGCTATCTGGCCCCCTCCCCCAGAAAAGGACGTGACAGCTGGGAAAACAGGACTTGGTCAGTAGAAGTTTCAAAACATTGAAGATCCCTGTAAAGGTTTCAAACATTGAGGATCCCTGTAGATGTTTCGAAACATTGAGAATCCCTGGAGACGTTTGAACATGTCTGAAGTCGCCTATTCTATCATCTCGGCAGAGATCTGATAAGTTTAAACATGTCACCACGAAGACTGTCGCCCTAAAGAAGATCAATACGGCTCGCTGTGCGAGAATCATCTATTCCAAAATTCAGAGTTGATTTGTCCACAGATTGTCCCAGTAGGGGTCACCATGACCCCATGCCCTGCCCTCAGATCCAGAGCTCTTCTGGCCATTGGCACATTTAGGTGGGGGGTGGTTAGCCCCAGCGGAAGTGACTTTTTAATTGTAGTGATGGGCGATAACTTCGGGCGGCTGGGAAGGATTTTTTTCTTTGTTTATAAGGTGTGACACGCCACCCGCTCCTTTTCAGGCAGCCCAGGCCTGGCTACTTAACCCTTTCTTTTCTGCTTTCTTGCCCTAATTCTAATGAATCGCCTTAGAGTTTTTGCATTTGTGATGAAGTACTGTTAAATATAAACCTATTCTAAGCCTGTCACAAGTGTTGATCGTTTCGCTCATATCAGAACTGCATAATGCGATGAAAGTCAATATAGCACGTTGGTCGAGTGGCATGCGCGGTCGTCTGGCGCAGAAGCGTAACTAGGTTTTCCGCGTCCTTGGCTAATTCATTTTTTGCGCCCTTGACAAATAGTGAAAATAGTAAATTATATAGAAAGAAATTGATTATTGAAGGATTAGCCCTCGGCGCCTTCGGCAACTGCCCCGATGCCAAGTCGTTGTTACGCCTCAGGGCTGGCGTACGGATGGTCACGGGTTCGAATCACCGTAAAGACCAGCATTTATTCCAGGGGCTCCGTATGGGTACTTAATAATAATAAAGGAAGCAAAGGCGGCTTGGAACAGTGTGGAACCCTCATAGTCGTGGCCTGTGAACGCTGCATCATCACTCGCCAACGACCGGCATGGTCTGTGGACGCTTTAATCTCCTGTAAAGAAGGAGCGACTGTATAGACAAGTCTTTTTCTAAAATAAAGTAATTTTAATTTAAAAAATGATTATTTGCACAAACACAAAAATAAGTTGTTACAATCATTTTAATTTTTATTTTTAAAAACAACAACCTCTTGTATAAATCACTGAGCTACATAGAGTGCTGATCTGCGCATTGAGAAATAAAATATAATAACTTTATAAAAAGTCAATTTTAATTTATGTTTTTATTTAAAGGGCCAATGTGGCTCTTGCTGGGCCTTCTCTACCACTGGCTCACTTGAAGGACAAAACTTTAAAAAGACTGGGAAGCTGACGTCACTGTCCGAGCAGAACTTGGTGGACTGCTCACAGAAACAAGGTGAGGGTCAGACGGAGTTTGTGGTCCAGTGCACATAAGTTCTCTACCTTTCCCGCTATTGACCACAAAATAAACAACCCCGTAAAAACAAAATTTTTGACTATAAATCCCTTATGTGTGAGACAAAACTAAAAGTATTGATTTTGTTCAAACGCGACAAACATTTACAGCCTGAAACTGAGTGAATCACACCTGGTTAAAAAACGAGATGTGGTCACCGATAGCTGGCGTGAAGTCAAGTGACCCATAAAATGTAAACAATAGCGACCGCTACATATAGTTTTATATAGATAAACTAAAAATGCATTAATTTAATTACCGTACGTTTGATCGATCTCACATTTTGATACGATGCATTGTTAGGCGACAAGAGTCTATGTGCCAAATTTCAGATCGATGGCATTACGGGAAGTGGGTCATTTTTGACTTGTGTTTTTCTGCCCGCCCAAGACAGAGAGACAGAGACGGCGGTGAAGTTAATATAAGGGATTTAAAAACACTAAATCGGACAATATATATTTAAATATCGTCACAATCCATTTGAGAATTCAATGTATTACTTTTGTACGTTAAATTCTATGTGTATACAAAATACAAATTTAAAAAAAACTTCTACATTCACTTAAAAAATAACACTTATTTTACATTCACATAAAAAACAAGTCCATTAATCTAAAGTAGTTAACACAATCAATTTTTCAACAGGCAACCAAGGCTGTAACGGTGGTTTGATGGACCAGGCCTTCACCTACATTAAGGTCAACAACGGTATCGATACTGAGGCTTCTTACCCGTATGAGGCTGTTGTGAGTATCGTAGTTTGTAGAAATCGGGGGAATCTATTCAGTATTCGTGAAGGGGTTTTATTGCCAGCGTTTAAAAGATGTAAGAAATGTGTAGTAGTAAATAAGAATGAGATATGAGATGAAATGTGTAGTAGTAAGTAAGAATGAGATATGAGATGAAATATGTGGTAAAAAGTATGAAGGAGATATGAGATGAAATGTGTGGTAATAAGTATGAAGGAGATATGAGATGAAATGTGTGGTAATAAGTATGAAGGAGATTTGAAATGAAATGTGTGGTAATAAGTATGAAGGAGATATGAGATGAAATGTGTGGTAATAAGTATGAAGGAGATATGAGATGAAATGTGTGGTAATAAGTATGAAGGAGATATGAGATGAAATGTGTGGTAATAAGTATGAAGGAGATATGAGATGAAATGTGTGGTAATAAGTATAAAGAAGATATGAGATGAAATGTGTGGTAATAAGTATGAATGACATGTGAAATGAAATGTGATGACGTGTACAACTTTCCTTGTAGTTTCTGTCGGCCAATGAGTGGAGTGAATGCTGGTCAACTGTGTAGACGTCATAATTTATTTTTATACCTAACCCCCCCCCATTAACCTCCACAATGACCGCAGGACGACACGTGCAGATTTAACACCGCAAATGTAGGGGCCCAGGACAATGGTTTCGTTGACATCAAGTCCAAGGACGAGGGGGCCCTCCAGGACGCCGTAGCCAATGTGGGGCCTATCTCTGTGGCCATTGATGCCAGCCACTCTAGCTTCCAGGTAGCATTGTGTAGCTGGGTAGCACTCATCACCTTCAAACACATTCAGTAGAAAGATTATTTTAAGAACAGTCAATGTGGGCAATCCTTAAATATTTCTAATTAAAATTTCAACACTAAAGCCAAAGATTTTATAAAGACAGTTTTTTTAAAAAAATATTTCTGATCGATGAAATGTTGTGTGTGTCCAGCTGTACAAGGGGGGTGTGTACCACAACATCCTGTGTAGTCAGACAGCTCTGGACCACGGTGTGCTGGCAGTGGGTTATGGAAAGTTCCAGAACAAGGATTACTGGCTAGTAAAGAACAGGTAAACAAGGTTTTTTGTTTGATTAGTTTTGATTACTCGTAGTTGGCATGAATACCAATGAAATGGGAAAAGGTAAATTTAACTGACAACAAGGAAAGGTTTGGTATAGAAGAAAAAATTCATATGAGATAGAGCACCTTGTTGATTTGTATACAATTTTAAGATGAGTTGAGCGCGTAGGAAGCTAAGATATTGACGTGATTCTCTCTTCTCAGCTGGGGCACATCCTGGGGAGAGAAGGGCTACATCATGATGTCAAGAAACAGGAACAACAACTGCGGCATCGCCACACAAGCAAGTTACCCCACAGTCTAAACAGCCGTTCTAACCACTTTGGTTTCCCTGAGGCGTCCACACAACATGTTGTCATTTTAAGAACTGCGGAAACTATTTGGCAACCTCACCATTTACTTTGACACCTCTCAATACTATTATGATAAATATCAAATTTTGAGCTTTAATAAAAGTATTTCTATAACTTAACCTTGTGTTGATTGCGTTTTGACCTATGGATTATTGCGCAACAAAATGTTTTTGAAGTTCTTCATTGAAAAAATAGTTCATATACTTATGAATTAAAATGGCTAAATACAGATATTCCTACATATACCAAACAAAGCTGTTAAACACGAGAAATGAGTGGGCAAAAGTCTGTAAAAGAAAAGATCATGAGAACAGTTGCAAGTTGGCGTTGAGAGTACATTAAAAAAAAACTTAAAGCAAATTGTCATCCGCATCCAAAGATCGATGAAAAAACCCTTTGTTTTTGTAACAGCGCTGAATGTTTTTTCAACAAAAATTCCTCTTTTGCGTGGATGCCTAATGAATCTTCAAAACGTGAATCAAAAAAAAATCGTTTAACTCGCTTTCATTAAAGCTAGAACCGAGTAGCTTCCGTTTGGTCTCCGCCTATACCTTTGTTTCACTATGTGAGTTCATTTTAACATTATGTTTGCTATTTTTAGTGTCATCTCCAGGTAAACTTAAGTATGGATATTAAAACAGAACCTAAAACATGTGTTTGCTGTTTGTTTGTTTTTAAATTCGAAATCGTACTTTTACTCCGAGTGATTATCTTCCCCATCGATACCGGTATCGTAATCCCATCTCAGACGACCAGAACACGACAGCCGCTATGATAGGAACCAGTCTGATCTCTCGCAGTAAATTAGTTTGTCTTCTTAGTAGTCGTGCCACTGACACGTTTATTCTATTTTTATTTAAACTTCCTTCTTCTTAGGTGCTTTTATTATTTTAAAAATTCTGAATGGCCCAGTTAATGTTCCAGCAAGTAAATAGAAACAGATGGTGTGTTGGTGTATAATTATGTCTCGTGTTTATGTCTCGTTGTTCTGGTGATTTCTGGGAGCTCTGAAGCCTTCACTCAAGTGTCATCTTATGAAGTTGACATTTGTTTCTGTCATTGTATTTATTATTATTTTTTTTAAATGATGATGTAAACTGTTGGTTTTTTTAGAACTTTTCAAGTGACTAGAATATAATATTTTTGTTATTGTTTTTGTTTTTAATAATTGTTCTGATTAAATTTTAGATATCCTTGACATGATACACTTACAAAATGTAAACGACAGTTCCACAATATATAGATTAGGACTGAAATAAAGCGTTTAAATGTAATTTTAAAAATACACAAACAAATTGTGTGATCAAAACAATAAATGAAAGCCTTATTAATGAACTAATACAAAGATATCGGTACTTTTGATGGATATAGAATGTCTTAATAATTTAAATATAAATTTAATACTTGTGGTAGTACTGTAAGTTATTTGTACTGACGAATGCATTAGCCGAAAAGTATACCTTTGTATTAGTATAATTAATAAAGCTTTCATTTATTGTTTTGATCACACAATTTAATTGTGTATCTTGTGGAGGCATTATTTTTCTTTTGTAGATATAACTAGAAGGCAAAAGTGGCACAAGGTGTGGGTAGACCACACGAGTGGCACAAGGTGTGGATAGACCATATGAGTGGCACAAGGTGTGGGTAGACCACACGAGTGGCACAAGGTGTGGGTAGATCACACGAGTGGCACAAGGTGTGGATAGACCATATGAGTGGCACAAGGTGTGGGTAGACCACACGAGTGGCACAAGGTGTGGGTAGACCACACGAGTGGCACAAGGTGTGGGTAGACCACGTGAGTGGCACAAGGTGTGGGTAGACCACGTGAGTGGCACAAGGTGTGGGTAGACCACATGAGTGGCAAAAGGTGTGGGTAGACCACACGAGTGGCACAGGGTGTGGGTAGACCACACGAGTGGCACAAGGTGTGGGTAGACCACACGAGTGGCACAAGGTGTGGGTAGACCACACGAGTGGCACAAGGTGTGGGTAGACCACATGAGTGGCACAAGGTGTGGGTAGACCACATGAGTGGCACAAGGTGTGGGTAGACCATATGAGTGGCACAAGGTGTGGGTAGACCATATGAGTGGCACAAGGTGTCGGTAGACCATATGAGTGGCACAAGGTGTGGGTAGACCACACGAGTGACACAAGGTGTGGGTAGACCACACGAGTGGCACAAGGTGTGGGTAGACCACATGAGTGGCACAAGGTGTGGGTAGACCACATGAGTGGCACAAGGTGTGGGTAGACCACATGAGTGGCACAAGGTGTGGGTAGACCACACGAGTGGCACAAGGTGTGGGTAGACCATATGAGTGGCACAAGGTGTGGGTAGACCATATGAGTGGCACAAGGTGTGGGTAGACCACACGAGTGGCACAAGGTGTGGGTAGACCACACGAGTGGCACAAGGTGTGGGTAGACCACACGAGTGGCACAAGGTGTGGGTAGACCATATGAGTGGCACAAGGTGTGGGTAGACCACACGAGTGGCACAAGGTGTGGGTAGACCACACGAGTGGCACAAGGTGTGGGTAGACCACACGAGTGGCACAAGGTGTGGGTAGACCATATGAGTGGCACAAGGTGTGGGTAGACCATATGAGTGGCACAAGGTGTGGGTAGACCATATGAGTGGCGCAAGGTGTGGGTAGACCACATGAGTGGCACAAGGTGTGGGTAGACCATATAAGTGGCACAAGGTGTGGGTAGACCATATGAATGGCACAAGGTGTGGGTAGACCACATGAGTGGCACAAAGTGTGGGTAGACCACATGAGTGGCACAAGGTGTGGGTAGACCACATGAGTGGCACAAGGTGTGGCTAGACCACATGAGTGGCACAAGGTGTGGGTAGACCACATGAGTGGCACAATGTGTGGGTAGACCACATGAGTGGCACAAGGTGTGGGTAGACCACATGAGTGGCACACGGTGTGGGTAGACCACACGAGTGGCACAAGGTGTGGGTAGACCACATGAGTGGCACAAGGTGTGGGTAGACCACACGAGTGGCACAAGGTGTGGGTAGACCACAAGGTGTGGGTAGACCACACGAGTTGCACAAGGTGTGGGTAGACCACAAGGTGTGGGTAGACCACACGAGTGGCACAAGGTGTGGGTAGACCACATGAGTGGCACAAGGTGTGGGTAGACCAAATGAGTGGCACGAGGTGTGGGTAGACTTAACGGGGGTACACGCCCACGCCAAAGCAGACAGATCAGTGGTGGATATTTAGTCGCTTTGTTTGTCAAAATGAGTACAGAACTAAGCCCAACAGGGATTCGAACTGGCCCGCACTGCAGCCTTGCACTGGCAACAGTAGCACACTTGACATCGTGCACCAAACAAGATATAGCTGGTTGGGTAGGCCAAGGCGACCGGAGAATTCTATGCCCAGAAAATGCTAAACTGACGCACGCAAAGTGCCCAGGTACTGACCGGGGACTCGCGAGCAAAATTGCAAAAGTCCACAGGAATATGTATAATGTTAGCAGGTTGAATAGTTTTTTTTTAAATATTGATGTTATTACCATTAAGCTGACAGCTGTTTTCGATCACGTTTATTGAAACTAATGATTTATCAACTGACGGCGAACCCATGACTTAACTCTCTCATATGACAAGTCACATCGCGACACAAATGATAATGACTAAAAAAGATGTAGACCTCTGTACCTGTTATCTCAGAAAGTGATATTGACGGCACAAAAGTTGTTTTTTTAGTTTCAATTTCAATCGAATGAGAGGGTAATTGGACAGGGGCGTAGCTTTATAGTCAGCACCAGTTCAGGGGCTGCTCGGAATTAAATGATAATTCTGGCTCCCCCCGCCCCCCCCCCACCTTCGCTATTAGAACTAACGTTTTTTCCAAAAAATGTCGCACCACAAGGCACGGAGAAAAGTGCCACTGGGGCGGAACATCCCTCAAGGCACACACTGTCCTACGCCACTGCTAAGAATCAAGTTAAACATTCAATGTTCGCAAGTAAATAAAATTAAATTTGAACAAACATCTGTCATTTTCAAATTTCATATATTTTATTTGGCACTTTTTTAAAGTTTAAGTTTCAGATTTGCCGGTCAAATGTATGATCATAAAATCCCCTGTATTCACTGACCTAAGGAATAGCGTGAAATTATGACCTTCTGTCTTTAATGCCACAGCTCCCGAGGTGTCTGATCAAACGAAGGAAAGTGTGGACGTGTAGTCAGACTATGATCGACCCCGGCAAAAAAAAGTTGCCTAGATTGTGCAATGTTTTTCCACTTTGATTTTACCAAAAATATTGGTACTCACTTTGAATCTGAAATTTGAACTCACTTTTTAAATGAAGTAGATACAAGATTTTTGTATACTCGGCCTATTCTTGTATTTTAAAATAATATTTATGAAACATGCCTGTTTTAACAAGTTGCCTTTGCTATTATTTGTCAGTTTATCAGAGATGATTTGACTTTAATATTACTTAAAAATATATTCTCGCCCGTGTACCTAACATTTAGAAAACTCATGATCGTTGGTCAACTCATGGCCATTAGTCAACTCATGGTCACCCAGTGCCTTGGCCAAATGACGTTTCACCTAGTGCCATTAACCAAATGATGGTGCACTTATCTGCAAACATAGCGGTGACCCTTCAGTCTGTTTTGTATGTGTTCCGCCATCACATGACACAAGATCTATCACAGGCAACACGTGACTAAAGCACCAGGCAGATTACAAACAAATAAATAGGCTTGTTCAATGAACGCAACGTTACTTTTGCTGGGATAGTGGTCACATATTCACAATCACATTAAAGGTAGGTTCACTCAAAGTGTGTGTGGTGCTGTTGTAAAGTTAAACCTCGGTTCAACCTCATTCCGCGCTATGCCCGCAAATAGTAAGTTAAATAGTTAAGATTTACATTATTATTTCGGTGAGTGGCCCCTTACAAAAAAAATTGTCATTGAAAAAATCATTACGCATTCAGCTCAATTTATGAGGTGTTATACAGAATCTCTGACAGAAGAATATTGAAGCAGTTTACCCAAACTTGTCAGAACATATACGACTGCCCCAGACATATTGGACGTTAAGTTCTTGTTAAATCTGCTTTTGATAAAATGTTAGACTTACTTTACATTTCGGAGGGAGTCTCTGATAGAGGCGGCCAAGGAGGGGGGCAAGTATCATATCCACCCCAGGTTTGATGGGGGCCCCTTATGGGAGATTCTTCAACGGTATGAGGTCTACACTTACACCCATTGGCCTAGTATATCACACTTGCCCAAAGCCCCACGTAATGCTAAGACCTATTCTGACTCTTTAATATATCATCCTTCAAGCCCTTCAAAGTTAATTTGTACATAAGGTTGATCTCGCTGACAGATAATTAAGTACACAAGTTTACAATTGGTTTCCACTTCGTGAAAGTGCATCAAAGTTTAATGACATCAATAACTTTTTAGAAGAAATGGAATGAATCACTAAAAGGAACGCATATGTGTATGTCCAGTGCTATGACAGGACCAAGAATTCAATCACGTGTATGTCCAGTGCCATGATAGGACCAAGAATTCAATCATAAATGTGCCCAGTGCCATGACAGGACCAATAATTCAATCACAAATGTGTCCAGTGCTATGACAGGACCAATAACTCAATCACAAATGTGTCCAGTGCCATGACAGGACCAATAATTCAATCACAAATGTGTCCAGTGCTATGACAGGACCAATAATGCAAACACAAACGTGTCCAGTGCCATGACAGGACCAAGAAGTCAATCACATGTGTTTCCAGTGCCATGACAGGACCAATAATTTAGTCACGTGTATGTCCAGTGCTTTAATAAAACCAATAATTTAATCACATGTGGGCCCAGTGCTCTGACAGGTCAAGAATTCAATCACATGCTCTTGTGATCTTCTGCTCACGGGGCACCAGCAACTGGGTCATGAATCCTTTGAAACGTGACCTATCAGCTTTCAATCAGTCTTTGAGAGTTCTGGCCTGGGGGAGCAATGTAGCTAAATCAAAGACACGTGTGGGAATGACTCCAATTTAACAAGTGGAATATTTGCTCAATATGATGGTATCGTGGAATCATTGCCAATATCGACATAATAAAAACTCAATCTAAATATCATTCTAGCCTTTTGATATCCTTTTGTGAAAGTGAAAGAACATAAGAAATGTGTAAATAAAAATAACAACCATACCCAAGTGTTTTCATTTTGAGCTTCGGAGTAAAAGGCGTTTGGACTCCGATCGCTTGCCCATAATTAAAATAGGGGTGCACCGAGTATGATTTTTTTGCTGAGTGCCGAGTACCGAGTAGTTGCTGCCATGTTTTGCCGATACCGAGTACCGATACCGAGTACAGTAGAAACCTCTCATAACGAGCACATCTTATACGAGCACCTCTCATAACGAGTTTTCGCATAACGAGCAATTTTTTTTTGTTGTTAAAAAAGTTACTCCCTTAACGAGCGAAAATTCACCCAAAACGAGTGACGCAGAAATGGAAATTCCATTTTTCCTGGAAATTCATTTGGTGAGACACTGTTTTGCGTCAAACTTTTTTCTCTCGTTTTAATAATGATTTCATTTTCAGGATATATGCTATTAATAAAATCATTATTTCTTTATTTTGTTTTTTAAAATATACTTTGTTAAGAACTCATTTAACTTTGTATAAAAAGTAAAATTTATCTTTAAACCACGTTTCTGATGTGTTTACAAGTTTCAGATCATGACCTACACATGACTCAAGACAAAACACACAGTTCTCCATATAAATGTAAAAATAAAATTTGGAACTCATTTTGAACCTTGAACTTTGACTCATAATTCGTTCTAACCAATGTTTAAAATGGTTTTTGCACACGGCCACTTTTTGTGAATGAAATAATGAGTACAAAGCAGTAGTTATAGAGTCAAATTTAGGTTGAAGGATGAATGGTTGCCAATAACACCAAGTCTGCACACGGGACATTTTGTTATTCCATACGAAACGAAATGTTTAAGGCATTCGATTCTACGTGCATCTTTGCTATTGGAGCAATTACGTAATACTCGGCATCGACATCACTAACGCGGCCGATTGCCGAGTATTTCCGAGTATACGAGAATCGGCCGATTGCCGAGTATTTCCGAGTATACGAGAATCGGCCGATTGCCGAGTATTTCCGAGTATACGAGAATCGGCCGAGTATCGGTTCAGCCCTAAATTAAAAGCTGACGTCGAAAACATGAATATTTGTCATACAATTCCTTCGACCAGCTTCGTTTCTCTTTAAAAAAATCTTTTGTCTTTTAATAAGAGGGTTTCCTTTCAATATAAACTTATTGTAACTGGTAAAATCTCTGGTATTGGCATTCGAATTATGACGTCACCACGTGCGCTCTGTCATTGCCATGCAGAACATTTCTGTCTCTACGCCCTCATCTCCAAAACACGGTCAAGCTCCCCACCCCCACCCCCGGCCCCGAATGAGTTAGATGTGAGCCTCAAGTGTATTTTCCCCCCAGATGTTGAAACTCTCTCTCCTCGTGCTCGGACTGTTGGCCGTGGCCTCGTGCGTCAGCCTGGACGCCGAGTGGTCAAGATTCAAAGACACCTTCGGCAAGGTCTACAAAGATGCCAGGGAGGAGATGCTAAGGTGGGTCTAGATGACGTCATCTGAAAACAGGACAAAAATGACATTTTAGTAGGACAGGAAAAGAAACAAAACAAATATGAAAGACGCGATGGTTAAAAAAAAACCAAAAAAACACTCTAGCATTTAATCCATCTTGTCGTGTCTGCTTTTATATTGGATAATCGTCATTTATTATGTGATAAACATCATAGGTAGTCCTTTTTTTTTAAAAAAAAGCACTAATAAACATTGAATAAAAGTTTAGAATGCGCCATTTCGTTGTGAGAGGCTAAGTCCTTGCATTTAGATTTCAGAAAAACAGCCATAACTTAATTTTCACATTCTGTCTTATGTTAATTTAAAATTTATTCCAACCCCTCCGTTTCTATTTTTTTTTAATTTTTTTTTAAGTTATTTATTTATTTATTTTTATTATTATTATTATTTATTTATTTTTTATTTTTTTTATTTTTTGGTGTTTGTTTAGAAGGGTCTTCAGCTTTCTTCCTTGAGTAGGTTTAAAAACGAAAATTGAATTACCGGTATTTCTGAAGTTGTCCAATCATAGATAAAAGTTTCTCTAGGGATTTTGTTACTGTCATTTCTCTGATCTTGAAAAACACATTATGAATATGCGGACGCACAATGACATAAATCAGAATCCGTTAATTGAATTTTAACAACTATTATTTTTTTTAAAAACATCATTTACACAGAAGAACGTTGCGTCAGTTTTATTGCAGTGTAATAATATTCTTTTACTTTCATGTAATTTTAATTTCTTTAGAGTTCTTAATTTTCTCTTTCCATTTATTATATCCATCATAATAAATTTGAAAAATAAATTTAAAAAATAGTGTGCACTTTATATACATAAATATGTGTATGTGTAAACATTAAGTAAGGCGTATCTCTTTATTTTTGGTTCAGGCGTAAAGTCTGGGAGGGCCACCTCTCCTACATCAAGGAACACAACGACGCCTACGAAAGGGGAGAGTACAGCTTTTTCCTTGGAGAGAACGAGTTCTCTGACATGGTGAGAAATACGATTCTAGTGTAGTGAAATGGTTACGGTTAGGATTAGATTGGGACACGGGGAAATAGAGTGGATCACTAGGAAATAGACAGGGACATGTGAACATAGATTTTAAATGAATTGTAGATTGAATTTAGAGTGGAAAAGATGTAAATAGATCGGATCGCGTGGAAATAGTTACCATTTAAGTAAGTTGGTTAGCGTGTAGAAATAGATTCAAACACATGAAGTAGATTAGAACCCCTGCAAATAGACTGGAACACGTGTAAATAGTTTAGTTCCTACGTAAATAGATTGGATTACGAGTATAAAAGATTGGGTTCCCAGTTAGCAGTGTGTCATATTTTAAGGATATTTTGTCATAATAAAATACTAATTCTGACAGTTTGGTCTAGAATTGATTAATTATAGTTGTTGTTCATAAATAATAAAGATTATCTTAAAACAAATACGTCGTAATGGCGAAATGTTTTCTTCAGAGCAATGAGGAATTTGTGCAAACCATGAACGGATACCACATGAGAACCGGAAATGGCAGCCCGCTCGTGCACGTAGGAGGCGATGTCAAGGACCTTCCAGCGGAAGTTGACTGGAGGACGAAAGGCTACGTCACTGATGTGAAAAATCAGGTAGCACCAATAATTTATTCACCTTGTTGTCTTCTTCCACACCCACTAAACCAACTTGTTGTCTTCTTCCACCACCACTAAACCAACGTGTTGTCTTCTTCCACCACCACTAAACCAACGTGTTGTCTTCTTCCACCACCACTAAACCAACGTGTTTTCTCTACATCCATCGTTTGAGTGTGTATAGGTTTAACGTTTACCCCTGAATGTAGCGAAGTTGGGGGACAAATTGAAGGTAGCGGTGTTAGGGGACAAATTGAAGGTAGCGATGTTGGGGGGACAAATTGAAGGTAGCGGTGTTGGGGGACAAATTGAAGGTAGCGGTGTTAGGGGACAAATTGAAGGTAGCGGTGTTGGTGGACAAATTGAAGGTAGCGGTGTTGGGGGACAAATTGAAGGTAGCGGTGTTGGGGGACAAATTGAAGGTAGCGGTGTTGGGGGACAAATTGAAGGTAGCGGTGTTGGGGGACAAATTGAAGGTAGCGGTGTTGGGGGACAAATTGAAGGTAGCGGTGTTAGGGGACAAATTTCATGCTGGCAAAGTAAGACTTCATTTGGTGTCATTAAGCGAATTGTTGCCTTGTCGTTAATTCGTCGTGTCCAGAATAACCCAGAGCCGACTAGAATACCAACATTCAGAAAATCAACTTCATTTCTATGAGGTACATGAAAAATGGGCAACACTACAGATTTGCTAAAATGTACTCATGTCCCAACACTATCAACGAAATCTACATCATTAAGTTGTAAAAAGAAAGTAATTTTTAAAAAAATATTTTTGTGTTTTAAATTTAATGTATTTCTTTTAAATGTGTTTCTAACCATCATCGACCAGACGTACATCCTAATGAAGAATTTAACGATAAAAATGTCCTTAATTTTATTGTGCACCATTTATTTCAATGAAATAGAAATTAAACACGGCGCTGGAAAGACTCAATGAATAAACCTATGTACAAAAATGTGTAATAATTTTGTGGGGTTTTTGAAATGTTTTTTTTTAATTTATGTTTTTATTTAAAGGGCCAATGTGGCTCCTGCTGGGCCTTCTCAACCACTGGCTCACTTGAAGGACAAAACTTTAAAAAGACAGGGAAACTGACGTCACTGTCCGAGCAGAACTTGGTGGACTGCTCACAGAAACAAGGTGAGGGTCAGACGGAGTTAGTGGTCAATAGCTGGACAGGTAGAGAGATATAAAATGTCGGAATATTAACTATCACAGCAGTAAGTGCAAAAGGTCGGTTGTTAAGCCCATGACGTAGCATTGTTACTTGTGTTTGTTCGTATCTCAGTGCATGGGACCTCAAGTCCTCCCAGAGTTGTCAGATTGTCTCAAGATGATTGAGTTTAATCTGTCCTTCAAACCGAGACGAATTGTGTGATAGCGAAGGACTTTGGCCAATTGAAACTTTGACCTACAGATGAGAATCGTTAGTTTTGATGGCGTGCCCTGATGGTATTAATCCAGAAATCCTTTATCAACGTTGACCTGGGTTTGATAGAATAAAGGCGATATGTTACTCCTATCAGTAAAAAAATAACTGTATGGCTCTTAACGCGATGCACTAAGCGATGTATAACACAAACTTAATGTGCCTGGTGAAATTTCACTAAAAGGCGTTAGAGCATGATTTGACAGTTGCCGTAACTCTATTATCCATAAGAGAAATTTGGAAATATCTGAGATCTGGATTTGAGTTGTGCTGTGTTAACGGCTAAGATTGAAGATAGATGATGTAATTCTGGCGTAATTCTGGTATAATTCTGATTCTTCTTTAAAATGAGTGCATGTCAGCCATATGTAGATTTGCAAAGATTGCGACAATATTGGAATGAGTTTATAATTATTAATTCACCCGAATAATGTGCATGTTCAGGGATCATTTTAAAACTGACCCCTGTTTGTGTATTGGAATTATATCCACTGGCTAGAAGGTTAAAGTATTTCCCTTTTCAACCTTGTCAATGTGGCGTCTATTAAACAAACTTTTTGTAGATATTGATTAAGGGACGGGTATCAGGATATAACTTACAAGTCTCCTCTGTTGGTAGGTGGTGTCCCTCTTCAAATTTGAGAATCCGTGTTTGAGTCTATTCAGAGATGCTATAAAAGCAGGCGGCATCGGGTGCATTATTCAGTAGGTGTAGTTGTTAACAGGAGAGACATGTACATACGCCTACCCCTCCCCTTGACTCAATAAAATTCATGAAGGAACCGGCGTGTCTTAGCTTGACCTGGTATCTTCAGCGACCAGAATAGAAGATAGCGGAGAGTTAGAATAAGTCTAGTGACGTAGATTGACAGTGAAAGTGAGAAGTAAACGGAAATAGACCTGATCAAACAGCCAGTTCACGTGGAGACCATAAAGCACCAACAAAACTTAACTGGAAAGACCCGCTCCCACGCAGCACAACATTACGTTATGTTGGCAAGATGCGGGAATCATTTGGTGGATGCCACCGCTAAGATGATGGATGGAGGGAGGTATGGATGGATGGAGGGATGGGTGGATGGATGGGTGGATGGATGGATGGATGGATGGATGGATGGATGGATGGAGGGATGGGTGGATGGATGGGTGGATGGATGTATTATAAGATTTTCTAGTGTTAGGTTCAAGGATGTGTGTAAAAATAAATTTAGGAAATCAGAAATGGGGGATAAGCTAGTTGACAAAACTATCAGCCATCGTTTTGACCTACTTCAGTGACCTAATTTTACAGGGCACTTAATTCCCGTCATGACTTATTCATCGCTCGGATTCACCCCCCCCCCTTTTTTTTCCTTCTTTCCCAAATGATGGTAATAAAAAAATCCATCTCCGGTTTGATGACGTCAAACAATTCTGATTAACTGAACGCAGTCAAAGGGGAACAATTTTTAAAAATGAATGAACATGATTTATTGTCTGCCTTAACTCGAAGGGGGCATGATCGGGGAATTGTCAAGACATCAAATATTGCTTCATTCTCAACGTTTTATTCCACACATAATTTATACAGGTGGTTAGGGAGGATGTTACATTTATACAGGTGGTTAGGGAGGATGTTACATTTATACAGGTGGTTAGGGAGGATGTTACATTTATACAGGTGGTTAGGGAGGACGTTAAATTTATACAGGTGGTTAGGGAGGACGTTAAATTTATACAGGTGGTTAGGGAGGATGTTACATTTATACAGGTGGTTAGGGAGGACGTTAAATTTATACAGGTGGTTAGGGAGGACGTTAAATTTATACAGGTGGTTAGGGAGGATGTTACATTTATACAGGTGGTTAGGGAGGACGTTAAATTTATACAGGTGGTTAGGGAGGACGTTAAATTTATACAGGTGGTTAGGGAGGACGTTAAATTTATACAGGTGGTTAGGGAGGATGTTAAATTTCAAACACTTTTCAAATCTGAAAATGTTCTGTTTGGGGGCCGTCCATAAAGTACTTCACGCTCCAGAGGGGGGGGGGAGGGGGTGTAAGGAAGTGTGACAGTTTGTTACAGGGGGAGGGGTCCAGCCATGAGTGACGTCACGGTGTTTTATATTAAACTGTATTTATTTTGTAAAAAAATTTTTTATAAATTGTTCGCAAGTGTGACATACTTTAGGGGGGGTGGGGTTGGTCTGAGATTTATGACAGTATGTGACAAGGGGGAAAAAAGGGGGGGGGGTAAAAATGGTACAGAATAGCGTGACGTACTTTATGGACGGCCCCTTGCCTCATCTTCGGTAATTTTTAATTTTTCAAATCCTCAAAACTTCTATCTTACATCTTATTCTCTCTATCTTTATATTTTCACACGAACTCGCTGTCTGTCTCTCTTTATCGCACACAATCACACACAAACACACACACACACACATTCACTACCTTTATCTCTTTTCTGTATATTAGAGAAATGTTTGTTTGAGTTTTACTACTAGTACCACAAACGGGGATAAGCCAACACTGTATCAATGCATCGTGACGACATCACATCATCGTTGGATTGTGTCGCGTGAGAATCACGAGATAAGTGACAGGGAGGTCACATGGGTAAAAGCGCGCGAAAGCAGTTGGAAGAGTAATGGCGAATGTGTGGCTGATGTCTCCACGTTGTGAAACCTCATAGTTATATTTGTGTACATAGTGTGCATATTAAAGTTATTTTATTGACATTAATTCTTCAGAGGATTATTGCATTAACGATTATGTATTGTGAGAACGCCTACAAAACAGTATTCTTGTCCCGTGACGTCATCACAGCATCGTTGACTCGTGTGAGACTCTGTCTGACATGTTATAACCCGCTTTTGTGACCGTCATTTAGTGAGGACAGTTTAAATGGGGAAAACGGTAGTGGAGAAACGTGACGGTTTCGATGATCGATGATGACTTAACGGGTATTTCTGAATCCACCAGGAAACCAAGGCTGCAATGGTGGTTTGATGGACCAGGCCTTCACCTACATCAAGGTCAACAACGGTATCGATACTGAATCATCATACCCGTATGAAGGCGTCGTGAGTAAATATGTTGTGTTTTTTAAATAAACTTTCTAAATATTTTTTATTTGCTAGAAAAAATATTGCCATTATTTTATTGATGGAAAAAATTCAAAGAAAACCGGATACACCGAATGACATCATCTTACGGTCTATTTATGAACCTAAATGAACATAGGTTTGTTTATTAATGGGTTTTTTCCCCTGAATTCATTGATCGTGGTTAATTTTGGTCGCCCCAATTTTGCAATTTTAGGGGGGGGGTCCCTTAAACAGCTTCAATCTTTCCTTTGTTCCATTTATTCGCCTCATACTTAATTTCCCCAAAGCGTTATGTACTAAGATGACGCGGTGCTTCCATGTAAAAGCTAGACGGTTTGGCGAGAGATTGCGTTCCTTTTATTTTTATCTTTAACCCACGCGATGAACTTTCACCATCATAAATGTACTCAGCTATATGGAAAATCCCGTTGGCGATTGTGCCAGATTATGCTTCAACTAGTCAGCTATATGGAAAATCCCGTTGGCGGTGTGCCAGATTATGCTTCAACTAGTCAGAGCGTGACGTGAAAACCGGGATGTTTATTTAATTTGGTGTTTCCACTCTCAAAAGCCGCCTAATTGTAACCCACGTGTCAGATCATTTACAGCAATTTATAATTTGTTTGTCTGTTTGTTTGTTCTTAAGACCAGGAAGTTTTATGAACTAATATTTCAATTATTTAAGTAATATTTTGTCCACATGTTTCTATTTATTTTAGGAGTTATATTTACTCAGGTTTTACTCATTTCAATTAAACGGGCTCTGGAGTCTGGACTCTGGACTCAAACAAATATTGGATCCTATAGATAGTTGTCCTGTGTGTCAATTTTTGTAGGCTTCAAAACAGGGGGTTGAGATAAATTTAACTAAATCTATAATTGCGCAAAACACATCGTTGTTAAATTAATATAGAAATTATAGTAGGGTTTTTTGTTTGTTCTTCTTTTGTATTTATAGCATAAACATAAGACACTTCTATTATTTTTTCTATTAACATCATGACGTTTTACTTTTAAAAAATAATAAAATCAGTTTTATTGTATTTCCTCGAGTTTCATTTTTCTGTTCTGACTCAAACTTTCTGCTGTAAAGCTGATCTTCCATACATTATACCCCCCAGGATGACAAGTGCAAATTTAACGCCGCCAATGTCGGGGCCCAGGACACTGGATTTGTTGACGTCAAGTCCAAGGATGAGGGGGCCCTCCAGGATGCCGTGGCCAATGTTGGCCCCATCTCTGTGGCCATCGATGCCAGCAAACTTAGCTTCCAGGTAACAACACCCCCCCCCCAATTAAAAAAACAACAATAAAAAACACGTGATTTTAGTTTAGAAATTTAAGCGAAAGTAACTATGGTCTAATTGAGGTTGCTTTGTATTATTTCAGGTTATTTATTGACTCTTATCATTAACAACTGAATACTATGAAAATACAAGTATCGAAATTGGACAACATTACATAGTATAGGCAAAAAACCACAAGCTATTTTTAAAAAAACATGAAAATACTTCGCCAAAACAGCCATGTCGGCATCACTCGTGGCGCTGTTGTCAAAATATTGTCATTGTTGGTCCATGACCTCCTACGTCACAACCACATTCTTCCAGTCACACTGACCAACGACATTCCAACCCCATCCCTCCCCGCTAGGAACATCTAGCAGCTTTATGTCCATCAAAAGGTTACAGTTATGTTTATGTTTCGCTATCGTAACCCTCCTGGTGGCATCCCAACCATTTCTTTGCCCGACAAATTCGGGCAAGAATAGGTCTAATAAACCACTAAAGGACACACCCGGCTGCCAAGGTCACATGGCCAATGTGATGGGAATGGCCCTCGTTGATCACGATGGACAAACAACTCACGCAGTTATGTCAGAGCCATGAGAAAACCAATTGCCTCAGTGGCGTAGAAAAGTGCCTCTCAAGCTTTTTAGTATGGCTGACCGGCGGGAATTTAACCATTGCCTCGGTGGCGTAGAAAAGTGCCTCTCAAGCTTTTTAGTATGGCTGACCGGCGGGAATTTAACCGTTGCCTCGGTGGCGTAGAAAAGTGCCTCTCAAGCTTTTTAGTATGGCTGACCTGCGGGAATTTAACCATTGCCTCGGGGACCGGTGGACTATTTTACCAGTACTGACGTGGTAGTGAAATGTAATTTATTTGTTTCATTTTATGTGCTTATTGTCGAGAAATTGACATATTCTATAGGGTTAGTATCAATGGTTGCAAATGGAGAAATATAATTTTTCTGTCCTTTCCTGACACTTTCTGTGGACCAGAGTCGGATGGCCCACAGACCGCCACCGCCCACGGCCCCACCTGAGAAGCATCAGCGTAGTACTTTGGGTGAATATATGCATCCTTCGTTGAACAATTTTATTTATATCCACGGGCGGCATTTTGAGCAGTCGCAGGGCTATTTGTGCGGAAGAAGGGAGACAAAAGACCAGGCCATTATAGAAGGAGAAGACAGACGACAACTCAAAATTATTTAAAATTATTTTTTCATCTTGCAGCTGTACAGCGGTGGTGTGTACCACAGTTTGTTCTGCAGCCAGACACGACTGGACCATGGTGTCTTGGCAGTAGGCTACGGCAACTACCAGGGCAAGGATTACTGGCTGGTCAAGAACAGGTGGGTTGGAAATAGCAGGTGCGGTCAGTTAGCTACTGACCATATCAGGTGTCGTCAGTTAACTACTGGCCATATCAGGAGTGGTCAGTTAATAGTTAATTACTGACCACTGCTGTTTCTTTACAATGTAAGACTGGTGCTAAGTATTTTATTATGATAAAATATGTCAGTTGCAAAATGAAAAAGACGTAGTTTATAAAAAAAATATCGGTAGTTTATTTTAATACAATTATTTGTAGTGTTTTTCTGTAGTTCTTTATGTAGTGATTATTTATGGTTATATAGTAATATATGAAGAGTCCACTTCCAAAACCTACTAAGTCACTTTTTAGAGTTTTTGAGAAAAAGGCAATTTATGTTTGAGCGACCTAGCAGATTTTGCAAGTATTTCACATTTGTAACAATGAAATACATCGCATTTAGTGTTTAGTATTTAGTGTTTAGTGTTTTAGTATTTAGTGTTTAGTATTTAGTATGTTTTAATGACCAAACCGAAAGAATAATGTAGAGTTTTACATATTTAAATCAGAAAATGGCGGTAACTCATTTTGCTGACAAAAATCGACTTTTAGGCTTTGCAAGTGGACTGCTCATGTGGTGTATAGTTTATAGGTTCCTTTATTTAGTCTCATAAACATGTAAATATATTCAAAAAATTCATTGCTCCCCACCAGCTGGGGCACCACCTGGGGAGACAAGGGATACATCATGATGTCCAGAAACAAGGACAACAACTGCGGCATCGCCACACAAGCCAGTTACCCTACAGTCTAAAGACGGGAAAGTACTGGGAACTTTCTCATCGCCTCATTTAGGGCAGAGTTGTCCTGATTGCTTACAAGGGCTAGAGTTCGTCTCAATCTGTTGAACATTAAGTTAACCGGAAAATAAAAACAATTAATAATTAAGCCTTTTTTATCTCTATTTTTGTTGTTCAAACATCGTTTTATGCTTAACTTATCGTTTTAAATGTAACATGTTATCATGGCAAAAAAATGGATTTGTCTATGTGCTAAGATATATTTTTAATACCCATTAAATTGGATCTCCAAAAGTAATATGATCTTAAGTCTTTGAAACTTATTGGAAACATATTTCGTATAAAAGCTCAATGATATAAGATTGGCCAGTGAGATAAGATAAGCAGATAAGAAACACATGGCGCGAGAAAGCACGGAGACGAACATTCAAGAAAACCAAAATTAAACTTCAGGTCGATGTTTCTTTTAACCTTAAAAACATCACATGACAAGGCTATCGTTGTTGATATATGAACGAAAATATAATTTGTGGTGTTACCAAACAAAAATAGTTATTCCTGAATTTGTAGCATCCAGGCTCTCACAAAAAAAAACCTAAGATCAACTTTTCTACTTACTAATACCTGGAGCCATCATTTGTTATGACACGGTAGTCGAGTGGCAGTGCGCTCGACTGGCGTACCGATGGTCGCGGGTTCAAAACCATGTTTTTCAAGGGCATAGGGCGTCCCCGAATGGGTACCTAACACTAGTTAGGCGGCTGGGTTATGCGTGGAACCCACAAAGCCGTAGCCTGTGAACGCTACATCACTTGCCAATAGACCATCCGTCATGGTCTGTGGACGCAATTATCTTCTGCATAGAAGGAGCGTTTGTATAGATAGATAATGCTAAGGAGATAAGTCCAGATAAGATGTCCAAATTGTCAATTAACTACTTGCAAACTTGTTGTTATCACAAGAAAAGGGCCTTAAAAACGTGTTGACGTGTAAATTAAAAAGTCAGTAAAGATCTCCCGCTAACTTGCCACTAAGTCGAAAACTTTTAAACTCCAACATGTTCCAAGATTTAGGCTTTAATATTACAGATGTTTTTTTTTCTCTTCTACTTAATTACATTTTATTAACCTTCTATTCGATAATATTTAAACTAAAATGTGCCACAAATAGTAAAAACATTGATTGTTTCATGGAAGACTTGCCATAACGGAAATACACAAGTCTGATTTTAGCTCTAGGGAATATCCGATATATTTCTTTTAAAAATAGCGTCAAACAAGAATTTTCGCAATTTCGAATGTTGGCAATTGACTATTGGTCAGATATCTTAATTTAAACTTAATTTTGGGGGATGTCATCACAGTTTGAATCAAACAAGGCTGCAGTACGGACATAAACTATCTATATATATATATAAAAGGTAATTTATATGTTTCATACTGAACGCAAACATTCTTATTATTAAATATTATTGTGTTTATTTCTTTTTCTAATATTATCATTAATATTACTATAATTTCATTATTATTGTGTGTTTTGTTTTTTTGTAAGGAATTTTTTCAATAATTATTTTCCCGTTGTGACAAATGAATTTCACCCGTAGTTTAGTGATGCTAAACTTTTAAATACCTCTTTATATATGTGCGTGTGTGTGTGTGTGTGTGTGTGTGTGTGTTTGTGTGTGTGTGTGTGTGTGCGTGTGTGTGTGTGTGTGTGTGTGTGTGTGCGTGCGTGCGAGCGTGTTTTTATTTCTTAAAAAATAATTTCAGTTGTTGCTTTTAAAATGTTTTTTTTTGTTGTTTGTTTATTTCTCAATTTACTTTTAATCCACTTGCGGTTTTAAAATCTTTAGCTTTTAAATTGCTTGAATTTCACTTTTCTTGATTAATAGTAAACGAATTTAATCATTATGGTTGATAACATTAGAGCCATTTTAAATAGCATACTATTCTTCTATGTTAATTAGGGGCCTTCACATCCTATATAACGCCGAAGGGGGGAGGGGGTTGATGCAAATTTGTTATTTTTGTTATATTGGGGGACATAATTAATGTTACATAATGTTATATGAGGGGGGGGGTAAAAAATTGACATTTTCGCGTTATATAAAAAACGAGCAACAAAGCGACGTTCCGCCTCCGTTTCAGTGGCATATTGTCTAGGAGTAACAGTGGTGATTAGCAGGAGAGACACACTTCAAGATGGGAACACAGTACTGAATGATGACAAATACACTGCACCAAAAATAACTCGTTTTGAACGTCCGAGTAAATTTGTTCAATACACTGTATGTCTATTTTTTTTCTTTGCTACTGATTGGCTGTAGGAGTCTGTGGGAGTTTGAGGGACCAATCGCTATCGAGGACCGGACAGAACGGACAGAAAATTGCCTTTTATTATTATAGATAATATATAAGATGTGAAAGGTCCTTTAACATATTAACTTAACGATTTGAAAAGGACTATTAACTGTTTGGGGCCGTCAATAAAGTACGTCACGCTCCAGAGGTGGAAGGGGGTGTAAGAAAGTTGACAGTTTGTGACAGGGGGGATCCGGCCATGCGTTATGTCACGGTGTTTTATATTAAATTTTAATTATTTTGTTAACAAAAAGGACTTTCTTTGTCGAAAGTGTGACGTACTTTAGGCGGTTTCCAAGATTTTTGACAAGGGGGAGATAGGGGGAGTTAAAAATCGTCAAAAATAGTGTGACGTACTTTAGGCGGGGGGGGGGTCCAAGATTTTTGACAAGGGGGAGATAGGGGGAGTTAAAAATCGTCAAAAATAGTGTGACGTACTTTATGGACTGCCCCTTAATACGTCTATTTTTTTTTGGATGAATTTAGACATCTTCATTACAGTTATTAAATGAATGTAGATGGTCATAACTGTGGTGTTGTTGATCATGTTATTCTTATGGGACTTTCTATGGTTGCAAAACATATTTTGGACCACGGATATGACTCGATCTCAACATCTACGTTCGATTTTATTTATTATCATGTCCTTGTTTGAGCAATACAAAACATGCAGCAAACCTTTTATGAAATATCGTGTGGTATGGAATTTTAAACATGGTTTCGATAGAAAAAAAGGAAAGAAATTACTCCGCAGTTCACTTTAAGTATAAAATTGACAAATAAAGCGTTATAAACAATAAAACTTTCTTCGTTCATTTTAGTACTTAAAGGGAACAGCGGAGTATTTTTTAAAATCCATCTACTTTTTGTAAGTAACAAAAGGTTTAGCTATTTGCCCCGGTGCTGTCAATATGTATGCTCTACAACTTATAACAGCATGAAAGGTGAAAGGTTAATAGTCTCCAACTCATACACACAACTCAAATAAAACCATATGGACTTATAATTGCCATTAGTGAAGGGAATGGATCACAGACGGTTCGGTAAACAACAAACAGTTTTTAATAACTAGTGTAACAATTAAAAACACGAATCAAATTTATCTTGTTTCATCTTGAACCACAGGATGTCTTGTCAGTGCGTTGTCAATCAACATCACGATTCCCCAAGCCTTCTAGGGACCCCAATGACCAAGACTCCGTCGTCCGACACACACCTACTTGTTTCAGACTCACGGTCATCTCGTTGCTATGTAACATCCCAACAACCCCGCCGTTCTTCCAAACTGTTTGAAGCCATTCTCCAAAGAGATGAGGACCGGGCCACACGATTGTGCAGGGATCACTCGCTCGCCATCAGGTCAGTGGCCGAAGGAAGCTCTTTCCCGTTGTTGCTTGTTGTTCACGCGGGGATGGAACTGCTGGTCAAGGCAGTGACCGTGACGACAGTGTCCTTGCTGGACGCTTGTGAGGACCTTGAAAAAAGGTTAACCCCAAGTTTGATGAGCCGCTTGACAGAAATGGAGATTCCCGATCATCTTAGTTTCGCTTTGAAGAATTCGGGCGGCAGAACTCCAAAGGATCATCCCGTAACTAATAATGTCGATGGACGGACAGAGGAAAGTCATGGCCACCGGATTAGCGGTTTGAAAAACGGTTACAGTGGTGGTAGTGCTGTTGGTAGTGAAAGGACATCTCAGTCACCGGCGGGAAGTTCGATTACAGAATCCAGAGAAGTAGCCGACAGCACAAACCAAAAGACACTAAAAACTGTACAGCTTGTGTCTACACTTTCTACTTACCTCCCAGAGAAAAGCGTTGAACGTGGGGAGAGGGGGAGAGATTGGCTGAGAAACGAATGCCTGGTCGCGGTGACCAACGAACATTACATGTTGGAGAGGTTAAAAATTTGCATGGACTGTCGGGTGAACACACGGGGCATCACCTTTCTGCCCTGCGGACATTTCGTCACCTGCAAAATGTGTGCTGGGAAAACGTCTGTGTGTGGTCAGTGCAATAAACGTATACTGGCGACCGTGGATACATACCTCAGTTAAACCAGACTGTGGTCAAAGGTTGGTCAGTTAAACCAGAATGTGGTCATCTGTTGCTAGTTAGATCAGATGATGGATTTAACTGTAGCAGAGATGACCACTGTAGCCTCCAGTCCAGCGTATAGTGTGCTGTCCTACATCCCACCATCCACTTACAGCATTACCCATGGACCTCCTTTGAGTCTCCTCTGATGGCCTGCAGAGAACGTTGCAGCCTGCTGTGGTCACAACCTAAGTAACAACCTGGATTGGTGGCAACCTGGGTTGCTGACACCATGTTATGGTTGCCAGCTCGAGTTAAGTTGAGTTTCAATGCAGATAAAAGGGATTTTGCCGAATGGAAAACTTCAGCTCTTTACAACAACAAAAACAACAAACAACAAAACAATTTAATTTAAAGCTGACATTATAAATTACTGTTAAAATTGACTCTTGTAATTGACCCTAAAAATGGACTCTTTTCCGTGCATTATTTTTGTAAAATATTTTTAGTGAACAATATTTGCGTAAATTCAAATAAATTGACAAAACATGCACTCTTTAATTGTACCTGTTCGTTAATGAGTGAGGGAAAAACACTTCATCAAATTTTTTTTTAAAATCTACTGGGCTCTTCCTTTGTCCCTCACCTCTAGCTATACCTCAGTAAATACAGCAGATTATGTGACAGGCCAATCATCGCTAAATCGTCTATTGACACTTTCATATTCAGTACATGCAGTCAATAGACAATTATAACGAGATCTGCTAAATATGTATTTAACTCATATAGAAGAAATCACAACTGAAAAGACACTGTAACCTCTAGAAATTTATTTTTTTAACGATTTCATTCGATCCTAGAGAAAGTTCTTTTTAAAAAAACAATTATAATAATAATAATACAATTTTTAAAATGAATTTTAACTTCCCTATCTATTTAAAAGTCAATAATCGGAATTCCTCTGTAGATACTTTAAAGAAAATTGCACGAGACTTTTTTTTATATAGTTTCTAGGAATTCGTCATTAATACAGTTAAGTTTCATAAGAATTTTAAATAAGTACACAAAGCAGACGAGACAATACACACTATCATTTTAAATATGTCAAAGTGTTTTCACGAGAAAAGTTTAGTTTAGATTTGTAGGAGAAAATGTTTATCTATAAATAAATTGTGTGGGCAGTACTTAAGTAAAAAAGTTGTCTAGTCACTAAGTTATTGAAATAAAACTTTTGAAGACTAAAATAGATATTGAGTAAGAGATTTCAAATTTTCGGGATTTGATCTTTTTTTAGAAAATTGTGATAGCAAAAATTGTTGGAACGTTTCAGTCATTGACAAGTCCATGTTTTAGTTACTAACAGTTTGTTTATATCATAGTTACTGACAGTTTGACACATATTTATATCATAGTTACTGACTGTTTGACACATGTTTATATCATAGTTACTGGCAGTTTAAAACTTGACATATAATAATGCATGACACTTAAACACATTTTGTCATAAGATTATAATTACTGAAATTTAAAATCATGTTAATCGTGTTATAATTACTCACATTTCAAAACATGTAATAATAGTTATAATGAATGGTATTTCAAAACATGTAATAATAGTTATAATGAATGGTATTTCAAAACCTGTTATCAATGTTACAATTACTTACATACGTTTCAAAATTCCAAGACAAATATAACCATGTTTCGAAAATTCTTATTACTAATTTTAACGTCTAGTAAGACACACACCAAAATTAAAAAAAATTTAAAATAAAGAAAGCTCAACATTTTTTTTTGTTTTGTTTAGAAAATGAGCTTGAGACTCTAGTCATGTATAGTTTTTAAAGACCCAATTTTGGCAATTGTAGGCAATATAAATAAAAACGTACTCTCATCGATACCATTAAATTGTAGCTATATCTATTGGATTGAACATTACATTTTTTATATGGACCCAATCACGGGAACTTGTTATATTTATATTATCATTGCTTTTTTTCTAGCAGGACACACTTGTTACATACAGCTTTCCTTACAGCACCTATTTTTCACAGACTTTTTTATATTACTACCTGGCCTGGAATGTTTGATCTTATTGCTATATAAGGTTGTGTTAAATATGAGTTCCGGTCCTTTTTAAAAAAAATAAAAAAATAATAGGAATTATATGTTATACGGATTGATTCACAGGAACTTGTCATTTCATCTAGTTGATTAATCTTATTTATGATCAGAACATGTATGAACTGTTCAGTGACCAAATATTCTCAGTTTTAAAAAAAAACAGAAAATGTAACACGCTAACCGAGTCGTCAGATTATTATTTTGATGAAGACTGCCGTGGGCTTTATTACTTATTTTTTAAAACTGTAAACATTATTGCTGTAAAAATACAAAAACAAATTGTGTAATGAGAACAATAAATTTAAGTTTTATTATTGAACTAACACGACAGTAAATGTTTCGGCGAATGCCTTCATCAGTACAATTAACATACAGTACTTACATGAGTATTAATATTATATGAATGTAAATTATGACGTCACGATTTATCAAGAAAATAGTTACGTGAGTCTTAATAATTTGAAGATATAAATGTATTGTTTTGATTACACAATTTGTTTGTGTATTTTGTATTTTATTTAAAACTTTTTCGCAGTCCCATTATATATGATTTATTGTTAATCATAATTCATACCTAATGCCTAATGATTTTAAAATATTTTAAAGTTGATATTGTAAAAAGAATCGATCTTTTTAAAGATAAAATTAAAATCTCATTTTTACAATGCCAATCAATATCGTTCTTATTATTTAAACACCTATCAATACACTTAATAGAAAAATTAAGACGATACGATTTTGCAGAAGCATTCATTGGCCACGAGGTGCTAAAAAATAATTTTGGTAACATTATTTTCAACTGTTTACATATCGCAAGGTATTCCATAGTTAATATTTATAAATATTTGGCTTACAAGCCGCCGCGTAAAATAAATCCTCCCCCATAAATAGTTCCACCCACCCCCCTCCCCTAGGCGAAATTAATTTTAAGTAAGTGCTCCTTGGGAGAATATGTCTTCCTTCAGATTATAATAAAATCCCCACTAACTGTAAAATAAAGTATTTCCCCAAAATTTAATTTTGAGTTTCGTTTAGCACAAATCGATTTACACTACATTTCAACTACAGACTACACAAGACAGGTCTGTTTAATGTTTAGAATTTGCACAGGAAACGAAAGCACAAATAAATCCTCTCTTTGATAGCCACCAAATCGTTAATGTATCTTTATTGCCTTTGCCCTAAAACAAAAGATATATTGATCTTTATACTGCCTCAGTTTGTACATTAATAATCAAGAATGTAAACTTTCATTGTCTGACAACACAAACTGCTTCAGTCTTATGTCTTGTCTTATCTCTACAGACGCTCCTTCTATACAGAAGATTATTGCGTCCACAGACCATGCCGGACTGTTGGCTAGTGACGCAGCGTCCGCAGGCCAAGGTTATGAGGGTTCCACTCAATACCCAGCCGCCTTTCTTTCCCGAACTAGTGTTAGGTACCCATTCGGAGCGCCATCGTACCCACAACATAGGCTATGTCATAGCCGTGATCACTGGCTTAGATCACTGCTAACCGCACTGGGAAACTTCCCCAGGAGAGAGCTAGAGAATTAACCGCCCTTATAAATGTGTTTCTCGGGAAAACCGCCCCCTTTGCCCCCGCCTTGTTACGCCGCCGCTGGCTAAACTCATGATGGTAGAATTTCCAATAATGATACACAAATGCATTCAGTTCATATGCAGCCCATATTGTAAGACATAAAACTTAATAAAACCCTGATTCACAATTTAATAAAAATCAAGTGGGTGATATTATTTTAAATATGGGCATGGGGACTTAATTTGTTAAAACAGAGTCTCCCGGTGAAAGCAAAGATCCTCATGGCATGATCAAGAAACGGATCCAGAAAAGCTAATCGAAACCAAATGATTAGAACATTTTCCCAACTTCAGTCCACTTATTTTGGACACGTCGGACCATCTAGGTAATTTCTTGTGTATGTCGTTGTCTTGATCATCATCTCAGAAAGCAAAGATCTGGTTTTATATCATGTGTGTAGAGCAGAGTAGGTAGAAATAGAACTTCCTATAATTTTGCCCCTGGGCGCGCATTGAACTTGTGTCGGCGCTGTGTAGGGAGTATCGTGTATAATGGGGGTGGGGTGAGGAGGAGTGTGTTGTTATGTCTGGCGGGGCTAACATGGGATAAGTCCTTTGTTGGCGCCTGGCTTTGTCACTTATTTTGGCGGGAGGTATCGAGAGGGGGAAAAGGGGGAGGGGGGGTCGAACATGGGTCAAAACTTAAACCTGTCAATTCCCTAACACCGTGGAAGCTAAGAACAGGGGGGGGGGCTAACAGTAGCAGACGAGCTTTTGGTGAGAGGTAACACTCGAGTCAGCTGTTTGACCAGTTCTCTTCAGTTTGGTAGCCACTGATGTCTCGGAATAAAAAGGTTTCTGCTTCTAGTTTACCAACGACCCCAAAGTTTGAGTACACATTAGCATGTACATTATCTGATACGAAATATAACACAGGCGTACATTATGTTTGCTGGCTAGGCATTTGAAACAATTTTTACCAATTTTTTAGCGTTTTAATTTGGCAGGGTACAAAAAAAAATAGTATAAATTTTAAATAGCAAAGGCCAACTCTTTTTAAAAGTTTTTACGGTTATAACGTTTTTTAAAAAAAAATCAATATTTTAAAAAGAATTTGAAGTGTCGTGTTATGAAGGCTGGAATTTCTGACAGTGATTGAGACATGGTTCAAACAACGTCCACCGAATTGAAAGATGTTCTAATTTATGCAAGAACAAACACATAAATATATATTCTCGTTTTTTTTCCCGGTCCGGTATTCGGGCGTAGAATGGGTTGCCTGAAGAAACCAGGAAAACCAACACTTTATCAACATTTAAAACTCTAATAAGAATGCATGACCAGACACAAACCATAGACTATAGACTATAGATAATAACAGGAGGCAATAATCTTCTGTATAGAAGGAGCGTCTGTAGCAGATAAGAAAGGAAGATAACACCTTGATCTTATTTCATTTGAAAACTGACCCTGTACACAGCAGTGTTTATTTAATCAGCATCATAGTGGCTTATTTACTGCCAATAAGGAATGCCAACGATATCAGTTACCTTTGTTGTATGTACTGTTATAAATGTTGGGAGGCAGGCCGTCCATAAACAACGTCACGCGATTTTGGGCCCGACTTCGCACCCCCTTCCTCAAATATGACTTCATAAAGCTTTGCAATCCCAGCCCCCCAATAAAAGCCGTATTTCCTATTTGAAAATGGGCTTGTTTCTAATCACGTTGTTGTCATGCAAGTCCTTATTTAGCGTAAGGCTGCACTCTAATATCGCAACACGCGTGAAGCCATTGAAACGTCACTAAGTAAACTGTAAGCAATCAAATATTTAAGTGGAGCTGTTCCTTTTATTTTAAGTCACGCATTATGATGTCAAGTCACATATTTTAAGTCCATAGGTGCGTGACGTCATTTGTGGACGGCCCCCATATGTGCGTGACGTCATTTGTGGACGGCCCCTTGAATAGCATGCAAGTGCAAGAGATCTCGTTATATGGTTATTGGGATTAGTGTTGTTTTAAATATAGTCATTCACATACGTTTAAAAATACGCATTTGTAAAAATAAAGTTTAGTTATAGCCACATGACATGACATATTCAATTTTATTCGCATTCCCTTATATAGTCGGAGTATGAGACTTGTATAAAGGTGACATCAGCCACTAATGTAGGACAATTGTCATTACTCATTTGCCCATTTTTACGTATCATTATAGATTTTTAACTATACGGATAAAAATATAGTCAATATAATGGCTAATTAACATCGTTAAGTAGCGTCAGTAATTAAAATTTCCTTAAAAAAGGAAATCCCGCAACCGTTTTATCAAGGAAGTAAATTCAATTTAGGTTTGCGATAACTAATTAAGGAAATTCCCGTTTGTTTTACTCAGCAACCTTAGCCATAGGTTACAAATATCATCAATATACATAATCAACATACATAATTTGCAATGTATGTCACATCCCATCTGTCCTGTCCGTAACGCTACTAATTTTAGAAACCAGCGCACCAAATTACTGCACCAAAAATAACTCTTTTCGAACGTTCACATGAAATTGTGCAATATGAAAATAAATGAATAATTATAATATAAAAATAAATAAATCAATCAAAGTTCTGTATTACATTATTTTTTATTCTGGTGTGTATTTTTTCAAAATAAATAGATTTCAGCTGAAATGTATTTATTTTGAAAACTTCCGTCATTTTTGACGGGTAATACACTAGTTTGCAATGTATGTCACGTCCGTCTGTCCTGTCCGTGACGCTATGCGAGATAACTCCCTATAAAAATAAAACAACCCCGTAAAAACAAAGTTTTTACTATAAATCCCTTATATATGAGACATAACTAAAAGTATTGATTATGTTCAAACGCGACAAACATTTACAGACTGACATCGAGTGATATCCCCTGGCTTTAACGGCGGAAGGGACGGGAGGGGTGTGAACATCGACGGGGGGCGTCAACGCGTCAACTCAACTGGGACGTGAAAGAATAATTAACCTTAAAAACACTTTTTAAAAAACTAGTCTTATATTAAAAATGCACTAATTTTCTACTTTTTAGTCTACGCATTTTACAGTAAGTGCAAAGCCAGCTTACCCTTTGACTATAAATCCCTTATATATGAGACATAACTAAAAGTAGTGATTATGTTCAAACGCGACATTTACAGACTGAAACAGAATTATCTCCCCTGGTTTTTATCTCCCCTGGGCGCAGGGACGGTAGGGGGTGTGAACAGTGACGGTCGGCGTCAACGCGTGAACAGGGCACGTGAAAAAAATATAAACAAATAGTTGGACGGACGGTTCCGATTAAACTTAAAAAGCAAGCTAATATAAGACTAGTAAAAACAATAACAAACCGTGAATTTGAATAAAATATTTTATAGAGAGATAAACTAAAAATGCATTAATGTAATTACGGTACGTTCGATCGATCTGAAATTTTGATACGTTGCATTGTTAGGTGCCACGAGTCTATGTGCCAAATTTCAGCTCGATTGCATCACGGGAAGTGTGTCATTGTTACTAGTCTTATATTAACTAGCTGTGTACGTTTAATCGGAAACCCGACTATTTTTAATATCCCAATTTTGAACCCCTTCCCGTTATCCAATCATTCTGAAAATTAGGACACATGTTCATTTTCGGTGATAGTATGTATTTTTGTGGAATTTTTCCATGGCTAGATTTAATTAAATATTTTCGATTTACGTCTGCTAGAGTTAAACCTCAGTAGTCCGCCTTACTGACCGACACGGGTCACGAGCGACTGACCAACTACCAGTGTTTTACTGCACGGGAGGTCAGTCCCGTGATATGGTGTGTTGCGTGCCGAGGACTGAATAGCATTTGGGTGGGTAAACATATAATGTTGCTAACGTAACACCTCAGGGCACCGGGCACAACCTGTTGTATAAGAGCCTGATCCTTCTAAGGGGTCACTGGGAGGATGGGCCGTCATTTACCGCCATGCTCGTGGGAACACACAATGAAAACAAAACAACAACCTGAAAAGAAAACAAAGACGGCCAGACGGAAACTGCTACACAACGTAATAAACGGCTGTTTTTTTAAAGTGCATTTCTAATATAAGACTCGTTTTTACAAAGTGTTTTTTTTATATATTTTTATTTACTTTTGTTTTCCCGCCCGCCCGCGAATGACAGAGATCACGACAGACAGAGAGAGACGGTGGTGAAGTTTATATAAGGGATTTAAAAATGAAAAATATAGACGTAAAAATGTTGCTTTCCGGATAAACAAAATGTGTTTCTCGCCATAAAATATTGTTACGTGACGTCATTATTTGAGCTTTATTAATGTTTGAAGGAAAGAAGTAAAAAAGAGCCATGTTTTATTTGATGTGATTAATATTATATTTTTTTTTATTTAATGTCCGTTTTGTGTATTTGTCCATGTCAATATTATGACTATGTACGTAATTATAAATTTAATTTTCTGATAACAAAGTATGACATTTGTTTTTTGGTTTATGCAATTTACAATTGGTTGTCTTCTGGTTGTCAAGTTTCGATACGTTTTGAACTACAAAGCCTTTATTTATTACTGCAAATTAAATTTGTCAACTTATGCACTTATGCATCAGTTTAGCGTTTGTTTTTCATTTATACACTTTGAGATTGCATATTTGTATGTTTAAAAAAATAAAATATTTACGGACTCCTCCCCACAATAGTTTTTGTTTGATTGTTATTTACATGTAATATTTTAATGCGTCTTAGACTAATTTCGAATACAAAATCTTTGCTTTTAATATAGAACTGAAAGGCGTGCTGACTTGACAATAATGAAAACGTTTATTTGAATTACTAAAACGTGTATATTAAATCGTATATACGATTACCTCGTTGATACTTTAATATTTTCTTTTATCCACTTTGGCGAGACCTGTACTAGCATATGCATCTTCTGAATGGGACCCATCCACCAAAGAAAGCATTGATAAACTAGAACAAATTCAAAAACAAAGAGCTGCCAGATTCATTACTGGAGAATATTCAAAACTGACAAGAATAACGCCATTAGTTAAATCATTAAACCTTGAAACACTAGAGGATAGAAGAACCAAGAGTAAAGTAGTAATCATACATAAAGCAATGAATTCTAATTTAGAAATACAACACAAAGATAACTTATAATACAACCCTCAGATAGACATTAGGATACAAACACCTTTCTTATTCCGTTTGTAAGAACAAAGACATACAAATTTTCGTTCTTCCTGTCCGGAATTCGGACGTGGAATGGGTTACCTGAAGAAACCAGGAAAACCAACACTTAATCAACATTTAAATGTCTATTATTCATGCAAAATTATATTAGGCGAAGCCTAAGCTTGGAGGTTTTCTCATAACATATATATTCGTATATATAATCCAAAATATATACTTCGCTGTGTCCGTTCGTAACGCTAGATTTTAGAAAGCGCACCGCTAAAACACCCTTGAAAAAAAAATTAAAAAAAACTATTTTCAAATGTCCGCATAAAATTGTTCAATATTGAAAAGAGATTTAATTTTTCTCTTTGGTCTCTACATTTTCTGATTATTTAAAATGCGGCTTTCAGGCAAATATATCCATTTTGAAAACTTCCGTCATTTTTGACGGGTAATACATTAGTAATATAAATAAATTTGCCCAGTGTATGACATTGAGATATAGTATATGTCTCATAAATAAGGCGCATTTAGTTATGTTTACTGACGAATTCATTCGCCAAAACGTTTACAGTATACATACTGTACATTTGTCCCCAAATAAAGCTTTTATTTACTGTTTTAATCACACAATTCATTTCGTATCTTGACCTTATATTTAAGTAATTTAACAAACATAGACACGACTATATGTGTACAAACATAGACACGACTATATGTGTACAAACACAGACACGACTATATGTGTACAAACACAGACACGACTATATGTGTACAAACATAGACACGACTATATGTGTACAAACATAGACACGACTATATGTGTACAAACACAGACACGACTATATGTGTACAAACACAGACACGACTATATGTGTACAAACATAGACACGACTATATGTGTACAAACATAGACACGACTATATGTGTACAAACATAGACACGACTATATGTGTACAAACATAGACACGACTATATGTGTACAAACATAGACACGACTATATGTGTACAAACATAGACACGACTATATGTGTACAAACATAGACACGACTATATGTGTACAAACATAGACACGACTATATGTGTACAAACATAGACACGACTATATGTGTACAAACATAGACACGACTATATGTGTACAAACATAGACACGACTATATGTGTACAAACATAGACACGACTATATGTGTACAAACATAGACACGACTATATGTGTACAAACATAGACACGACTATATGTGTACAAACATAGACACGACTATATGTGTACAAACATAGACACGACTATATGTGTACAAACTAGACACATATGTACAAACATAGACACGACTATATGTGTACAAACATAGACACGACTATATGTGTACAAACATAGACACGACTATATGTGTACGTTTCTTTTTGACGAAACAATCGACAATGGCGTGAAAAAACGAAAACATTATTTTAAAAACCATAAAAAAATAAAATAATAACACGCTTGATTAAAGTTGCGGTTTTCAGATATTTTGCTATGTTACAATACTTCATTTTAAGTTAAAGGCATTAGGCATCCCATGCTTGTAAGATGAGCAAAATATTTTATGTGCGCCCATCGTAAAAATGATGCTGGTACATGGACTTAACTTAATGGTTTTCGCCAGTTACATTTCCGACAGAAACAAAATGAAAAAATGCCGTCTCTGTTACCCCCCCCCCAAACGTGGGACGGGCGCTTATGAGGTTTTACATATACAGTTCACTCATTCTCTCACTTATAGATCTCTCTTTTGCCTTCTAAATTAAACATCTTTAATTTTTATACCAAACACCCGCCCCACGTTTTTAGTCATATTAAATCAAAGTACTTGAACTTATAAGTTTTAAATTATTTTATTCTTTTTAGTCCACTTATAAAAACGAGGGTGGGGGGGGGGTGGCAAAGTCGGGTTCTGCCCCGGGCGGCACATACCCACGCTACGCCGCTGAGTCACATAGTCTTAGTCTATAGTAATACACGAGTAATGGTAATAGTAGTTATCTAAGACTTGTGCTTGGGATTTGTCTGCTACTTTTCAATATACTTATACATTTCTAAATTCAAATTTAAGTAGTAAGCGACGCCATCCATAGTATTAAATAATTGTCATAGTCATAGTCTAAATTTGTAATTTAAAAAAAAATTATTCAACTTTGTGTCTAGGTTACTCTGCAGTTATTTTTAATTTTAATCTGAATTGTAACGTTTAAGTTGAACGATACTCCGCTAAGCTTAGTGAGCACACCAGCCAATGGTCAAGCATTATTTCCACCTTTACGGTTCAGTGACTCCGAATGCGAAACTGGTCAACTGTTATCCACACATTACGCGCCGCTTTTCGAAATAACAATGGCCGAAGCCGATGCGATATTTGAATCTCAAGAATGACCAACACAGCAGTTACGTCCAGGTATGTCAGCTGCCTTGTACTTTTAGGTCGACATAAATTATTTTTAAAATTAGCTAACTACTAAGTGAAAACGGTGTATTTTTTTGGTTGAAAGCTAGGCTTTTAAAATCATAAACTTTGCTGTTCGATACTATACTATATTATTTATGTGTCAACAATGAATGAATGACCGATTGACTCAGTCTGTTTACATAAGTGACCTATTTTCGATATTCTACGAAATGTCAACCGTGAACCTAAATAAACTGAGCAATATTTTTAAACTTGTTTTATTATGTTCACTGAAAATATAATAAGTGGGTGCTAAGTTTAAGACTAATGTCATGCTTTACACTAGTCCAAAGGCTATAAAATAGGTAATCAAATATGCATAGGATTAGGATTAATAAACGTTTACTTCCCATGTCACACAGAGTTATCTAACTTAACAATTGAGACTAATTTAATTTTACTTATTCCTATAATACAACTTAAGTTTAAAACCAGGCAAGCAATAATGTTATTGTTATTTTTTATTAATTATAAAAAGGTAAAATATTATATATATATAAATTTTTATATCATTGAAAACATTTGTTATTGTTTGGTTTTGAAAGGCCCAAGCCCAAAGTAATGACTAATTATCAAATTAATTAATGTCAGTCAGCTTGTTGCCTTGTTCAACTCCTTTATTGACTTTATCTGTACCTTAATTATTAAATGCATTACATCATGTATTATTTTTAAACTATTACTATTATCGATTTAAAGTATAATTTTAAAAAAAGCAAAAACAATTTTAACTCTTTAAAAACAAAACTGAATTGAATATGGCAATTATTCTAATAATAAATAATTTGGCAATGAGGAATGTCAGCCAAACAAGCTAGCCCTACAGTTAAAATAAAATAAACTAAGATTGTCATTCATTGTTATTAAGCTAAGTCACTGATATTCTAAATATATTCAGCAGGTTCTTTTTGAACAAGATTTCTGTAGATTACAACATGAATCAGACATGAGAATGTACCTCAACAAAACCAAATATGACCATGATCAACTTGCTTCATTTGGGAAACCACCACATATGAAAAGCAGGATTTTTACTGAAAGTCAAAAGTTTAAATCATCCAGGCCTCATAAGTATGACTCTGACAGTAATGAAATTTTTACCTTTTGTGATGAAAAATCATTTTTTGCTATTCCTCAAATGGAGGACTCCACAATTCATACCCAACAAAGCTCAATAAAAAAAAATTCAACGGAAATGCCTCAAACTCCTAAAAGCCAAGGGCCTATTTCAGGGCATTTTAACAACTCTACGCCTAGGCACGAAGCACCTTTTATGCACAATCATCCTTGGAATCACAGTTTCTCCAGCACTCCTGTGATTAAACTTCCAGAACAGGGAGGAGGAAATTATCTGAACAACACCAACGTAGCTCACCTGCACCAGTTTAATTCCACGCCCGCACACCAAAATACTTTTCAGAATCGGCTGTTACACCACAATGGCATGGAATCTGGGAAATATCTGGACTCTATTATATTCAACAACCCTACAGATTTGAGCTTTAGCTCCAAGACAACGGAATCCAGCTCCAGTGAAAGTTATCAAGAGGAGCCCATCAATTATTCACTTCATTCACGTAACCATGAAAGCAACACTACTTTGGAGCTACAAAGAAAGCTGGATGCTTTAAAGTTGGCCGATGCCCAACACAGGTCAAATCATCAAGCTACTGTTGAGGGTGGTGGCAAAGGTCAGAAGCTGATGTGTCACACAGGTGATACTCCATCTCGCAGCAATGGATCATTTAATGATGTAGCACATGCTACGAGTAAATGCCAAGCTTGTGGCGATGTGTGCAACTATGATGATGGGGTAGTTACTAAGGGGAATTTCCATAGATCTCAGTATCCTAGGGATACAAGTATTCCAAATAAGGACAAGGCTTCAAATTTTAATCTTGGCTTAGAGAGGGACTCTCTGAAGACTGATGTAAAAACTGGCCCTCATGCTCATATGCAAGGAAAAGAAATTCAACCCAACTTGCTTGGTCAACTTAAAGATGGAAGTGGTATGTTTTTATTTTTGCAGTAATAATAGACTACTAAGTGCATTTAAATTAATTTTACCATTTAGATTTATCAGTTTGAATTAGTTCATTTCAGATTGTGTATACATATTTAATTATGTTGGCTTATTAATCATCTGGATTGAATACAATTTTATGATTTTCATTAGCTCTTGTTCCACATTTTTATATTATAAGTTGGCTAAAGCATGCACCATTTTTAATTATATGAACTTTTAAAATAATATATATGAGAAATGTTCTTCTATATTCTTTATTTCTTTATAAAGGCAGAAATTTGCATAAACTGTATATTACTGCATTTAACTTGATCATCTCAAAATTTAATGTTTGAAACTTGTTTTAAAAAAAAGGCAAATGACATTTGCAGATATGCGATAAGTTAATCCTGATCATGATAGAACAATTTTAATCTACAAAGAAAAAAAAATCTATTAAATTATTAATAAAAATGTCGGAACCCTTTCAAATTTAAGAATTGTTCAAACTGAATTTAAAAATGCTCTACTGATAATAATTTTTTAATATGCAGATATGTGGCCAAGATGATTAGGTTATTAATAAATTGTGTATATATTTTGAAAATATTTTTGTTCCAACCCTATTCTACTTGGACCTATTGTAGTAAAATATTGCACTTCTATTTTGTTTTGGGGGGAGGGGGGGGAGTAAATTTTTTACCAAAACATCAAAAATATCACTCGTAGAAAAATAAATGTTTTTTTCCCCCAACTTCAATTTATCTTGCATTAAAATTATATTAAAAAAGCTTGTTTGTCATAGGCAGTATTTTTCATTTGGATATGAAACTAAATGTTTGGTTCGGTATGTACAAAGCAAACAAATAGTTTACAATTTATTTGGAGGAAGTTAAGATTTTTTTTATGACCACATGTTTGTAAAATTAATCCAAAATTTTCATTTCATTTCATGACAGGTACTATGAACCAAACAATGGTATTCAGTAATGGAGGCGTGCACATTAATAAGAATCCTAAGCTTGCTGGTCATTTCGTTCATAACGTTGAAGAACCTGTTAAGCAAATCTCAGCAAAAAATGACCATGACAGAAGGCAGACGTCTGTTCCAGCTAAAGATCCTAGAGATGTCCTTACGCAGATTAATGCAGAGCCAAACTCTTTTGGGCAACCAGAAGTTAAGGTCAGCTATGACAACAGTCGTTCTTGCTTGAAGAGTTCATCTGATTGTGATAATTTATGGTTAGAGGAAAATTCTTTCTTTAGAGGCATTTAGTGGATTTCATTTAAATGTCAGAATACCCAGTAAGGTTATTAAGGCCGCTAGTTTAAAGGACCGGTCACTGTCCAATAGCTTTAAAGAGGTAACCTTCCTACGACCAGCAAACACACTTGCCCACTGGAAACATCAAAAGGGCTTTGATGTTCTGCCATGCCCATTAGTCATTGTACGCAATGCCCGGTTACTTGGTGAAATTTAAAAAAAAATAAGTTTGCTGATTAAACTTAGGAGAAAAAAGTGATGATAATTGATTTCTCTTAATATTAAACTTAGAAGAAAAAAGTGATGATAAGTGATTTTCTTTTTAAAATGCTATGTGTTTCAGTCGTCACCTCTAGAATTATATTTAAATAGAAGTTTAATGGTTGTTTTAAGATGAAAATGAACCCTGGGGCTATATGCTAATACAAATTAAAGTTACAGTAAAAACCGGTGAGATTAAATAGGACTGGTCCAGCTCTTAAGACTGGTTAACTGTTAACAACTGAAGTACCGTTAAGTACCCAGATAGAGTGTTGTGAGTTGGAGAAGTATATTGCACAAACAGATAGAAATTATACCAATATCTGACCAACCTTACTTAATATAGATGACATTTTTCTTCCTACCTGTCAGTTATATTTAATAAAAATGTGATTTTCCTTACAAAATTTTATTATGCTTGTAAAATTTTATTTCCCTAACAGGACAGGACACAAAGCCTCGCTAACTATTTGGTGATAAAACATGATGATTAAATGTGACAAACAATATTTCTGTATACAGTGGCTAATATGTCGTTTTTAAAAAATTTCAGTCTAACACTTCACATGCTACACTTTCAACAAGCGAAGTCAGAGCCAAAGAGTTTTTACCCACCACTTTCCAGCACTGTTCAGCCTCTTGGATATAAGCCAGGACTCCACCTGTGAAAGTTCTCATTCTTCGTGTGCTGCATCTGACCCTGGGCCGCTGGTCAGGCAACATGGGAACCACACATGGTGGGCAGCTCCGCTGACTTTGGATTTAACGGTCAACCGTTGTTGGTGAATGGCTATAGAACGCCCGGGCCACAGAAACCACGGGACTTCGAAAACAGCGCATGCAATGTTGATCCCCCGAGACAGCAGGTGAAAGTGACTAAAGACATCACGAGGCCGGCTGTCCTTGGTGTGCCAAAAACATTTTACACCCACAGGCCAGTAGATCTGTCTCCGGGGGTCATGCCTATCATCCTTCTGCCTTTGCCACATCACAGCCGCAACGTTATGCAGCTAGAGTCACAAAAACACATGGTGATCAGATGTGCCTTCCTGTCCACCCTTGTCAAAAACCTGGTCACGCCACCCCATTCAGTGAAACTGCCACTCTCGTATGGATCAAAGAATGTGGTAGCTCCCCCACTCACAGCTCCCCCCTCACGGTTCAGAAAATTCTTTCCTCTAACCTAATAACTGAACCGCCCCGTCCCCTCAGTTTAGCCAATCCTAATTCTTTGACCACCGGCTCAGTCAGTCTTGGGACCTGAATCCATAATTTCAGCGCTCCACTGTTGGGTAAGGATACCGGTGCTTCAAAGTTTGCCGTTGAAAACAAAGCCCAGTCCTGCGGTATGAACAGCTACGGTTTTTTGCCCCATGGTGCATCTCTTCACATGAACAATTATGGTTCTCACACCGTAAAACACACGTGTCTGCTTCACCAGCCGGCCCAGGTAAAGGCTCAGAATAAATTCCACAGGTGCAAGGAGTGCGCATACGAAGAGGTTCAAGAAGAGATCCGACGGGCCAATGATCAGACTGACAAAGAAATCAACAAAGACCAGGTTCTCACGTTCCACACTGAAAACACCCCATCGCAGTCCAGTGGATCTTCAAGCAATAAAAGCCTGGCAGGAAGCACTGGGCTCTGACATGGCCGTTGAGGCTAAAGAAGACGACGTCGATGAAGTGGAGTTTCTAGAAAGTTTCCAGGATTCAAAACAACTTGACCGTGATAGAGGTCAACAAAACACTGACATTGGGAGACTTGGCCAAGACACCGGTCAGCGGCGAGACCAGGTCGTTTGGCAGAGCAACTGTGAACTTGTCTCAAGGAAGAACTGCCCCACTGTTGGTGTCAGGAAATAAGGAACACAGCTTAGGTATGTTTGGCATAGATTGTGTCCCTCAGGCTTTTAAGGAAAACAAAAAGGGGGAGGGGGGTGAAGAGGTCACAACAGGATACCTGTTTCTAAGTTTTTCTAAGACTGTGGGTCATCTTTTCGGTTTTCTTTCCATTTAAATATCTTCCATCCTCATACGTCCATGGGTTCAATAGAACCTACCATTATTCATCTTAGAGAGACAGCCTTGTAAATATCAAATTTATTTATTTCTGTTATCCCTTTTCATTATTTATATTTCTCCATCAAGCCTATCAGAAATAAGGTTTATGGGACGCATTGAGTTTTAATGTTCTTAAGTCATTAGAAAATTTTACAAATTGAATGATTGAATAGAAAATAATAAAAATAACTTTATTTTATTCACATTTATGTATTTTTTTTTATTGGTGAGAATATTATTTAAACAAAACAACTCCTACCCCTATGAGTATTAACACTTAGTAAAATTTGTTCAACTACTATTGCTATTGATGCAAAGGACTCTATAGATAATTTGGTGGAATGGTAAAGAACTGGCTTTTAAATGTTTTGAACACAAAAAAAAAGAAGTAAAACTTAAATATTTAAATGAAAAATAGCCATTTTTGATTTTTCAAATTCTATGACACATAAATGACGTCACGCACCTAGGGGGGGAGGGGGGTCACACTCTTGTGATGATGCGTGACGAGGGGGAGGGAGGGGGGTTGAAGAAATGTGACGTCACATCAAAAGGGTAACTTTAAATAAAACTTCCACTGAAATATTTGGTCGCTTACAATTTATTTAATGACATTTATTAGTGGTCGGTCGTAGGCCATCAGGCGCTGGTTGGCGTAGGCTATCAAGACACGAAAATTAAATCTAATTATAATCCTTAAGTTTGAGAATCCACAAGTTAACATATGAAATTGTTACACTGCGTCGTTTGTTGTTGACATCAAAGCATTTGTGATGTAACCGCAGCTCCATTTGGTTGTCTCATGTTTTTTTTGGCCAAAATATACAAGTTTATGTGTTCGTTACCCCCCCCACCCCCAGACTCTAGGTCCTGCTCACATGACTTGATTTGGGGGAGCGTCGTTAGCAAAATAATACTGGTGAGTTTTACAAGCATGACAAGTGTCTAAAAATGATCTGAATAGAATTATGTGTATATATTTAAAGTCAAAACGACGCAGAATATCCTTTTTCTTTAAAAGGAGAGGGGGGAGGGAATCTGTTTGATAGAATTAAAAACGTTTTAAGTTTGATATAATTGTTCGATTGGTATTTGGTCAAACGCCCATGGCCATTCTAGTCTTCTAGATCAGTGCTTCTCAAAGTGGTGGACCGCGGACCGGTGCCTGTCCGTGGGCCATCCGCTGCCGGTCCGCAGATGTTCTAAAAAAAGGACTGAAAAAATTGTTAGTGCAGGGAAAATAGTGCACCGGTCCCTGGTACAATGATAAAAATTCCTGCCGCTCCGCCATACTAAAAAGTTTGAGAAGCACTGTTCTAGATATAATGGTAAATGAGCCCATTTAAAATGAGTCAACTATTCATCAACTTTATTGAATGCATTAAATTCTTGACATCACAATTCAAGAGGAGACAGACAAGTCATGTGGATTAAGATTATTGTCACTCGTGTCAATATAAATGAAAGAAGGGTAGAATAATATGTATAATACGTAAGGTAAGAAATCTACATAGTTGTCAAATTTTAAAAAAATGCATTTTCTGGAAGGAACCGGCTCAATAATGGGCATATGTTCCAAGCGTACACATGACGTATTTTAATATATCTAGTGGATTGTAGTGGATGTTATATGTCCCAAATGAGTCTGCATTACCCCCAAGAATTCCCTTTTTGACCCCAGATGAGGTTATTTACCTCTGTTCGCCGACCTCTTTCTTACGGGATGCCCGTCAGTCAATTGAGGGATTTTAAAAAAATAAATTTTAAAAATGTTATTTTTAAATAATTATTTTTCTAAACAAAGACGTTAACCGTGATGATTAATAGTCAATGGTTAATTTGTATGCATTAAAATAAAATATAATCTAAGGATGTTAACGCATTTCGTTTTCTGAAGGACGGTAAAACGTTTTTAAAAAATGCTTCGCGCGGGTTACGATATTACAATGTAGATCTTCACTAAATAAATAATAAATACTTAAATGACAATAAAAGTGATTTGAAACATACATATTTTCAAATAGAAAATAAAGCAAGTTTTTTTTTATAGTTTTTTTTTAGGTCAAAGATTTGTGACATATATGTATAGGGGGGGGGTCTAAGTTTTTGTGACGACTGGGGGGGGGGTAAAAAATCGCATCGCGTGACGTCATTTATGGACGACCCCTTATCCATTATTTATGTACACACTTTTTGTTTTCTTTTTTAAAAGAAAAATATTTAGCACTAGCAACATTATTATATATTTGGCAAAGTGGATGCATAACTCTTTTTGCTGCGTTGATGTGTGTGTTTGTGTTTATATTGTTCTCCAATACTTGTCTAAACAAAATAATGTAATTAAAATATATATATGAAATACTGACTAGGAATCACACTATTATAATCAAAGTGACACATTTTCCCTTTTAGCCAAAAGTGACAGCTTTTCTGCCAACCAGACAAGTGAAGTTCTGCATTTTCACAATGACTTAAATGAAGGTAGGTGACATCTTCTGTCTGAACTATTTTGTTTTTGTTTTTCTTTCTCTTGCCATGAAATGATTTTCTGAATTATTATGTGTGAAATGACTTGATAGATGTTATGAGATGGTGTGTGTGCCCTTATTAACCAATATGGTCTCTACATACTTAACACCTTATAATACATATTTAAACAATGATCACATGACTCACAGGTAAGCATATTAAAATCTCAGAATTTTGTTAAGCAAATAAAAAAAAATTGTGTCCTGTTCTTTGAAACGTAGTAACCTGTGACTCATGGATGTTTTTGTGACATGTTCATGAACTCTATTTATATATTAAATAATCTTTCCCTCTTTAGCATAACCAAACAACTTTGTTTACCTAGTTTTTTAAAATAACAGCCAATAACTTATTTTTATTCGGTTGTGAGTTCATTGTTTTTTAGTTGTGAGTTCATTGTTTTTTAACAATTTACCAGAAAAACTTTCACTATAAAGTTAAGACCTTAAAGAATATTTTCATCTCCATCTCATCAGGATCCCTGGACCAGACAAAAAGCTACAACGAGGAAGGGACACCACTGTGCTTCTCGAGGGTCTCCTCGCTCAGCAGCCTGCACAGCAGTGAGGCCAGGGACGATGATGGAGGCCCGAGGCCAGTTGACAAATTAATTGGGANACCTCTGTATTGCACATATGAGGTAAGGCAACCACTCTGTATTACACATATGAGGTAAGGCAACACCTCTGTATTGCACATATGAGGTACGGTAACACCTCTGTATTGGACGTATGAGGTAGGCAACACCTCTGTATTGTACGTATGCGGTAAGGCAGCCCCTCTATTGTACGTATGAGGTAAGGCAACACCTCTTTATTGCACGTATGAGGTAAGGCAACACCTCTGTATAGCACGTATGAGGTAAGGCAACACCTCAGTATTGTCCGTATGAGGTAAGGCAACACATCTATTGTCCGTATGAGGTAAGGCAACACCTCTGTATTGTACGTATGAGGTAAGGCAACACCTCAGTATTGTCCGTATGAGGTAAGGCAACACCTCTGTATTGTCCGTATGAGGTAAGGCAACACCTCTGTATTGCACGTATGAGGTAAGGCAACACCTCTGTATTGCACGTATGAGGTAAGGCAACACCTCTGTATTGTCCGTATGAGGTAAGGCAACACCTCTGTATTGCACATATGAGGTAAGGCAACACCTCTGTATTGCACGTATGAGGTAAGGCAACACCTCTGTTTTGCACGTATGAGGTAAGGCAACACCTCTGTATTGCACCTATGAGGTAAGGCAACACCTCTGTATTGCACTTATGAGGTAAGACAACACCTCTGTATTGCACGTATGAGGTAAGGCAACACCTCTGTATTGTCCGTGTTAGGTAAGGCAACACCTCTGTATTGTACGTATGAGGTAAGGCAACACCTCTGTATTGCACGTATGAGGTAAGGCAACACCTCTGTATTGCACGTATGAGGTAAGGCAACACCTCTGTATTGCACGTATGAGGTAAGGCAACACCTCTGTATTGCACGTATGAGGTAAGGCAACACCTCTGTATTGTCCGTATGAGGTAAGGCAACACCTCTGTATTGTCCGTATGAGGTAAGGCAACACCTCTGTATTGTACGTATGAGGTAAGGCAACACCTCTGTATTGCACGTATGAGGTAAGGCAACACCTCTGTATTGCACATATGAGGTAAGGCAACACCTCAGTATTGTCCGTATGAGGTAAGGCAACACCTCTATTGTCCGTATGAGGTAAGGCAACACCTCTGTATTGCACGTATGAGGTAAGGCAACACCTCAGTATTGTCCGTATGAGGTAAGGCAACACCTCTGTATTGTCCGTATGAGGTAAGGCAACACCTCTGTATTGCACGTATGAGGTAAGGCAACACCTCAGTATTGTCCATATGAGGTAAGGCAACACCTCTGTATTGTCCGTATGAGGTAAGGCAACACCTCTGTATTGCACGTATGAGGTAAGGCAACACCTCTGTATTGCATGTATGAGGTAAGGCAACACCTCTGTATTGCACGTATGAGGTAAGGCAACACCTCAGTATTGTCCGTATGAGGTAAGGCAACACGTCTATTGTCCGTATGAGGTAAGGCAACACCTCTGTATTGTCCGTATGAGGTAAGGCAACACCTCTTTATTGCACGTATGAGGTAAGGCAACACCTCTGTATTGCATGTGTGAGGTAAGGCAACACCTCTGTATTGCATGTATGAGGTAAGGCAACACCTCAGTATTGTCCGTATGAGGTAAGGTAACACGTCTATTGTCCGTAAGAGGTAAGGCAACACCTCTGTATTGCACATATGAGGTAAGGCAACACCTCTGTATTGCACGTATGAGGTAAGGCAACACCTCTGTATTGCACGTATGAGGTAAGGCAACACCTCTGTATTGCACGTATAAGGTAAGGCAACACCTCTGAATTGCACATATAAGGTAAGGCAACACCTATGTATTGTCCGTATGAGGTAAGGCAACACCTCTGTATTACCCGTATGAGGTAAGGCAACACCTTGTATTGCACGTATGAGTTAATGCAACACCTCTGTATTGCACGTATGAGGTAAGGCAACACCTCAGTATTGTCCATATGAGGTAAGGCAACTACTCTGTATTGCACGTATGAGGTAAGGCAACACCTCTGTATTGTTTGTATGAGGTAAGGCAACACCTCTGTATTGTCCGTATGAGGTAAGGCAACACCTCTGTATTGCACATATGAGGTAAGGCAACACCTCTGTATTGCACGTATGAGGTAAGGCAACACCTCTGTTTTGCACGTATGAGGTAAGGCAACACCTCTGTATTGCACCTATGAGGTAAGGCAACACCTTTGTATTGCACTTATGAGGTAAGACAACACCTCTGTATTGCACGTATGAGGTAAGGCAACACCTCTGTATTGTCCGTGTTAGGTAAGGCAACACCTCTGTATTGTACGTATGAGGTAAGGCAACACCTCTGTATTGCACGTATGAGGTAAGGCAACACCTCTGTATTGCACATATGAGGTAAGACAACACCCCAGTATTGTCCGTATGATGTAAGGCAACACCTCTATTGTCCGTATGACGTAAGGCAACACCTCTGTATTGCACGTATGAGGTAAGGCTACACCTCAGTATTGTCTGTATGAGGTAAGGCAACACCTCTATTGTCCGTATGAGGTAAGGCAACACTTCTATATTGCACGTATGAGGTAAGGCAACACCTCAGTATTGTCCGTATGAGGTAAGGCAAGACCTCTGTATTGCACGTATGAGGTAAGGCAACACCTCTGTATTGCACATATGAGGTAAGACAACACCCCAGTATTGTCCGTATGATGTAAGGCAACACCTCTATTGTCCGTATGACGTAAGGCAACACCTCTGTATTGCACGTATGAGGTAAGGCAACACCTCAGTATTGTCTGTATGAGGTAAGGCAACACCTCTATTGTCCGTATGAGGTAAGGCAACACTTCTATATTGCACGTATGAGGTAAGGCAACACCTCAGTATTGTCCGTATGAGGTAAGGCAACACCTCTATTGTCCGTATGAGGTAAGGCAACACCTCTGTATTGCACGTTTGAGGTAAGGCAACACCTCAGTATTGTCCATATGAGGTAAGGCAACACCTCTGTATTGTCCGTATGAGGTAAGGCAACACCTCTTTATTGCACGTATGAGGTAAGGGAACACCTCTGTATTGCACGTATGAGGTAAGACAACACCTCCATATTTCACGTATGAGGTAAGGCAACACCACTGTAGTGTCCGTATGAGGTAAGGCAACACCTCTGTATTGCACGTATGAGGTAAGGCAACACCTCTGTATTGCATGTATGAGGTAAGGCAACACCTCTTTGTTGCATGTATGAGGTAAGGCAACACCTCAGTATTGTCCGTATGAGGTAAGGCAACACGTCTATTGTCCGTAAGAGGTAAGGCAACACCTCTGTATTGCACATATGAGGTAAGGCAACACCTCTGTATTGCACATATGAGGTAAGGCAACACCTCTGTATTGCACATATGAGGTAAGGCAACACCTCTGTATTGCACGTATGAGGTAAGGCAACACCTCTGTATTGCACGTATGAGGTAAGGCAACACCTCTGTATTGCACATATGAGGTAAGGCAACACCTCTGTATTGCACATATGAGGTAAGGCAACACCTCTGTATTGACGTATGAGGTAGGCAACACCTCTGTATTGTACGTATGCGGTAAGGCAACACCTCTGTATTGTACGTATGAGGTAAGGCAACACCTCGTATTGTCCGTATGAGGTAAGGCAACACCTCTGTATTGTACGTATGAGGTAAGGCAACACCTCTGTATTGCACGTATGAGGTAAGGCAACACCTCGTATTGCCGTATGAGGTAAGGCAACACCTCTGTATTGCACGTATGAGGTAAGGCAACACCTCGTATTGCCGTATGAGGTAAGGCAAACCTATGTATTGTCCGTATGAGGTAAGGCAACACCTCTGTATTGCCCGTATGAGGTAAGGCAACACCTTGTATTGCACGTATGAGTTAATGCAACACCTCTGTATTGCACGTATGAGGTAAGGCAACACCTCAGTATTGTCCGTATGAGGTAAGGCAACACTTCTATTGTCCGTTTGAGATAAGGCAACACCTCTGTATTGCACGTATGAGGTAAGGCAACACCTCAGTATTGTCCGTATGAGGTAAGGCAACACCTCTGTATTGTCCGTATGAGGTAAGGCAACACCTCTGTATTGCACGTATGAGGTAAGGCAACACCTCTGTATTGCACGTATGAGGTAAGGCAACACCTCTGTATTGCACGTATGAGGTAAGGCAACACCTCTGTATTGTCCGTATGAGGTAAGGCAACACCTCTGTATTGCACGTATGAGGTAAGGCAACACCTCTGTATTGCACGTATGAGGTAAGGCAACACCTCTGTATTGTCCGTATGAGGTAAGGCAACACCTCTGTATTGTACGTATGAGGTAAGGCAACACCTCTGTATTGCACATATGAGGTAAGGCAACACCTCTGTATTGCACATATGAGGTAAGACAACACCCCAGTATTGTCCGTATGATGTAAGGCAACACCTCTATTGTCCGTATGACGTAAGGCAACACCTCTGTATTGCACGTATGAGGTAAGGCAACACCTCAGTATTGTCTGTATGAGGTAAGGCAACACCTCTATTGTCCGTATGAGGTAAGGCAACACCTCTGTATTGCACGTATGAGGTAAGGCAACACCTCAGTATTGTCCGTATGAGGTAAGGCAACACCTCTATTGTCCGTATGAGGTAAGGCAACACCTCTGTATTGCACGTATGAGGTAAGGCAACACCTCAGTATTGTCCATATGAGGTAAGGCAACACCTCTGTATTGTCCGTATGAGGTAAGGCAACACCTCTGTATTGCACGTATGAGGTAAGGCAACACCTCTGTATTGCACGTATGAGGTAAGGCAACACCTCTGTATTTCACGTATGAGGTAAGGCAACACCTCTGTATTGTCCGTATGAGGTAAGGCAACACCTCTGTATTGCACGTATGAGGTAAGGCAACACCTCTGTATTGCACGTATGAGGTAAGGCAACACCTCTTTGTTGCATGTATGAGGTAAGGCAACACCTCAGTATTGTCCGTATGAGGTAAGGCAACACGTCTATTGTCCGTATGAGGTAAGGCAACACCTCTGTATTGCACATATGAGGTAAGGCAACACCTCTGTATTGCACGTATGAGGTAAGGCAACACCTCTGTATTGCACATATGAGGTAAGGCAACACCTCTGTATTGCACATATGAGGTAAGGCAACACCTCTGTATTGCACGTATGAGGTAAGGCAACACCTCTGTATTGTCACGTATGAGGTAAGGCAACACCTCTGTATTGTACGTATGAGGTAAGGCAACACCTCTGTATTGCACGTATGAGGTAAGGCAACACCTCTGTATTGCACGTATGAGGTAAGGCAACACCTCAGTATTGTCCGTATGAGGTAAGGCAACACCTCTGTATTGTCACGTATGAGGTAAGGCAACACCTCTGTATTGCACGTATGAGGTAAGGCAACACCTCAGTATTGTCCGTATGAGGTAAGGCAACACCTCTGTATTGTCCGTATGAGGTAAGGCAACACCTCTGTATTGCACGTATGAGGTAAGGCAACACCTCTGTATTGCACGTATGAGGTAAGGCAACACCTCTGTATTGCACGTATGAGGTAAGGCAACACCTCTGTATTGTCCGTATGAGGTAAGGCAACACCTCTGTATTGCACGTATGAGGTAAGGCAACACCTCTGTATTGCACGTATGAGGTAAGGCAACACCTCTGTATTGCACGTATGAGGTAAGGCAACACCTCTGTATTGTCACGTATGAGGTAAGGCAACACCTCTGTATTGTCCGTATGAGGTAAGGCAACACCTCTGTATTGCACGTATGAGGTAAGGCAACACCTCTGTATTGCACGTATGAGGTAAGGCAACACCTCTGTATTGCACGTATGAGGTAAGGCAACACCTCTGTATTGTCCGTATGAGGTAAGGCAACACCTCTGTATTGCACGTATGAGGTAAGGCAACACCTCTGTATTGCACATATGAGGTAAGGCAACACCTCTGTATTGCACGTATGAGGTAAGGCAACACCTCTGTATTGCACGTATGAGGTAAGGCAACACCTCTGTATTGCACGTATGAGGTAAGGCAACACCTCTGTATTGCACGTATGAGGTAAGGCAACACCTCTGTATTGTCCGTATGAGGTAAGGCAACACCTCTGTATTGCACGTATGAGGTAAGGCAACACCTCTGTATTGCACGTATGAGGTAAGGCAACACCTCTGTATTGCACGTATGAGGTAAGGCAACACCTCGTATTGTCCGTATGAGGTAAGGCAACACCTCTGTATTGTCACGTATGAGGTAAGGCAACACCTCTGTATTGTCACGTATGAGGTAAGGCAACACCTCTGTATTGTCCGTATGAGGTAAGGCAACACCTCTGTATTGCACGTATGAGGTAAGGCAACACCTCTGTATTGCACGTATGAGGTAAGGCAACACCTCTGTATTGTCACGTATGAGGTAAGGCAACACCTCTGTATTGCACGTATGAGGTAAGGCAACACCTCTGTATTGCACGTATGAGGTAAGGCAACACCTCTGTATTGCACGTATGAGGTAAGGCAACACCTCTGTATTGCACGTATGAGGTAAGGCAACACCTCTGTATTGTCCGTATGAGGTAAGGCAACACCTCGTATTGTCCGTATGAGGTAAGGCAACACCTCTGTATTGCACGTATGAGGTAAGGCAACACCTCTGTATTGCACGTATGAGGTAAGGCAACACCTCTGTATTGCACGTATGAGGTAAGGCAACACCTCTGTATTGCACGTATGAGGTAAGGCAACACCTCTGTATTGTCCGTATGAGGTAAGGCAACACCTCTGTATTGCACGTATGAGGTAAGGCAACACCTCTGTATTGCACGTATGAGGTAAGGCAACACCTCTGTATTGTCACGTATGAGGTAAGGCAACACCTCTGTATTGTCACGTATGAGGTAAGGCAACACCTCTGTATTGCACGTATGAGGTAAGGCAACACCTCTGTATTGCACGTATGAGGTAAGGCAACACCTCTGTATTGTCCGTATGAGGTAAGGCAACACCTCTATTGTCCGTATGAGGTAAGGCAACACCTCTGTATTGCACGTATGAGGTAAGGCAACACCTCAGTATTGCCGTATGAGGTAAGGCAACACCTCTATTGTCCGTATGAGGTAAGGCAACACCTCTGTATTGCACGTATGAGGTAAGGCAACACCTCTGTATTGTCACGTATGAGGTAAGGCAACACCTCTGTATTGTCCGTATGAGGTAAGGCAACACCTCTGTATTGCACGTATGAGGTAAGGCAACACCTCAGTATTGTCCGTATGAGGTAAGGCAACACCTCTGTATTGTCCGTATGAGGTAAGGCAACACCTCTGTATTGCACGTATGAGGTAAGGCAACACCTCTGTATTGCACGTATGAGGTAAGGCAACACCTCTGTATTGCACGTATGAGGTAAGGCAACACCTCTGTATTGTCCGTATGAGGTAAGGCAACACCTCTGTATTGCACGTATGAGGTAAGGCAACACCTCTGTATTGCACGTATGAGGTAAGGCAACACCTCTGTATTGCACGTATGAGGTAAGGCAACACCTCAGTATTGTCCGTATGAGGTAAGGCAACACCTCTGTATTGTCCGTATGAGGTAAGGCAACACCTCTGTATTGCACGTATGAGGTAAGGCAACACCTCTGTATTGCACGTATGAGGTAAGGCAACACCTCTGTATTGCACGTATGAGGTAAGGCAACACCTCTGTATTGCACGTATGAGGTAAGGCAACACCTCGTATTGTCCGTATGAGGTAAGGCAACACCTCTGTATTGCACGTATGAGGTAAGGCAACACCTCTGTATTGCACGTATGAGGTAAGGCAACACCTCTGTATTGTCCGTATGAGGTAAGGCAACACCTCTGTATTGCACGTATGAGGTAAGGCAACACCTCTGTATTGCACGTATGAGGTAAGGCAACACCTCTGTATTGCACGTATGAGGTAAGGCAACACCTCTGTATTGTCCGTATGAGGTAAGGCAACACCTCTGTATTGCACGTATGAGGTAAGGCAACACCTCTGTATTGCACGTATGAGGTAAGGCAACACCTCTGTATTGCACGTATGAGGTAAGGCAACACCTCAGTATTGTCCGTATGAGGTAAGGCAACACCTCTATTGTCCGTATGAGGTAAGGCAACACCTCTGTATTGCACGTATGAGGTAAGGCAACACCTCTGTATTGTCCGTATGAGGTAAGGCAACACCTCTGTATTGTCCGTATGAGGTAAGGCAACACCTCTGTATTGCACGTATGAGGTAAGGCAACACCTCTGTATTGCACGTATGAGGTAAGGCAACACCTCTGTATTGCACGTATGAGGTAAGGCAACACCTCTGTATTGCACGTATGAGGTAAGGCAACACCTCTGTATTGCACGTATGAGGTAAGGCAACACCTCTGTATTGCACGTATGAGGTAAGGCAACACCTCTGTATTGTCACGTATGAGGTAAGGCAACACCTCTGTATTGTCACGTATGAGGTAAGGCAACACCTCTGTATTGCACGTATGAGGTAAGGCAACACCTCTGTATTGCACGTATGAGGTAAGGCAACACCTCTGTATTGCACGTATGAGGTAAGGCAACACCTCTGTATTGTCCGTATGAGGTAAGGCAACACCTCTGTATTGCACGTATGAGGTAAGGCAACACCTCAGTATTGTCCGTATGAGGTAAGGCAACACCTCTGTATTGTCCGTATGAGGTAAGGCAACACCTCTGTATTGCACGTATGAGGTAAGGCAACACCTCTGTATTGCACGTATGAGGTAAGGCAACACCTCTGTATTGCACGTATGAGGTAAGGCAACACCTCTGTATTGTCCGTATGAGGTAAGGCAACACCTCTGTATTGCACGTATGAGGTAAGGCAACACCTCTGTATTGCACGTATGAGGTAAGGCAACACCTCTGTATTGTCCGTATGAGGTAAGGCAACACCTCTGTATTGCACGTATGAGGTAAGGCAACACCTCTGTATTGCACGTATGAGGTAAGGCAACACCTCTGTATTGCACGTATGAGGTAAGGCAACACCTCTGTATTGCACGTATGAGGTAAGGCAACACCTCTGTATTGCACGTATGAGGTAAGGCAACACCTCTGTATTGCACGTATGAGGTAAGGCAACACCTCTGTATTGCACGTATGAGGTAAGGCAACACCTCTGTATTGCACGTATGAGGTAAGGCAACACCTCTGTATTGCACGTATGAGGTAAGGCAACACCTCTGTATTGCACGTATGAGGTAAGGCAACACCTCTGTATTGCACGTATGAGGTAAGGCAACACCTCTGTATTGCACGTATGAGGTAAGGCAACACCTCTGTATTGCACGTATGAGGTAAGGCAACACCTCTGTATTGTCACGTATGAGGTAAGGCAACACCTCTGTATTGCACGTATGAGGTAAGGCAACACCTCTGTATTGCACGTATGAGGTAAGGCAACACCTCTGTATTGTCACGTATGAGGTAAGGCAACACCTCTGTATTGTCACGTATGAGGTAAGGCAACACCTCTGTATTGCACGTATGAGGTAAGGCAACACCTCTGTATTGCACGTATGAGGTAAGGCAACACCTCTGTATTGCACGTATGAGGTAAGGCAACACCTCTGTATTGCACGTATGAGGTAAGGCAACACCTCTGTATTGCACGTATGAGGTAAGGCAACACCTCTGTATTGCACGTATGAGGTAAGGCAACACCTCTGTATTGCACGTATGAGGTAAGGCAACACCTCTGTATTGCACGTATGAGGTAAGGCAACACCTCTGTATTGCACGTATGAGGTAAGGCAACACCTCTGTATTGCACGTATGAGGTAAGGCAACACCTCTGTATTGTCACGTATGAGGTAAGGCAACACCTCTGTATTGCACGTATGAGGTAAGGCAACACCTCTGTATTGCACGTATGAGGTAAGGCAACACCTCTGTATTGCACGTATGAGGTAAGGCAACACCTCTGTATTGCACGTATGAGGTAAGGCAACACCTCTGTATTGCACGTATGAGGTAAGGCAACACCTCTGTATTGCACGTATGAGGTAAGGCAACACCTCTGTATTGCACGTATGAGGTAAGGCAACACCTCTGTATTGCACGTATGAGGTAAGGCAACACCTCTGTATTGCACGTATGAGGTAAGGCAACACCTCTGTATTGCACGTATGAGGTAAGGCAACACCTCTGTATTGCACGTATGAGGTAAGGCAACACCTCTGTATTGCACGTATGAGGTAAGGCAACACCTCTGTATTGCACGTATGAGGTAAGGCAACACCTCTGTATTGCACGTATGAGGTAAGGCAACACCTCTGTATTGTCCGTATGAGGTAAGGCAACACCTCTGTATTGTCACGTATGAGGTAAGGCAACACCTCTGTATTGCACGTATGAGGTAAGGCAACACCTCTGTATTGCACGTATGAGGTAAGGCAACACCTCTGTATTGCACGTATGAGGTAAGGCAACACCTCTGTATTGCACGTATGAGGTAAGGCAACACCTCTGTATTGCACGTATGAGGTAAGGCAACACCTCTGTATTGCACGTATGAGGTAAGGCAACACCTCTGTATTGTCCGTATGAGGTAAGGCAACACCTCTGTATTGCACGTATGAGGTAAGGCAACACCTCTGTATTGCACGTATGAGGTAAGGCAACACCTCTGTATTGCACGTATGAGGTAAGGCAACACCTCTGTATTGTCACGTATGAGGTAAGGCAACACCTCTGTATTGCACGTATGAGGTAAGGCAACACCTCTGTATTGCACGTATGAGGTAAGGCAACACCTCTGTATTGCACGTATGAGGTAAGGCAACACCTCTGTATTGCACGTATGAGGTAAGGCAACACCTCTGTATTGCACGTATGAGGTAAGGCAACACCTCTGTATTGCACGTATGAGGTAAGGCAACACCTCTGTATTGTCACGTATGAGGTAAGGCAACACCTCTGTATTGTCACGTATGAGGTAAGGCAACACCTCTGTATTGCACGTATGAGGTAAGGCAACACCTCTGTATTGCACGTATGAGGTAAGGCAACACCTCTGTATTGTCACGTATGAGGTAAGGCAACACCTCTGTATTGCACGTATGAGGTAAGGCAACACCTCTGTATTGCACGTATGAGGTAAGGCAACACCTCTGTATTGTCCGTATGAGGTAAGGCAACACCTCTGTATTGCACGTATGAGGTAAGGCAACACCTCTGTATTGCACGTATGAGGTAAGGCAACACCTCTGTATTGCACGTATGAGGTAAGGCAACACCTCTGTATTGCACGTATGAGGTAAGGCAACACCTCTGTATTGCACGTATGAGGTAAGGCAACACCTCTGTATTGCACGTATGAGGTAAGGCAACACCTCTGTATTGCACGTATGAGGTAAGGCAACACCTCTGTATTGTCCGTATGAGGTAAGGCAACACCTCTGTATTGCACGTATGAGGTAAGGCAACACCTCTGTATTGCACGTATGAGGTAAGGCAACACCTCTGTATTGCACGTATGAGGTAAGGCAACACCTCTGTATTGCACGTATGAGGTAAGGCAACACCTCTGTATTGCACGTATGAGGTAAGGCAACACCTCTGTATTGCACGTATGAGGTAAGGCAACACCTCTGTATTGTCACGTATGAGGTAAGGCAACACCTCTGTATTGCACGTATGAGGTAAGGCAACACCTCTGTATTGCACGTATGAGGTAAGGCAACACCTCTGTATTGCACGTATGAGGTAAGGCAACACCTCTGTATTGCACGTATGAGGTAAGGCAACACCTCTGTATTGCACGTATGAGGTAAGGCAACACCTCTGTATTGCACGTATGAGGTAAGGCAACACCTCTGTATTGTCCGTATGAGGTAAGGCAACACCTCTGTATTGCACGTATGAGGTAAGGCAACACCTCTGTATTGCACGTATGAGGTAAGGCAACACCTCTGTATTGCACGTATGAGGTAAGGCAACACCTCTGTATTGTCCGTATGAGGTAAGGCAACACCTCTGTATTGCACGTATGAGGTAAGGCAACACCTCTGTATTGCACGTATGAGGTAAGGCAACACCTCTGTATTGCACGTATGAGGTAAGGCAACACCTCTGTATTGTCACGTATGAGGTAAGGCAACACCTCTGTATTGCACGTATGAGGTAAGGCAACACCTCTGTATTGCACGTATGAGGTAAGGCAACACCTCTGTATTGCACGTATGAGGTAAGGCAACACCTCTGTATTGCACGTATGAGGTAAGGCAACACCTCTGTATTGCACGTATGAGGTAAGGCAACACCTCTGTATTGCACGTATGAGGTAAGGCAACACCTCTGTATTGCACGTATGAGGTAAGGCAACACCTCTGTATTGCACGTATGAGGTAAGGCAACACCTCTGTATTGCACGTATGAGGTAAGGCAACACCTCTGTATTGCACGTATGAGGTAAGGCAACACCTCTGTATTGTCCGTATGAGGTAAGGCAACACCTCTGTATTGTCACGTATGAGGTAAGGCAACACCTCTGTATTGCACGTATGAGGTAAGGCAACACCTCTGTATTGCACGTATGAGGTAAGGCAACACCTCTGTATTGTCCGTATGAGGTAAGGCAACACCTCTGTATTGCACGTATGAGGTAAGGCAACACCTCTGTATTGCACGTATGAGGTAAGGCAACACCTCTGTATTGCACGTATGAGGTAAGGCAACACCTCTGTATTGTCCGTATGAGGTAAGGCAACACCTCTGTATTGCACGTATGAGGTAAGGCAACACCTCTGTATTGCACGTATGAGGTAAGGCAACACCTCTGTATTGCACGTATGAGGTAAGGCAACACCTCTGTATTGTCACGTATGAGGTAAGGCAACACCTCTGTATTGCACGTATGAGGTAAGGCAACACCTCTGTATTGCACGTATGAGGTAAGGCAACACCTCTGTATTGCACGTATGAGGTAAGGCAACACCTCTGTATTGCACGTATGAGGTAAGGCAACACCTCTGTATTGCACGTATGAGGTAAGGCAACACCTCTGTATTGTCCGTATGAGGTAAGGCAACACCTCTGTATTGCACGTATGAGGTAAGGCAACACCTCTGTATTGCACGTATGAGGTAAGGCAACACCTCTGTATTGTCACGTATGAGGTAAGGCAACACCTCTGTATTGCACGTATGAGGTAAGGCAACACCTCTGTATTGCACGTATGAGGTAAGGCAACACCTCTGTATTGTCCGTATGAGGTAAGGCAACACCTCTGTATTGCACGTATGAGGTAAGGCAACACCTCTGTATTGCACGTATGAGGTAAGGCAACACCTCTGTATTGCACGTATGAGGTAAGGCAACACCTCTGTATTGCACGTATGAGGTAAGGCAACACCTCTGTATTGTCACGTATGAGGTAAGGCAACACCTCTGTATTGCACGTATGAGGTAAGGCAACACCTCTGTATTGTCACGTATGAGGTAAGGCAACACCTCTGTATTGCACGTATGAGGTAAGGCAACACCTCTGTATTGCACGTATGAGGTAAGGCAACACCTCTGTATTGCACGTATGAGGTAAGGCAACACCTCTGTATTGCACGTATGAGGTAAGGCAACACCTCTGTATTGCACGTATGAGGTAAGGCAACACCTCTGTATTGCACGTATGAGGTAAGGCAACACCTCTGTATTGTACGTATGAGGTAAGGCAACACCTCTGTATTGCACGTATGAGGTAAGGCAACACCTCTGTATTGCACGTATGAGGTAAGGCAACACCTCTGTATTGCACGTATGAGGTAAGGCAACACCTCTGTATTGCACGTATGAGGTAAGGCAACACCTCTGTATTGTCCGTATGAGGTAAGGCAACACCTCTGTATTGCACGTATGAGGTAAGGCAACACCTCTAGTATTGTCCGTATGAGGTAAGGCAACACCTCTGTATTGTCCGTATGAGGTAAGGCAACACCTCTGTATTGCACGTATGAGGTAAGGCAACACCTCTGAATTGCACATATGAGGTAAGGCAACACCTCTGTATTGTCCGTATGAGGTAAGGCAACACCTCTGTATTGCCCGTATGAGGTAAGGCAACACCTCTGTATTGCACGTATGAGTTAAGGCAACACCTCTGTATTGCACGTATGAGGTAAGGCAACACCTCAGTATTGTCCGTATGAGGTAAGGCAACACCTCTGTATTGTCCGTATGAGGTAAGGCAACACCTCTGTATTGCACGTATGAGGTAAGGCAACACTCAGTATTGTCCGTATGAGGTAAGGCAACACCTCTGTATTGCACGTATGAGGTAAGGCAACACCTCTGTATTGCACGTATGAGGTAAGGCAACACCTCTGTATTGTCACGTATGAGGTAAGGCAACACCTCTGTATTGCACGTATGAGGTAAGGCAACACCTCTGTATTGCACGTATGAGGTAAGGCAACACCTCTGTATTGTCCATATGAGGTAAGGCAACACCTCTGTATTGCACGTATGAGGTAAGGCAACACCTCTGTATTGCACGTATGAGGTAAGGCAACACCTCTGTATTGTCCGTATGAGGTAAGGCAACACCTCTGTATTGCACGTATGAGGTAAGGCAACACCTCAGTATTGTCGTATGAGGTAAGGCAACACCTCTGTATTGCACGTATGAGGTAAGGCAACACCTCTGTATTGCACGTATGAGGTAAGGCAACACCTCTGTATTGCACGTATGAGGTAAGGCAACACCTCTGTTGGAGAATCATCGGATATAAATAGTATGGAACTTTGTGATTAAATATTAGTGGTGTGTTCTCTATTGGAAAAAAGATTTAGTGCCTTTGGAAGTTTTGAAATTCATAACAAAAATAAATTACGATCCAACTTGAGAATTTCTTTAAGAATCGTACTAACTCTTCTAATAAGTGTAGCATTCGGGAACGTAGTTTTTCAAAACAAAAACTAATTAAGAACTAATTGAGAACAACAACATCCCAAAAAAGATTGTCAGACCCCGCTATATTAGCAAATGAGTATGAACTTAGCAGCAGCTTTGATGTTTCTAAATTGATTAAGGAATTCTCTGAAATAAAAGATCGAAGGAAAAAAATTGTCTGAAATACTCATATTATCTTATCTTATCTTATCTTATCTGTTTACAGACGCTCCTTCTATACAGAAGATTATTGCGTCCTACGCTTATCTATGGTTTGTGTTTAGTCCTGCATTTTTATTAGAGATTTAAATGTTGATAAAGTGTTGGTTTTCCTGGATTCTTCAGGCAACCCATTCCACGCCCTAATTCCGGACGGGAAGAAGGAAAACTTGTATGTGTTTGTTCTTGCATACGGAATAAGAAAGGTGTTTTTATCCTTATGTCTATCTGAGGGTTGTATTAAGTTATCTTTGTGTTGTATTTCTAAATTAGAATTAATTGCTTTATGTATGATTACTACTTTGCTCTTGGTTCTTCTATCCTCTAGTGTTTCAAGGTTTAATGATTTAACTAATGGTGTTACTCTTGTCAGTTTCGAATATTCTCCAGTAATGAATCTGGCAGCTCTTTTTTGAATTTGTTCTAGTTTATCAATATTAATTGTTTCTTTTTTATATAAAGCATTTAAGCAAACATTTATAATTAGAAGTTTTTGTTAATTACGAAGTTACGGTGTTTTTATATGTTGTTGTTTTGTTGTTGATTTTTTACATTTGCTAAAAATATTTGTTTAAAAGCCTTTTACCCTTGTTTAGAATACTTCTATTGTAATTCGTTAGGAGGGCAATTTTTTACTTTTGCTCGGATTTGTTCAAGTGCTAAGTCCGTGCCTGGAGTAATTGCAAATACAACTTGTCAAAAGATGACATAACACTCAATATCTTGAAAACATACAAAATATTATGTACAAAAGTCAAATTGTCAAGACAATGCTGTCGACTGCAAGGAGCTTAATCAGTGCTCGTCATCGCATGTTCGCCGAAACCAAGGTCTCCAAGTCGAAAAGATAAAGCTATTTAATATTAAAACCTATAATAAAATTAATTTTAAACCAAGAAAACTGTCAAAGTTTATAATGTATATTTAATTTGGCTACAATGAGAGAAAATATTCATAGAAGTGATTTTGATCGGGAGAATTACTTTGACTAAACATTGTTCGAAATTCCCAATCATTAATTAAACAACAATAAAATTCAATCACAATCCAGATGTAAGTTTGTTTAAAGGGACATTGTTTGATTGTAAATAGATGACATCTCTTGCTATCATTACGACGCAATGTGTCACTGCTTGTTTTCCGTGGAGGCGGCAGAGATGAAAGTTGTTGACTTCTGTGTATATCCTCATCTGATAACATATTACAAAAAACAAAACAACAAGATTTTGTTTCTTCAGACATTACTTTAGTGTTTATCATACATAAGCCAGTCAGTGGAGCAGTAAAACTCACAGACGATGGGTCAAAGTGACCCCCGCTGTCTGCCACAATAGTTTCAACTGGTTTCACACCCCTGACTGGGGAGGCAGCACCTTAGTGTGAGGGTGTTATCTACTTTGTTTCACACCCCTGACAGGGGAGGCAGCACCTTAGTGTGAGGGTGTTTTCTACTTTGTTTCACACTCCTGACTGGAGAGGCATCACCTTAGTGTGAGGGTGTTATCTACTTTGTTTCACACACCTGACTGTGAAGGCAGCACCTTAGTGTGTGTGTTATCTACTTTGTTTCACACCCCTGACTGGGGAGTCAGCACCTTAGTGTGAGGGTGTTATCTACTTTGTTTCACACCCCTGACAGGGGAGGCAGCACCTTAGTGTGAGTGTTATCTACTTTGTTTCACACCCCTGACTGGGGAGTCAGCACCTTAGTGTGAGGGTGTTATCTACTTTGTTTCACACCCTTGCCTGGGGAGTCAGCACCTTAGTGAGAGTGTATTAATGTTATCCAAAGCAGACGCACACCAAGCCCGCCCCATTTACTGTTTAAAAAAAACAACTCTTATCAATTCTTTAAATTTGCTTATCGCATATTTAGAATAAGGTCTTTGTGATTTAATATTTTAATTTAGTTTAATATTTCTTTCATTGACAAATTTGCCTCCTCAAAAAGCACTATAGGAAGTTAATGACAGAGTAACGTGGGAATATTGAATGTTTTAAATAAAAATAATAGGAAAGTTTATTTAATTATTTTAATTATAAGTAATAATATTGTTATCTTAAATATATATTTCAAGTTTCAAGCATTGAATTATTGGGAAATTATTTTTAAATAATTACATAAACTTGAAATATAAGCACATAAATGTTTTTGGTAAAAGCGCATTTGAAATTAAGCTTTGATTTTCAACATTGTCAACATCATGTTAGACAAGTTCAATTCACTTTTAATTAACAGTGTAAATAAGAATATGATTAACTTTAATATCAATGAAACTATTAAAAATAATAGAGTGTTGTTTTAATATAAAAATTTTAATTAAATTGTATATATTTATGGCTTTTACTTATGCATTATATGGGGTGGGGGAAGGGGGGTGGTTCTGTCCATTTACTGAAACGCAAATATCGCTGGACCAGAGAATTGTATAATATTGACTAAAACAAATAGATCGACAAAATGACAATATAAGATATATTGATTGCTACAAACTTTAATGTTTTTTTCTAGATAAAATAAAATACATTTTTTCTTAACCAAGTTACGAGACAATTACATATTCAGGTTATCGACTAAATAAGGAAATGAACCAAATAACAAATTTGGCTATATAATAATGTCTGTCAACAGTATAATGCTATAAAATAAAAAGTCAAGATCTTTGGCCAAATTAATTTTTTTCTATGTATTTTATAGGAAATCCAATTTAACAACATACATCATCATTTAGCGCCCACTTAAATTTTTTTGTTGGCCAATGAAATTCACGCTTTGCTGACGCTACTAAATATGAGTTTAATTTTCTATCTCGAAATTTTATGGCTTTATTTCTGATCAAAATACCAAATATCTCCATTAGTCTCACTTACCCTATGACACGTCACATAAACAAAATATTATTCAAAATGAAACAAAAATTCAGACAAAAGCGTTCAATTATAGTAAAGATCAGTTTAAAAAAAACATTCTTGATAAATTTATACATTTGGCGCTTTCCGCATATCTTAATGCGAATCATGTTTCGCTATTTTTCACATATTCCAGTGTTGTACGCTTCCCAAAAGAATACAGGGAACATCTAGCAAATTGACAATGAGACTTGTAGTATCTGCGAAACATTTTTTTAAAAAAAAGTTTAAATTTTTTGAGAGCCACATTAAAGTAATGACTTCACTCGCAATGAAAACTTCCATTATGATTAATTTTTAATAGGTATTTACTTTTATTGGAATTTAATGATTTAATCATTTCATTTCTTTAACGTTAATCATTTGTTGAAAAAATGTATGCGTTACAGAAACACAATTAAAAAAATATATAGATATTTAAAATTTATGAATAAAAACGTAGTGCGCATACAGGCTCAAAATTATAGTGAACATGAATTGTCATGGTTACGCTAAGAATAATATAAAATAGCAAAGTTCTTTTTAAAATTGTTGTTACTAGTATTTGGGTTGAGAAGAATCTCTGCCACATGCTGATTATTAGTAATGTATGTTACTGCTCGATACTTTTATTCTATGAACCTCGTTTTAAAGTACAAAGATTTACGGTAATAAGTTCTACCAAAAAGGAATATTAGTCGTCAAATAGCGTTTTTTAAGTTTATGGTATTTTACTTCATGCTAGAAACTTCAAGAAATATTATTTTAATAATAAAATTACCAATTTTAGTAGGACTAGCAGTAATGGCCAGTGGTTTAAAATCCGGAATTTGTTCCGGACACTGAATGAGAATTTTGACAGTTTACATCACCGAAAAATCATAAAACAATGGCTACCATTTAGCTTGTACATTTTAAATCAAGCCTGTGTTATTTTTAGACCCTTTCTTCCGGGAAGTTATATTTTAAAACTTTCAATTAATTTTAACTAGACGCCCCGCGGCGTAGCATACGCCATAGACTTGCTCATACAGATTTCTTTTAACCCTCTAATGCACTTTTTTAGGGCGCCTACGGCGCCCACATTTTTCAAAAGCCCAACTAACTTGTCCTTGTTTGATCAATACAATATATTAAACTTTCTGAAATGCACACAAATTATTTTATAATAGGGGTTCCCTTTTCCAAAATTAAAATATCAGCGAAAACAATGACGTCATATTTTTTTTTACAGCGCATATTTAATTTGCACACCTTTTGATGCATTGGTGCAGTAATTTGGTGCGCTGCTTTCTAAAATTAGTATCTGTTGCACATGCAGCTTCTTGTTGCCTCGCAGGGTCCGACCACGAAGAGAATTATATAGATTGATATATAGGAGATGGGGATATTTGCTTTGAGATAAGAGCAATTTTACTAAAGAAATTAAATTCGTATCTCTATATATATCTCTGTATATATATATATATATATATATATATAATATATATATATATATATATATATATATATATATATATATATACAAGACCTTTCCCTTCTCCCCCCCCCGGGCTAAAAGCAAAGGGGAGTTTAGACAGATTCAGTCTGTAAATATTTGTCGCGTTTGAACATAATCAATACTTTTAGTTATGTCTCATATATAAGGGATTTATAGTCAAAAACTTTGTTTTTGGGTTTGTTTTATTATTATTATTAAATCCCTTATATTAACTTCACCGCCGTCTCTGTCTTGGGCTCACGTTCGGTCGGTCAGGAGGGCGGAAAAACAAAAGTACAAAATGAACCACTTTGCGTGATGCAATCGAGCTAAAATTTGGAACGTAGGCTCGTGTCGCCTAACAATGCATCGTATCAAAATTTCAGATCGATCGAACGTACCGTAATTAAATTAATGCATTTTTAGTTTATCTATATAAACTATATGTAGCGGTCGCTATTGTTTACATTTTACGGGTCACTTGACTTCACGCCAGCCATCAATGACCACATCTCGTGGAGAAGGATTTCACTCAGTCTTAGGCTGTAAATATTTTTCGCGTTGGAACATAATCAATACTTTAAGTTCTGTCTCACATATAAGGGATTTATAGTCAAAAACTGTGTTTACGGGGTTGTTTTAATACCACGTTTTTATTAACTTGCTTGCGTTCCTGTCTGTCCTTAATTTTTTTTGGTTTCTGCCGGTCCACATAAATTAATAAAATAAATTTTAATATTACGCGGGAGATGTTTGTACGTAAATTTTTTTTATAAAAATTATTATTAATTATTAACAATTTAATATTTATTACTAAAATTTTTAAAAAATATTATAAATATTTTCTTAAATTGTAATCGAATTTTTATCGATTAAAATTATTTTAATCGATATTTAAACGATAAATTTTTTAACGATTAATCGAGAAATTAATCGATAATTTCTGCAGCCCTTGTTTTTATGCAATGTGTATAATTTCAAAAAGGAATCATTTTTTTGTTCCCTACTTCTAATAAGGCATCATATTTTGTAAATTATATTCCATACACACACAACAGATTTTGTTTCTGAAAAAAAATATTTATATATCCACATTAAAAAAAAAGATGTAACTGTCTGTGAATAAGCACATCTGAAAAATGATGAAAAAAAACAGATTTAGAATTGGCATATGTTATTCCGACTACAAAGGAATGAACATAACATTTTCAATTCGCAATTCATTTTAATTAAGCGTTTTCAGGATCACTTTATTAAATTTAGTCAACTTCTGTTACTAAGTTCGGTAGCGAAACTTTATAATGTATAGCGTATATATATAGCTTATGTAAACTTTTTTAAAGGGTAAGTTTATTTAACATAGGCCATGGCTTTCCACATAAAATAAACTCGCTACATCTATGGTTTTGAATTAAATGTCGAGTTATGAATTATATTTTAAAACAATCGCAATTTCATTCACACATGTAAAATATTAATCCAATACATCGTGTAAAAATTGAAATAAAATAGTTTAAACGCATATCTAATATATAAAGCTCAGTTGATGTTTGTATGTATGTTTGTTTGTATCCACTAAAAAAAGGCCACTGCTTTGTTTATATTTTTCCAAAATATCTCTACCACGGTAGTCACTAAAAAAGCTCATATATATTTAAGTAACTGTATCGTAACACAATTGTAATTAATACAATATTTGCATCATCTTCTATGAGATAAGTAGTATATGGCACTACCCCATTCAAAGGCAAATCTACTTAACATATAGCGCCTATAAATTAAATTATAAATGTTATATATGAAATGTTCTTTCTAAAATACTTGAAAAAAACTAAAGCAGTCGTATTAAAAAGATTTCAAGAAAATAGGTGCACCGTATTTAGAAAATAATCATAAATGGTTATAGAAATATTCTAGCTTGATGAAACGTCTGCTCATAACAACTAGACCAAAAATAAATCTACTTTTTTAATCTATTTATAGTAGTTCTAACATGGAAATAATATTTGAATTGTTATATATTTGTTTCTACATTTACGATTAAAATTCACTTCTTTATGCAATTTGTATAATATCATAAAGGATTGAAATTCTTTTTTGAGTCACTTTCATGGCCCAGCAACATATTTTATTTCTAAAAATAAAGAAATTATATTCCACATTAAAAAAGAAATATAACAAATCAAATATCTGTTAAAAAACGAATGTGAAACAATGACAATAGCATATCTTGAATGCGCACTACTTAAAATAAGTATTGGGGAAAAAAAATTTCACAAAAAATAACTCGCTTCTAACGGAATTTGAACGTCCGCGTAAAGTTGTTCAATATAGAAATGAGGTTAAATTTTTTATTCTTTGTCTCTGCATTTTCTGATTATTTAATTTACGGCATTCGGGCAAAACGGACAATTTACAAAAACTAACTTAAAACCATCTTCAGGGTAAAAGGAACCGTCCTGCCAAATTTGGTTCACGTCCGTCATTATGTTTTTTCGTGGCTGTGTAACAGAAAGTCGAAAAGTGAAACATTCAAATATACAAACATCAACTGAGCTTTATATATTAGATACTAGAAATATACCCGCACTTGTAGCGGGAGTGTGCTGACCCTTTTTCACAGTATTAGTTGCTGGTTATTACAATTTTTATTTGCCAAGTTATATTTCAGATTTAAAATATTATGGGAAACTGAGATATTCCATTTTAAAGGAAAAAATAAAATATAATTAAATAAATTTAAGAAAAAAAGAGAGAGAGAGAGAAAAAAAACAACAGACACAATTATTTAATTTTTACCATTTTACCACTTGAGTTGTTTTCCCTTAATCCAGTGACTTTTACCATTTCCTTACTATTTAAAAGATATGATTTATTAAATAATGAATCTTGACGACCATAATAAATAAATTAACTATTTTATTCCAACTTATACTAAATAAACATAACTGATAGGTTTTCCGAAAGAGCTCTACCACCCTCGACACTCAAAAATTTCATATATAATTACGACACTGCATAGTAACACAATTGTAAGTAATGCAATATATTTGTAACCGCGTCTATGAGAAAAAAATATATGGCATTATCCATTAAAAAGGCAAAGGCTACATAACTCATAGCGCTAATAAACAAAATTATAAATGTGCTTTCTAAAATAATATTTTTAAAAACAGTCGTATTAAAATGATATCAAGAAAACGTGCACACGATATTTAGACAATAAAAGATTACAGAAACCTGGCCGCATAAAATAAAGTCTTGTCATAAAGTAAATGTACTAGACCAAAATAACTCTTTCTTTTGACGTATTCATAGTTGTTTCAACAGGGAAATAATATTTAAAAATGTTTATGTGTCTAAATTTCACGATTTACATTTAACGGTTTTAATACAACGTGTATAATTTCAAAAAGGAATCATTTTTTTTTCTCCATATTTCTGATAAGTCATCATATTTTGTAAATTATATTCAATACACACACCAGATTTTGTTTCTGAATTTTAAAAAAAAATATATATATATATATATATATATGTATATATATATATCCTCATTTAAAAAAAGATTCAACCGTCTGTTAATAAGCACATCTGAAAAATGATTAAAAATTAACTTTAGAAATAGCCTATGTTATTCCGACTACAAAGGAATGAACATACAATGTTCAATTCGCAATTCATATTAATTGAGCATTTTCAGGATCACTTTATTAAATTTAGTCAACTTCTGTTGATACGTTCGGTAGTGAAACTTTATAATGTATGGTGTATATAGATAGTTTATGCAAACTTTTTTAAAGTGTAAATTTATTTGACATAGGCGATCGCTTTCCACATAAGATAAACTCGCGACAGCTATAGTGTTTAATTAAATGTCGAGTTATGAATTATATTTTTAAAAATTGCAATTTCATTCACACATTTAAAATATTAATCCAAGGCATCATGAAAAAATAGAAATAAAATAATTTAAACGCTTTACTAATATATAAAGCTCAGTTGATGTGTGTATGTTTGTTTGTTTGTAACCATTTAAAAAATGCCACTGCTTTGTTGACATTTTCCCAAAAGATCTCTACCACTGTCGTCACCAAAAAAGCTCATATATATTTACGACACTGCATCGTAACACAATTGTAATTAATAAAATATTTGTAACAGCGTCTATGAGATAAAGATATTATGGCATTACCCCCTCAAAGGCAAAATCTACTTAACATATAGCGTCAATAAATTAAATTATAAATGTTATATATGAAATTTTCGTTCTAAAATTCTTGAAAGAAACTAAAGCAGTCTTATTTAAAAGAATTCAAGAAAATGTGCGCACCGTATTTAGAAAATAATAATAAATGGTTATAGAAATATTCTGGCTTAATAAAAAGTGTTCTCATAACAACTGGACCAAAAATAACTCTACTTTTGTAATCTATTTATAGTAGTTCTAACATGGAAATAATATTTGAATTGTTATATATTTGTGTTTACATTTACGATTAAAATTTACTGCTTTATGAAAATGGTATAATATCATAAAGGAATGAAATTCTTTTTTGAGTCACTTTCATTGCCCAACAACATATTTTGTTTCTAAAAAATAAAGAAATTATCTTCCACATTAAAAAAATAAACAAAAACAAATCCAATGTCTGTTAAAAAACGAATGTGAAACATCGATGATATTTGATTTTAAAAGTGACCTATGTTAATCCAACTACAAAGGAATAAACATAAATTCAATTCGCAAAAAAATAAATAATTAAGCGTTTTCAGGATCACTTTATTTAGTTTAATCTACTATGTAAATAGGTCCAGTAGCCTAAGTTTAAATTGTATAAGTGTATAGCTTATGTAAAAGACAATAGCTTATGTAAAAGACAAACAAAATATAAATGTTATATTAATAGGACACAGCTAAATTTAAGATGCGTACACGAAAATGTGCGCACAGTATTCAGGCGATAAAAGATGTTAGAACGCGCACTGCTAAAAATGAAGCCTTGAAAAAAATACTGACACAATTATTACATAAATAGGTTTTTATTAAATGTCGAGTTATGGAACAGAAAATAATTAAAACAAATTCGCAATTAAATTTAAACATATAAAGAATTAAACGTAATACATCGTGTGGCAGTTGTAATTAAATATGTTTACGTGTCTATAATATATAGAAAGTAAAAGTAAAAAAAATGACAATAATTATTTGTACTGCACAGCTCAAATTAAGAAGCGTACATGAAAATGTGCGCACCGTAATTAGACAATATGATTTTGTATAAAAATATTAAATGACGTCATTGTTTTATGCTTATAATCTAATTTTTGAAAAGGCAATGATGTAAAAATAGGGTTTGAGGATTTATAATTATTATGAAATACTTTGTGTATATTTCATCAAATTAATATTTCGTATTTATCAAACACGGATAAGTCACTTTTGTTAATTATGTATATTGATTCCCGTGGTCTCTATGGATTGTATAAAAATATTAAATGACGTCATTGTTTTATGCTTATATTTTATTATTTTAAAAGAAGCGTACACGAAAATGTGCGCACCGTAATTAGACAATATAATATTTTTTGAATGCGCACCGCTGAAAATAAAGTATTGGGGAAAAAATACGTCATCAAAAATAACTCGCTTTGAACGGCATTTGAACGTCATCGTAAAGATGTTCAATACAGAAATTAGGTTAAATTTTTCATTCTTTGTCTCTGCATTTTTTTATTATTTAATTTACGCCATTCGGGCAAAAGGGACAATTACAAAAACTAACTTAAAACCACCTTCAGGGTAAAAGGAACCGTCCTGCCAAATTTGGTCCCCGTCCGTCAATTGGTCTTTCCCCGGGCTGTGTAACAGAAAGTCGAAAAGTGAAACATACAAACATACAAACATACAAGCATACAAACACCAACTGAGCTTTATATATTAGATATTATACATTTCAAATGAAAAGTTTTAATCTCATAAATTGTTCGCGAGCCGCAATGTGCACAAAAAAGATCGCATGCAGTTTACGAGCGGCTGTTTGGCCACCGTTGTTCTAGGCTATCATATGCTAAGTAAGAATGAATTCTTTTTTAAACAGCATGACCACAATCTAAGCTTGGCATGTCCAATATCTCACAAGCACAACCGTCTTGTACATGCATTTAAAAAAAGAGCGTGCTAGGTAAAGTGAGAATTTTCTTAAATTACTATTCATGTTAATCTTTTTACAATGTTGTTAATAAATATCATTTAACAATTGTTATACGACTACTTTAGATGATATAGCAAACACATTCATAGCTAGGGACATGAAACAAGTTTAAAGTTACGTTATATATTTGTAGTACTCTTGTTTTAATGAATTATGAGTTAAATGTATTTGTTGAGACTATTGAAGCGTTTGGAGAGGTTTGGGTTGAACGAAGGTTGCAGCTTTGTTGAGAAGAGTTGGTCTCATTTGAGCAAGTTGATATAATATATGAAATAAAAATTATTTATTTAGATTATAAATGCATTTATTTTAAAATGTTCAAAGTGCGTTCCAAATTGTACACAAATAATTTTTTTTATATTATGGGAAGTTTAGACTTTGTATGATTTTAAAAATTAGAATCGATATTGTTAAATATCATCATCCTTTTATCATACAGCATGAAAAATAAATAAATACTCTCTTGTCCCTACTTTTGTCCAAAGCATGCGATTCCAGATATACCTTGTCTCCTGCTTCCAGCTCAATGCAACATGTTCTTGATTGGTTCCTATCGATACCAAAAATTTCGTGGCCTTTGGGGGCCTTTAGGGTTGGTGGTCTCACAAAGCATGTAACACTATAACTTAACTTGTTTTTATCCTCAACCGTTGATGTGCTAAAGCTGACTAAATAAAAGCCTGTCAAGGGGGCAGTAAATGTACCAGCCGAAGGATCAAAGTGATTCCCGTAGTTGGTTTTAGTGATTCTGTAGAATGGATCTCGGGGAATCCCTTGGGTCAAATCTAAGCTAGAACGATCTCTGAATGTGACAACACTGTAAGTGTTTGAAACCTCAGATGGAACAGACGCATAAAAACCAACATTTGGATGACTGCACTTTAATTCTATGGAGGAAATATTAAAAATTACAAAAAATAACCCAACATTTAAAAGTAAGTAATATAAATTATGCTCATTTTAAAAATAAATTAGATAATATATAAAATTTTGAAATGTTGATAGAGTGTTCGTTTTCCTGTCCGAATTCCAGATGGGAAGAAATTAGATTTTTATGAGTTTGTACATGCATACGGAGCAGTTTTTTTTTATCTCTTTGTCTATTCAGATGATTGTATTAAATAATTTTGAGTACCTTGTGTATTGTTACTACTTTGCTCAATGTCACCATTGTTTCCATTCAAAGCAATATTCATTTTTCCATATGTCTTCTTGATCTGGGTTAATATAGGACTTTTAATTTTGCATCTAATTAATGTTGTTTTTTTAGCATGGTCATAATTTTGAGACCACTGAGTTATAAACGACAGTTATTTCTTCATTACGAATAAGTTCGTTTAAGTTACGAAATCCAGTTCAATAAAACTTCCCAAAAGAAAACCTTTTTTTTTATTTGCATTGAAGTGGCATCAGACACTATCCAATGTTAAAACAACGGTACTAAACAATGCTAAATATATTATATCTGTGTTGTTGACTGAAAGCATACAACCTCCCACATCCCCACTCCTCCGAACGAATCAGATTAAAATATATTGTTTAAAAATTACCAATTTCTTTGACTGCTTCAGCAAGTTTAGTCATTTGAATTTCAACATCATCTACCTGTAAGTTGTTAAAAGGAATTTTTTAAAAAAATTAAGAACTTTACTAAAATGATTTCTTCTTTAAATATATAACTTTATAATTTTGGTTCTAATTTATGTACACTTTCAATTTACCTTTAAATTTTCCCCGCAAATGTCGAGGTTCTTGTTCGAGGTGCCATTTAATTTTTCCAGTGGGTTCAGTCTCTTGTCTAGTAGCTGACTTACGTTACAAATCTTTTAACATAAGGACATGATGGTTTGATAAATTTCAAATAACTTTTTAACTATACAATTTATCTACCTGAGTAGCATCAATATACATATTTCCCCTTGTCTGTATGTATATATGGATGTAATTTGTAATGCTGTTAGGTGGCGCTGCGATCAATGTTGTTTTATTCTCTTGAAGGTGTTTTTTCGGGCTTAACCATTAAATTCCTTTTCGCCTTTATTATAAAGGTTTGTGTTTATATTTTAATACAAGGTGTGCATCGGAAGGCGCGCAAAAAGGTGTGCAAAATAATTATAAATTAATATTTCGTGTTTCTCAAACACGGATAACACTATGTAACACAATTTTTGTTCCTTGCTTCTAAGTGTTATATTTCAATTGTTTATGTCTAAAGTATGTGAAAAAATGACTTCATTAAGACCCAAACTTTGCTTACATGACAATGGCACGAAGAAAACTCGTTTTTTTGTGAAAATAGAACGATTACTTTTTTCATTTTCGTCATTATGATCATGGTAAAAACAAAAATTGCACAAAGGAATAGACAAACACAGTCGGAAACCACTCAAAAAGGTTCAGAAATGTGTAGATTTTCTAGATTTACGATTGTACTGTGAATCACTCTCTCGAAGTAGCCCCCAAATGTAGTCCTCCATCACGTTTTCGTTATACTGTCCTTGGTAACGACGTTCAAAGTCCAATATATCTTGATGAAAGCGCTCGCCTTGCTCCTCGGAGTAAGCGCCCATGTTCTCCTTGAATTTGTTGAGATGAGAATCAAGGCTATTGACTTTCAGAAACATTCTGCATCCCATTTTGGCGTAATTCTTTATGAGAGTCTGCACCAACTCAACATAGTTTTCAGCTTTGTGATTACCTAGGAAGCACTAGGAAGCCCTGAACAACTGCAACGAAACTGCTCCGAGCCGCTCTCTCCATCCTGTTCAAACAGCTTTGCGAAATCCTCACATTCTATGATCTTCTTGATCTGTGGTCCGATGAATATACCAGCCCGTGATCTTAGCCTCGGACAGCTTTGGAAAAAAGATCTTGGAGGTATTGAAATGTTGCTGACTCCTTGTCAAGAGCAGTGACAAATTGCTTAATGAGGCCTAACTTGATGTGCAGTGGTGGCATAAGCACTTTATTATGTTCTATCATCGGCTCCCACTTCACATTGCTCTTCCCAACAAAAAACTCGGTCTTTTGTGGCCAGTCCTTTGTGCGATAATGCGCCTTAGTGTCACGGCTGTCCAAGATACAGAGGAAACAAGGAAGTTTCGTGAAACCTTCTTGAAGACCCATGAGGAATGATACTATTTTGAAGTCGCCAATGACCTCCCATCGGTAGTCGTCATACTTTAGTGCACTCATCAACATTTTGACACTTGTGTAGTCGTCTTTGAAATTGAAACACATCTAAGCGAGAAGCAACTGTTCAGTTTACCTTCAAGTGTTTTCTTGCAATATTCGCATGTGAAATACGGTGCCAAAGATTTTGTCTTGGTCCCCGACCGGAACGCCGATCAGTAGGCCTCGCACATTATACGGCTTGCTTCCAAGGAATACATTTTCGCTCTTATCTTTATGAATTGTCCGCACACGTAGCATAATGAATCAGTTAACTTTTGAAAAGGGAATGATGTAAAAATAGGATTTGATGATTTAAAATTATTATGAAACTAGACGCCCCGTGGCGTAGCATACGCCTCAGACTTGCTCATGGAGAGTGCAAAGAAAGTGGAGAAAGAGCGGATACAAACGACAGCACGAAGAAATCAAAACAACGCGAAAGAACGTCGGTTGGGGGGGGGGAACTGCCAACTCATTGTTTGTTTCAAGACAATTGCAGGAGAAATTCGGTACACCCCTAACTTCTATGAAGTCAGCTATAAAACGATAATCGGTTTAAAATCTGACTAACACTTACATAATCGATAATTAGTTTTCCCCCCCAAAAAAAACAACAACACGCAATTAACAACACTAAATATGACTAACCCTCGCTAGGGTCGACCAATCACAGTTTATGTTTAAGGCATGGTAGTGTTAAATGGGAGGCGGGTAACAACAACCTCAGTGTGCATGTCTTTACGTTTACTCGCTATTTTTTATTTACTTGGTGCTGCTTTTTGTATCTGTACTCACACCCCCCCCAACCTTCTTTGCAGTGTATATGATGAGCAAGTCTGCGGCGTATGCTACGCCGCGGGTCTCTCCAGAGTTCCTTCTTTTCATTCACTCACAGTCGTTTGCCCAAAACCCACCACATTTTGACAACTGTGTCTTTCAGGAAGTCTTCACACGTAACTAAATCATTAGCGGTGTATGCTACGCCGATGGTCAGCTAGTTTAAAAATAAACAGCAGCATTTTGAGCAAGTATCTTAGCGAAAACTTTGGACTTCTTTAAAAAAAATTGATTTACTATAACCCCAAACATAACCTTAACCTTAAAAGTAAAAATAATTGAATCTAATAATAAGCAAGATTTGGGCAAGTTTTATTTAATTATAGTACTCCATGCGTAATTGGATTGCTTAAGTTCTGAACATTTTAGTTACATGCGTATAAGGAAAAATAGTTGGTAATATTCTTTTATAATAAATATCTAAGTATATTTTAAATCATTCAAATCCACATTCATTGTAAATTTTTTATTTTTAATTTATGGGAGGAATGTCCGTAAAAGTTTCAATTTATCTTTAAGAAATAAACAATAAATGACAAATCTCAAAACATTTTAAACTTTACTCAAAAATTAAATCAGTTTCCAATTATTATATCTTTATTTTTTAACACAAAAAACTCTTTAAAAGAATTTTAAAAAGTTATAATAATGTATTTGACTTAATTTTTGACACAATTGACTGAGCTGTATGAATGTTTGACCTAATTGTCGAAGCTGTGTGAATGCTTGACCTACATAATAAGATGTAGGAACGCTTGACCTAATTAAATTGAACTGTGTAAAAGTTTGACCTAAATAGCTGAACTGTGTGAACGTTGAACCAATTGAATGAAATGTGTGAATGCTTTATCTAAATGAATTAAGATGATTGTTGTCACGGTTGATAAGATAGTATGTATATATATATATATAAAGAATTTTTAAACATTAAATCCTGATGTATTTATTCTTACGTCATTAGCACATGAACCAGTTTACAAAACTAAAATCAAAATTACATTTCAATGCAAAATAAAGAAAATAACATAACCCTTTATGACCGTGTGTGAAATCAAAACTTCTAGAAGTTTGACAATATGTAGACTGTAACAAGATAAATCAAGAACAGAAATAGTAACCTGCATGATACATGCACGTGTGTCGTCAAAATTTTAAATCAATAATTCTAATAAAAAATTAGTAGAAAGATGTATTTTCATTTTTAAAAAAAATCAGAGAAAGCATAACTCGATTACATTAAAATTAAAATGGTTAAGTTTCGATCACTTGATGCATTTTATTATTACTAAGAAAATAATGAAGAAACATAATTCTACTTACACATTCTTCAATTTTCTGGTTATTGACACTACAGACATGTTCAAACTGTTCTTTGTACTGAGATGGCAAGAGATTAAGGGAGATTTCCACTCGATTTAATTTATCAGACACTTCATTATAATGTTGATCTGTACTCTCGACTCTCTTTGACAAATCTTGTGTAGACGTAATGACGTCATTGCTACGAGATCTAAGGGAGCTGAGCTGTTTATTGAATTCATTCATTGAGGCAGTGACAGACTTGTTTTCCTCTTCTAGTCTGGTAACCCTCGCTTGAACATTAAGAGAAAAAAATGTATGCAAGTTATCAACAGTTTCGGATGATTCTAAGCTTGTCTTCTCAACTGCTATTAGTCTCTCTTTTAACTTTTTCTGAGATCTTAAATTTTCATCGGTCAATATTTCAATTTCATTATTAAACTTTTCTTGTTGCCTTGAGTTACCTTGTAAAGTGTTTTCAAAATATTCTTGTTTTTCTTGAATTTGCTCCATTGTCCGTTTGAGTGAGAGCAGAGTTTCTTCAACCGTGGTTACTGCCATAGTCATACTTTGAGAAGAGTTACATCTTACTACAACACATGTAAGTTTATTGATAATGTAATTATTTGTTAATTTGTGTCATTCGATCAAGTATACCAATGTTTTGAAAATGGCGTAATTATAATGGTCAAAACTTAAGTACTGCAAGCCAAGACAAAAATAATTTGCTCGAAAACCTCCTGATGACATACCAGATATCTCTTATCTGACATGTTGATGCACCTTTCGGGAAAGATTTGGTCTATTAAGCCACAAAAGACACAGCAAAATGCCAAAGCACTTTGCTAATGTGATGTAAATGGTCTTCGCCGATCAAGACAGACAAATAACAATTCTCAGAAAAGTTTCCATAATTACATGCTCTATTTAGTGCTGTCCTAACCGCAGCCCGCGCTCCAAGGACCTTTCTAAAATGGCCGGCCAGAGTGTGGTACAATTTTACAATTCGTTTTAAAAATAAAATTAAAAAAATAAATTTAAAAAACGACCTTGAGTGAGTTAGTGTTTTTGAGAATTTAGTAGAGACTACGTGAGCATTGTGGCATTTTAATAAGACGGGGTGTTTGCCGAAAAAGAGGGTGGTGATTTGGTAAATTTATGTTCAGGGCGTCCTAATTCAACAATGAGGAAATTCCAAGTAAACTGATATTGGATATCAACAGTCCCATTGTGCCAGGGTGGGGGCGGGGTCACAGTGTACCCAAATTAGCTATAATTACTAATGGCGGTTGAAAAGATGCCTGACTAAAGAATGGTCAACGGGTTTGTAGCTACCTGGTCATCGTAAAAATGCCCGTGTCTCCCAGGATTGGTTTTGATTACATTGATAGCCAACCACGGCAATATAAGGTCTGTTCTGGAAAGGATGTTAGTAATAGAGCAAGGATAATCAAAATTACACTTGGTTACTATAATACTCGCAGATAACTGATGAGGAATGTTAACGAGTTGAAATTAAACCTGCCTTGGTCGGGGGTGAGGAATGTCCTGTCCATCCTGTATTTTTTAAAAAGAAATCAGACTAGTTACTGTTTTTTAGTTCATCAGTATGATTCATTCTCGGAGTAGAAAGCAGAACAAACTGTGTTTGCGGTTAGTGCAATTCACTCAAGAAGAATTTCTGAGAGAAAACAGGAACGATTTTTGAAAGGACATTTGTTTCTAAAAAGAGAAAGCCAATATGACGACTAGGAAAGTTACAGAAAAGAATAATTCTTTTAACTCTTCGTGGGAACTCGAATTTTGTTTTCTTTGTTTAGAGAAAAGCCTTTTTTTTTATTTGTCAGGCTATTAACTCTGTTATCATAAAAGCAAATCTGCGAGGACACCACAAGTCAGTGCATGCCAATTTCGATGACGATATTCCGAAAGGAACAAAGCTAAGAGAAGACAAAGTTAGTTCTTTATAGAACAACTTAAATGGTCAGCTAAATGTTTTCCGTCCGTTTTAAGTTCAAGTGATTGTGCTACTGAAGCGTCTTTTAATATTAGCTGGTTATTAGCAAATAACAAAAGTCGTATCTAGATGGTGAGACAGTTAAACTTTGTTTCCAAGAATGTGCTGATTCATTATTTTCTAAGTTTTAAAACAAGGAAGAAATAAAGAGACAAATATCTTATCTTCAGCTTTCTCACCAGACTGTTGCAAAGCGTGTTGGAAGTATGTCCGGTAATATATTGGAGCAGTTGCTTACGGATTTTTTAAAAAAACGCTTCTGGTTTTATTCTGCCATTGGATGAATCATGTGATATCATTGACAGGGTCTAACTTATAGTTTGGGTTAGGTTTGACAAGGGGCAGACATTTAAAAAAGAATTATTGACACTAATTCCATTGACAAAATACAACCCGTGGTGACGATGTTTATAAGGCACTGAAGGAATTTCTATTAAAAAACTACATTGATTTCAGGAAGCGTATTTCTGTTACAGCCGATGGTGCTCCAGCAATGATAGGAAGGAAAGTTGGATTCATTCGTTTCCTAATGGCTGACATTGATTTTCCAGACATTCAATCTTATCATTGCATAAAGTCACGAGGAATCTCTACACTTAAAGTTAAAGGATGATAAATTGCAAAATGTTATGGATATTGTGGTGAAAGGTGTTAATTCATTCGAGCTAATCCATTAAATCACCAATAGTTTAAGAATTTGTTAGAAGGTTGTGATAAAGATTTTAGGGATTTTATTCCTCATACTGATGTTCGTTGTCTGAGCAAAGGAAAAATTCTTTCCAGATTTTGGAACATAATTGACGAAGTAAAATTGTGTTCTCAGTTCCGAAAAAAAGGAAGATTTGTTAAATTATATACAAACACGTGATTTGTGTGTGTGTGTGTAAAATTATCATTTCTAACCGACATCACGGATCATCTGTAAAAATTTAATTTGAAATTGCAAGGACGTTTTCAAATCTTCCCAAAGCTGATGGGAGAAATCAGTATTTTTTAATCTAAGTTCGATTTTTCATCACCCAACTAAATCAATCACATTTTACCCACTTCCCAGCTCTTGCCAAGGCTACTCAACAACTTCCAAAGCTTGTCACAAATGAGCGATTCTATCTTTTATTAGAATAGTTGAAGCTGAATTTCACAAATCGATTGAAAGATATTCGAAATCGTACACATTTTTTGCTATTTGTAAAAAATCCATTTTTTATGCTGTCTCTAATATAGCCTCGAAAACGACATTATTAAGAGCAGGCGAAAGTGAATTGCAGCTTGAAATCATCGAGATTCAACATAACACGCCGCTTCGTGATCAACATTAGAATTCGTCGCGAACTGAATTCTGCTGACGAATTTACGAAACTGTAGAGAAGTTGAAGAAAAATATTAACCATGTTTGGGAGCACCTACGCCTGTAAAGCCGGATTCTCCATCCCGAATAACATACAATCTAAAAAAAGAAACGCTTTGACTGATGAGCATATGGGAAACTTAATACGATCAGCAGTTACTGAGTACGAACCCCAAAATTAGAAAATTGCAAGTACAGTTCAAATCCAAATATCGCATTAGAGATGTGATACAATTTTTATTCACGTTATTTGTTGTATTGATGAGGAGACTAAGTTACATAAGGTAAGAAGTATTTATACATTAAATAATTTTTTTGTAAGAGCTTAATTGTGGCTCCCGGCTTCATGGGGAAAATAATTGGCACGCGGTGTCAAAAAGTTGGATATCACTTCTCTAATAACATTAATGGTTTCTGTGTAATAATTTTAAAGCTAATTATTTTAACTAATTTTATGACTTGTAATTTCCTTACGTTTTATGTATTGTTTCTTCCTTGCTCAACATAATTCATTCTATATTACAATACTTACTTGTGGAAGGACCAGATGATTGTGCGTTATTCTACCTTGAAGATGTGCTTTCATAACTTTTGTGTTGCATGCATTTATAATTATATGTGAGTTACATTTATGATATAGCTAAAAATATAATTTCATATAATTAATAGCTGTGAGCCAAGCTACTGGATGGGGTACTGCGCTACATAAATTATCAAATTATTATTAATATTATTGATATTACTATTATTGTTATTATTATTATTACGAGCTCGTGTCGTTCCCTTTCGTAAAAGGACTCTTAGAAATGAAATTACTTTGAAATAGGCTCACCTTTAACAACACCTTTTATTTTCAGATGATAGTCTTCAGAAATTACGTCATTGTCGTGTGAATTGCATCAGATTTTAAAATTTTCGGAAAAATCATGTCAATAAATACACAACAATAATAACAAATTAACACAATTTTCAAAAAAGAATTATGCCGTAACAATTTATACTTGATTTATTTACCCTTTCTTCTCTTTCGAACGTTGCTTGCTTTTAAGTCTTGTTGTCTCGTGCAATCGGCTTTAGTTATTAGTGAATCTTTGTCCGTTGTCGAAGAAGAGGTATTTAGGTGGCTATCATTTTCTCTAATCTCTAGATCTGAAAGTGTAGAACTAAATATAATTTTAAAAAATAAACATTGCTATAATTATTTTATATCACTCAACATATTATAAGGTTTTCTTTCTTTAGACGATTTAAGTTTAATATGAATATTTAAAAATAGCATATATGCTTCTAATGTACAAAATATATTAGCAACTGTTACTACAGGTTGGATCTTTTTGGTAAAGAAACAAAAAACAAACAAAAAACAAACAAACAAACAAACAAACAAACAAACAACAACACATGTTCGAAAAATCTAGATACAACTTTCTTTTAATTTCAAAAACTTTACAGTTTAAGGAAGAAAATTAACCTGTTATTATTTAATTATCAATGCTGCAGACTGTGTTATTCGGATAATTGTAAATTACAATAAGGCATTAACAAATGGATCTGTTACCATGGTCCAACTTTAAAAGCTGTTAGTACAAAAAAAGCTGTTTCTTAAACAAATGTTCCCAAATTATTTTTTGATAATGCGTATTTCTAAATTTAGCTACCCTTCTATCACCCCCCCCCAAATTGAAACACACACTTCCATCATATAGTCCTATATTTCCAATTCATTTCAGTAGACTGATTTACTTTAGCTTGTGTTGGTTGACAGGTTTAATTGAAAGTAAAATTTTAATTTTAATTTTATAATCTTATTCTTGAAACACCAGCTCAGAAGCAATGTCCGCACATAAAATTGTTGGTCTAAGTTTAAAAAAACAAAAAAAACAACAACAAACTAACAAACAAACATACACACAAACAAACTGCTCAGTCTAGAGGGAAAAATTGCTCAGAGGCCAGTGAGGCCGTGTAACCTTACCCACCATTCACCCACCCTCGAAATGTCACAAACACCCACGAATAATTCAAACATAAACAACGCTTAACAGCTTGTGTGCTGGTATGTTTGATGAATACATTGGTAAATGTTAGCGTGTGTGCTGGTTTGTTTGATGAATATATTGACCCGTCACAGCTTGTGTGAAGGTATGTTTGAAGACTAAAATGACAGTTCACAGTTTGTATGAAATACTTGAAATTTCAGCAGACTTGGCCATGAAGAAGTATATAACATTCTGGACTCTTTTGTTCATGTCAGAGTACGTTATGTGATTGACTTTCCCTTCGTTTGACCAGGTGTTAACTTCACTTGTTATCTGAATATTGAAAAAAAGTAATTAAAAAAACCCTAAAAACAAAGTTTTTAACTATGAATCCCTTATATATGAGACATAACTAAAAGTATTGATTATGTTCAAACGCGACAAACATTTACAGCCTGAAACTGAGTGAAATCCCCCTGGTGTTAAACAAACACGAGATGTGGTCATCGATGGGTGGCGCGAACTCAAGTGACCCATAAAATGTAAACAGAAGCTACTGCTACATATAGTTTTATATACATAAACTATAATTGCATTAATTTCATTACGGTACATTCAATCGATCTGAAGTGGGAAGTGGGTCATTTTTTACTTTTGTTCTTCCGCCCGACCGACGTACGAAGAGATGACGACAGACAAGATTTCGAAGTTAATATAAGGGATTTAAAAATGAATGGAGATAAATGAATATTAATTTGGTAGTTTAACACACACACACACACAACACACACAAACAAACGCACACACAAACACATACACGCACATACAACTAAAAAACCCACAAAAGTTTAAAACATTAATGTTTTAATTTATTTATAGAATTTTGTCTTCTTTTTTATATATACTTATTATTTCGGTGGATAAAATAATCAAATTTTAATCTTAAAGAAAGGTCACCTGATTTATAGCGACATCTAAAGTCTCTATCACATTTTGCCGCTCAGCTATGAGAACATCGAGTTGTTGTTTAATCAAGGTGACGAATCTTTGACTTGGTTGTGTCATTGTGGACGTTCTGAGGGACCTGTAATTGGTCATGGAGACAACATCTGGGTTATTATATTGTTTTAATAACAAACGCCCTCTAGCATGAACACACTACCATACATGAAACTAAGTCTTATCTTATATTAGCTGATCTGTTACACACGATCATTCTTTACAGAAGATTATTGCGTCCTACGCGTATCCATGGTTAATATAGATATGCTTTAAAAAAATGTTTTAAATGTTGATAGGGTGTTAATGTTAATGGTTTCCTCGGGCAACCCATTGCACGAACGAATTCTGGACGAGAAGAACGAGGTTTGGTATCTTTTTGTTCTAGCATCTTTAATTGCTAGGCTGAATCAAAGAGTGTGGAACAATGCGCAGCTCACTTATAGGACGAAAATTACTGTGTACTGGGCCTGCGTGCTCAGCACACTCCTCTATGGTAGCGAATGCTGGATGACCTACGATGCTTGCGCAGGATTCTGCACATGAAGTGGATGGACAAGATCACTAATGTCGAGGTACTCAAAAGGTGCCATATGCTGAGTATGCACTCAATCCTGAGTGAGAGGCGCCTGCGGTGGCTGGGTTATGTACGCAGGATGAGCTTGGAGCTCTTTCCAAGAGCCTTGCTTTACGGTGAGCTGGCAACTGGTATGAGGAAAAGAGGTCACCTCTGCTTGCGCTTCAAGGACGTCTGCAAGAAAGACTTTTCACTGGCACATATAGACCATAAAACATGGGAGACCATTGCCGAGGAGCGCACCTCCTGACGGGAAAAAGTGCGTGATGGTATTCAAGTCACGAAATCATTCCTCACAGCTAGGAGTGAAGAGAGAAGGGCCAGGAGAAAGAGATGTGGGGCAGAGGAGCAGGAGTAAACGCCGTCGCCCAATGAGGACGGACGGATGCCATGTATATATATATATATATATATAAATATATATTCTCTTGTCGGCATCCTTCCTTCTCGCGAGATGATTGTGCATCACTGTTGAGTTGGGTTGCATTTCCTCGAGTGGCTGTGCAGTCCTATCCTTGAGTGACAGTCTTTACCCCAGCTTTTACACACTAATTCTGTGCTACCAAATGTTTTGGCCTTTCTCCTAGCTCTTCTTTCTGTAGCCTCCTCCATCCTTCGCTCCTCGGCTACTATGACGCCCTCTTTGACATCTGTGCGCCACGTAGATCGGTCTTCTGCCTTACACTACCAGTCGCTTGTGCATATTCTGGCTGCTTTCATCTCCCTTTGGCAGACATCTTTAAATCGGAGACATGGGCGACCTGTCTTCCTCTTTCCCAATGCCAATTCTCCATATAGCAGGTCCTTGGCGATTCGTCCAGGGCTCATTCTTTTAACATGTCCTAGCCATCTCAGGCGTCTTTCACTAAGGATTGAGAACATGCTTTGGGTGTTGGCGCGCATCAGGACCTTAGTATTAGGCACCTTGTCTTGCCATTTAATGACTAGGATGCGTCGCAGGCATCTCAAGTGGAAGCTATTAAGCTTGCGCTCTTGGATGTATAAGTGGTCCATGTCTCGCTCCCGTATAGCAGTGTAATAATGACGCAGGCTCTATAGACACACAATTTGGTTTTCTCTGTTAACTTGGTGTTTTGCAAGAACCGTTTGCTTAATTTAGCCATTGTGACAGCTGCCTTGCCAATTCTACTGTTTATTTCCTCTTCAATGGACAATGTATTTGAGACCTTGGAGCCCAAGTAGGTGAAGCTGTCCACAACCTCCATGTTTTCATTGACGATACTGATGGTAGGAGGAGGTTGTGTGTCTTGGGCCATGATGTTTTTCTTTTTCAAGCTGATTTGCAGACCAAATTCTTTGCAGGCATTGGAGAAGCTTGACACGAGTTGTTGCAAACCAGTTTCTGTGTGTGCTGTTAATGCCGCATCATCCGCAAAGAGTAGCTCACAAATTAGGATATCTGTAGTTTTGGTCTTGGCTCGGAGGCGGGCAGTGTTAAAAAGTCCTCCATCAGCTCTGGTGTGTAACCAGATTCCATCACTGCTATCCTTTAATGCGTATCGAAGCAGTACAGAGAAGAACATTGCAAACAGTGTTGGTGCAAGTACACAACCTTGTTTAACTCCGCTGCTGACTGGAAAGGTTTCTGACGTAGCTCCATCGAACTGCATTGTGCCCTGCATATTTTCATGGAACTGTCTGATGATGGCGAGTAGGTGTACGGGACAGCCGATTTTTACCAGGATTTGCGACTGACGAAATCAAAAACTTTCGTAAGGTCCACAAAGGCAATGTATCTGTTGCTCTCTGCATTTTTCCTGGAGCTGCCGTATGAAGAACACCATGTCTATGGTAGACCGACCAGCACGGAAACCGCACTGAGATTCTGGATATACACGGGATGCTAGACTCTGTAAACGTGTTAGTATGACACGGGCAAAGGCCTTTCCTACAATACTAAGGAGTGAGATGCCGCGATAATTATTGCAGTCACTTCTATCACCCTTGTTTTTATATAGTCTCAAAATATTTGCATCCTTTAAGTCTTGGGGGATATAGCCCTGTTTCCAGCAGAGGGACAGAAGCTCGTGCAATGGCTGTAGTAAAGCAGTCTTGCTACTCTTTAGAGCTTCCGGTGGTATGCCATCATTCCCAGGGGCTTTCCACAAAGCTAGGCTGTCAATTGCTTTGCTCAGCTCTTCCTGTGTGGGTATGACATCAAGTTCTTCCATGAGTTGCATATCGGGGATGTCATCTAGAGCGGTGCTGAAGACTGTGGTAACTGTTGAGTACAGTTCCAGATAATGCTCAACCCACCGTTTTAGCTGTCCTGCATGGTCTTGGATAATTTCTCCACTTTTGGACTTTAGGGGGGCAACTTTGGACGTCGAAGGGCCAGTTGCTGTTTTGATATTTTCGTACATGGCTTTGGCATTGCCCACGTCTGCAGCTGATTGTATGCTGGAGCAGAGGTTAAGCCAGTAGGTATTGGCACATTGACGGGCAACTTTTTGGGCATACGACTTTGCTGTTTTTAAGGCATGCATATGTAAAAAAAAATCGAGGGGCGCAATATTCAAAAAGTCATTTTATGGAAATGCAGAGGAGCGATCCGAAAATTTATTTAAGAAACAAGTCCCAAAAATGAGGCCATAAATCCTTTTTGATAATATAGCTTATAAAATTATCCCTTTAAATCAGTGGTTCCCAAAGTGGTCCGTACGGACCCCCAGGGGTCCACGGTACCCTTAAGGGGGTCCGTGGAAAATTAAAATTGATTTGGGGTTCCCTGAACAACGTCAGGGGGTCCGCGCAAGGCTTAACATCAAATAATAAAATGATAAATTATAATTATTATTGAAATTAAAATAAATAATAATAAATAAAATAGTATGTGAATGCCTGTTCTACTAAATAAATACCATCTTAGGTGGTATCCTTCATGAATACAATGTTGTTTTACGTAGAAAAAGTAGTAGACCTACTGTAATTCAACATCTATAACCAATCAAAATACTTGGTTTGTTGAAAGGTCAAGCTTGATATAGAAGAAATGCCGAATTCCTATAACTATAAGTAGAAAAATACAAGTTTTTAAATTGAATCTACGAGGGTTGCAAGGTTGTCTATTTTTCCATGTGTCTGGAAGTTATATCTATCTAAAGTGTATCATATCATTAAGATGACTACTTCCGGTTGTTCAAAATGGCGGAACCTAAATTTCTCTGCTGTCATTAAAAGACAAAAACAATCAAGCGCTGGAGAAATATACAACATACAAATGCAAATTAAGGAAATTAAAGTTATCAAGGAACTGATCTTCGAAATGAATTCCCTCTATGCTCGTCTGGTTGTATTTTACTTGGTTTTGTCATTTTGTGGCTGTTAATACAATAACTATTAATCCGGAAGTTGTCTCACAGCTCTCACCAGTGGCTCATAGAAACTGCAACGTGCGCAGTAGCCACACCCCGGGCAACGGCTTCGACTGGCTGGCTAAACCTGGTGAGGGTAGCCGACGGGTCTCAAACCCTCGGTGATCTAGATATGTCTATCTATGCACGTGAAGACTGGATTCGGTGGACAGAGCGGAGGAACCACTAGTTGGTCAACGGTCAAAAAGGCGAATCTCAGCAAAGCGTTGTGGAACGCTAAGGGCATGACAAGACACACAGGACATCATGGCCATCCACTGCACCCGTCTCCATCACCAGCCGTCTCGACTTAGTCCTGCCGCTGGATAAGATGGCCTTGGGCGAGAGAGTGAGATCGACGAACTGCGCAACTCCTTCTCACTTTAATCCAAATCACCGCGCAAGTCACTTTTGTCATCCATCCCATACCAGCGGTCTACAACCCTCGGATGACTAGAGTGGTCCTCGTCGTATCGACGGACGAACGAACATCCTATCATCAAATAATTTTTTCAATAGGGTTTTACTGTAGCATTCCATTGAAAACGTTAATAATTCTTAATATTGGTCTGTTACAACAGAGAATGAGTGAGCCCAAGGCTGGATTTAGACTTGATGGGGCCCTAAGCTATTTAAGGCCCTTTTGAAGTCTAGATATTCTATATCAGTGACAAATATGAAAACAAAATTCCGGGGGCCCCCAAGAAGGTATGGGCCCTAAGTTATAGCTTGTTTAGCAAATAGGTAAATCCAGCACTGAGTGAGCCGAAGAAACAATTCCGACAATATGGTGTTAATGAATATTTGAAGTATGGCTAAATGTTTGGAAACAGATACGAACGGTGAAACGTTATTAACTGAATTTTTTAAAAAGATATTTGAAGTTAAAGCAATACTCTTGACTTTCTGGCATACTTAAAACATTCTGTACCAAATTTATTTTCAGTAAATTAGTTATTCATCAACATCAAATATTCAAAAAAATTTATTGAATGTTTGCATGGATCGATACATTATGTCATTAGAGCATTTAGTAAAATTAAAAGGAATGCCTTAATGAGAGATTATTTGCTTACTATAGTTTGGAAAATGAAGAAGACTATAATAGATTATTTATTCACACAGAAGTACGCTGGTTATCATCACGTACATGTTTAAATCGATTTTGTGCTCTCTTTGATTCAGTGTCCGAATTCCTGGAAAACAAAGACTTAACGGCTCTTCATGCAGACCTCAGACCTGAACTAAAGATTTGTAGGCTTTCGTCACTATTTGATATTTCCGAATGGCAGTTGAACTCTTTAGCGCATGGACAATCTCAGGTCCAAAACACAGATGAATACATACTAATACAGGAGCAGCTTATTGAAATATCCACAAATGAGGAACTAAAACCAATGTTTGGACTAGGATAGCACAAATTCTGGTTACAAAGTCAGATCCCAATTTTAAATCATGCATTATAGGTTATTGTGCAGAATTTTTTGACTGTTTTCCTGTCCTCCTATTTGGTAGAACAGAGATTCAGTGGCGTTATGAACCTCATCATAAAAAACAACAACAACAACAACAACAAAATTAACTACTAGAAATTGGTGCTCGTGAGGATTTGCGGTTCCTACACACAAACACTGAGTCGGTCATAAATCCTATATATTAAAAGGCTATGTTCCGTGCGGTCATCGATAGCTATTGGTCCCTCAAACACATATGGCTCCTACAGCCAGTCATATTGAACACGTTTACGCGGACGTTCAAAACGAGTTATTTTTTGTGCAGTATTTCTTCCAAGACTTTATTTTGAGTTATGGGCGTTGGGATTTATAGTCAAAATCTCTGTTTTTACGAGTTATTTATTTGAACTGTAATGAATAGTATTTTTGACGTGCTGCACATGTATGCCGGTCGAGACGGCTGTTGGAGGTGAGTTACAACATACCACCGAACGGTGGCGGAACGTCATTGGTTGGGCTTTGTTGCTCGTACACTCATGAAATCTCATCACGTTAATCCAACTTATTAATTGTTTTCAATTTAATCTTAAACAAAAGTGATAATTTCAATAAATACCACACTTTTCATAAAAAAATGTTGCTTGTGTAATTTTTGTACTAACTTTTATAAAGTTTTTTTTCACTTGGGGGTCCGTGGGGAAGTTTTGAGTATAAAAGGGGTCCGTGGGTCAAAAAAGTTTGGGTACCACTGCTTTAAATAATAGAAATTGTGGGCACATACAGTTTGCGTAACAACGACTTAGCATCGGGGCAGTTGCCAAGGGCGCCGAAGTCTAATCTTTCAATAATCAAATTTAATCAGTATAATTTAGTATTTTCTATATTTTGAAAATAGGGCGCCAAAAATGAATTAGCCAAGGACGCGGAAAACCCAGTTACGCTTCTGGGCACATATCACTGTTCACGATCAAAGTTCTGGGTTAAATTATGATATGGTGTTTATAGCCAACATACCTTTAAATGCGCACATAATCACACACAACTAAGCGCCAGTTAAGCTTGTAAACCTACAATTTATAACGAAACCTTAAAGAAGTCATTTTTTAAATGTTTAGTTATAGTTTAATTCAACTTTTATATCAATAATCCATGGTAAATATAAGTACCGTACTTGTTGTGTTGTTCATGATATTATATAACTAAAGGGAGAAAGCTATACAATATTTTCACACACACACACGAACACACATACAGTCACACACACAGTTACACACACACTCACAAACACTGTCACTCACACAGTCTCACACGTAAACACACACACACAATATAACGTAAACGGATGTGCATGTCAGTGTCACCAATCACTATACTATTAATGTCTTAGATTAAAAGTGTATATATTATGTGACTCGTGTTTTCTTTTGCTATAAAATTTGATCCATGTGTTACTTAAGATAAACTGTTACATTGATGTTGATGACTGAATTTATTGTAAAACTGAAAATGAAACTAAATTTAAATATAAATGGCGTAAAGTTGGCAGCACTTATTTGAAAACATTATTATTGTTTTTATTATTATAAATATAAACGGAGTTAAAACCAATTTAAATTCAACGCCTTATTATAATAAAATGACATTTTAAATGTTCTTACTTCTCCTTCTTAAGTTCTGAAATGCTAAATTCTTTAACCACGTTACCAAATCATGATTTACAAAAACAAAAATATCGGGAATTTCCATTCAGACATTCTAGTTAGAGGAATTCAAAATTTTAATAATCCTCGCCACGTCTCTAATCTTGAAGCACAATGAAATCATTCAACGTAAAAAAGTAGAAGAAGTTTTAGTCCACTTCCGGCAAAGTCAATGTTTACTTTCCATTAGTGCTTTCCCTCGTTTCGGGACGTTTTGTGGTAGTTTTTATAGGTTTTTTTTTGTTGAAGATGTGATTCTGTGAAACTTTTCGTCCAAAATTAATAGTACACAACTACAGATAAAAATAGTAATAAACTCAAGTTAGACTATTGTTTACGTAAAGTAACCATTCTGTAAGCTTATCCTAAAAGATGAAGTCAGTATAACAATAAATACGTTTTAAGCAATTTTTAAAAAATCCCAACCCAATTCATAGCAATACATACTTGGATTCTTTATGACACTGAGGGAAACGTTTTAAAAAACGTGTAGGACGTTAATGGATTCAGGAACTTTCAACTCCATTTGTGTAACGCAGTAATTCGTCGGGAGAGCTGTCGTCATTGTCTGTCTCTGAGTTAGACTCCATTTCTTCCATTAGCTTAATACGCCTTTCATTTGGTTTGATAAGTAGGTGAAGTGTTAGAGCCATGGTAGGCACACTTTATCAACATTTTGAACATTCCCATCGATCAAAAGTTTAAAACGAAAATGTTCTTGTAATCGTCAGGAAATTTATTATTAATCGGCAGTTATTTTTTTATTATTTAAAAACAAAAAAATTGACTTCCAATAATTTGTGATGGGTCGATTAATCGTTAAAACATAATTTAATCGTTAAAAATTTTTAACGATTAATCGAGAAATTAATTTTTAATTTCTGCAGCTCTAGTAAAAACGTATGGTTTAGTAAGGATTTTTTAAAAAAATACCATCAAGTTAAAAATAGTTTAAACAAAATGGTGGCTGCCTTCATCAACACATTTAATACTAAATGAAGGCGGTAGTAAATGAACAATAAGCAATCTAGGCTTAAGATTATTCTTTTTCACAACTGCAGGATAGCATGTAGCATAAAACAAGCCGAATTCATGTCAAAAAGTGTTGTAGGACGTAGGTCATGTTGGACTCCTTTTGTTACGTCAGTACAGGAAAATAGTGCACAGGTCCCTGGCGCAATGAAAAATTCCTGCCGGTTTACCATACTAGAAAATTTGAGAAGCACTAATATAATTGATTAAATTATAGTCTTACTATTACTATGTTTATGTTATGTACGTGCGCCTTGTGGATAAGTGGTATTAGTGGTGGTGATAGAATTAGTAGCAGTGGCGTAGCGAGGGGGGCAAAGGGGGGGGGGAAATGCCCCGGGCGGCACTCTTCTAGGGGTGTCAAATTTCTAGTCGTTAATTGGTTTCTAATAATAATAATAATAAATATAAGAAAGTGGAGCTTTTAATCGAAATAACAGAAAAGCCTAGTAAAAGAAATAAAGGAACTATCCTAGAGCATGTGAACGTTTCAACTGTCCAAAGTTCAAACTCCTTATTGGATAACATTCTTCTGATATTAATGCTACTTTAATGAAAAGTACTTTAGTAGTATGAGAACATAACACTGTAACACTGATGTGGTGATAGCTTAAATCAGTATTAACTTTGACAGCCGCTCCAGTTCTAAAACCAAAACTTACTGTACATGAAACATGAGCCAATCGAATGCTCCGCGCGCTACATTGTGTGTGTGTATGTGCAAATTCATCGTTAATTAGCTTCTAAAAATGAAAAACGTTATAACAAAGTTTAATAAAATAACAACTAAGATAAAAAATATAAGAAATGAAGAAACTACATGAAAATTGAACGTTTCTAATGCCAAAACTTCAAACTCTATTATGAATCAAAAGTCTACTGATACAAATGCTACTGAACTGAAAAACATAGGGGCTAAAGTAGGGTACGAACATAACAATATTGTTCAGGTACATATAATTGATTCAAGTTTGATTTTGATGTAAGTAAACTACTTAAAAAGAAAATGTGGCGTACTTAATTGTCTTATTCTACCAAAGTGTCGTTATTTTTATTGTAAAGTCTTTTGTGAGTATTTGTGACATCAACAAAAACATAATAAAAAATATCAATAATAATTAAGCAAAATTGATTTTTTTATAAAATTAAAACTTTGCACGCATAAATCCAACAAGTGATCAACATTTCCAAAGTTTTTTTTGCAATTGGAAAGAATCAGAAATCGGATAAAAAAGAATTGGCAAAGAACAACAATAAGTTGTTGTAAAAGAAAGCTAAACAAAATGGCAAGAAGTTCTTGTTAGAATGTTTGACATTATTAAATATTGGCAAAATTGAATGTGATTTTTTGCTGTCAAAGAGAGGAAAATACTGTGGGAAATAAAGGCAATATTCTGGAATCATTGTATTTGCTTGCAAAGAACGCTCGATCATTCCGAGACCGTTGTGTGAAAAAAGGGTAAAAAAATTATCATCTAAAATTCAAACTGAGCTCTTAGCAATTTTAAGAGATGCAGTTGGTGAAAAATCATCTTTCTTCAGGAACAAGATACCAAATATATTTCCAATGTATTCGATAGCTCTTCATATATTTCGCATAATTATCAAACAAGTCCAGTTGTGTGATGTGTAACGATTAAAAAAAATTAGACAATGCAGAATCTTTCAACGATTTCATTGAAGCAAAAGTAAATCTGCTTACGACATTTATAAAATGGTTTTAAATAAATGATGATCTTTAAATAAAGAACTGCATAGGCTCGAAAGTATACACGATTTTAAGAAAGACGCAAAAACATAAAATCTCACTCTCAAATCTCGCTCAAACAGTTTATTAAACCTAATTTGTTTACGAAACGAACTCTCTAACTATTTTATTACACTAGAACGTTGTTACGCATTCTTATTCATGCCCATATACTGTTTGGAAAATCTAATTGCTTCTACAAGAAAAGCATTAAACAGACTTCAGGATACAAAATAGTGAATATACCATGGAGTCATTTTGAGGTTATTTTGAAAACTATAGAAGAACTGACAGAGGCAGAAAAAATCTCTACACACCAACAGAAGTAGAAACTTTGCTAGTGACAATGTAAACTTTTTATTTGCTAAGTTATGTCAAAGATGCCCGAAATTATTTACAAATGTAAAGTGATAGAAAAAAGGCTTAGCAGAAGCTGCTCACAGAGAACTAATGGAATACTTAAAGAATGCTTTGAGATTTGATAAATTTTATCTGGACACCATATTCTTTTAATCAAATCTTCCAGTCAAAGTACATGAGAAACTTTCATGACATCCACATGTCACTGAAGTAATTAAAAAATAAAACAAAACCTTATGCTTTATGATAATAAACTTGCACTGATCTAATTAGAATATAAAACCAAAATTCTACCTCAATTTGGTGAGGTGTGGAATGGATTGGGTTGTCTGAAGAAACCAGAAAAACCAACACTTTATCAGCATATAAAACTCCAATAAGAATGCAAGACTATACACAAACCATGGAAAAGCGTAGCATTCAATAATTTTCTGTACAGAAGTAGCTTCTCTAACAGATAAGTTGTAATTCAAATTGATTCTAAGTATCATAGAATTAGTTTTGGTTTTGTTTAGTCACTTATAATGTATGTGTAATTGTAATGTAATCACTCACTTCAATATAAGCATCAACAACGATAATTTGATTTTACACACTACCTTAACCTTAAAGAGCTTAATTATGATAAAATCGAGTCAAAATTGGCTTTTTTTAAAAGGAATATTATATTATTAAAAACAGAAGTCTGAACACAACCAAGATGTCGTGGATGAGTACATGGAGTAAATTGCTCACGTCAAATCGGGATTTTCCAAATCCTATATCGGGATTTCCAAAATATAACTAGAAACAAATTAAGTATCATAATGATTAACATTAGCCAAAAACCATTTATTTTAACTCCTTTGTACACACAATTAAAATAAGTTTATTTTAAACAGTTAATTCTCCGCTGTTTTCATGTCAACGTAGGCAACAAAATTCGGCGTTTCCACCTGAAAATTAATGTAAACAAAAAATTAATAAGAATATTTAATTTCAAAAAAATAAATATAAATTATAAAACGCATACACAGACACAATATTAAAATAACAACATGAAAACTAGAGGGAAAAAAAGTAATCATAACGAAAGTTCGTTTTAAGCACGTATATCATTTGATATTTCGTACACTTTTCTGAATTGTTTTCTGTTGTCTAGCTTCCTTTAAATATTATCAAGATAAGGGTTGATACCTATCTATAATATATATAGTATATATATATTATATATATATATGTATGTATATACATAGGAAGTTAGGAACCGTGCCAAGGATTTGAAAAGGAAGCGCAGAACAGAGCGAAAAGGTGGTGCACGAGTCACGTGGCGCCAAGGTACCGGCGATTCTAAATGAGGATTTTAAATAATAAGTAAATAAGGGAAATAAATCGGTAAAACAGTGGATGGGGAAGACGTGTCATTTAATATGACTTGCCACCACCATGACGATGCTGTTTTTAAATCCTTTATATTAACTCGTGGTGTCTGCGGCATCCCGCCCGCCCGCCCTTGTTGCCAAAACTTTTGATCGATTTTTAACCCACTTGCTCGTAAGCTAGCGAGCTGAAATTTTGCAGGCAGTTTCGTACCGATAATAAAAACAATGTATCAAAATTTCAGACCGATCGCATGGACGTAATTAATCTATTGATTTTTTAGATTATTTTATTTATTCCTATGTATCATGCTATTTTTTTTAGATAGAGCGTCGCGGTGCGTATTATATTGAACAACCTTTCTGTCGCGCAATAAGGTGCGTATTTTATTGACAACTCTTTTTATAAACATATTCATGATCGGTGCGCATTATATTAAACATGTTTTACGACACAACTGCAATTTTGTATTTCTGGATGGTCTGGCGCTGCGTATTATAATGAACATTCTTTTAGTTACTTCTCGTACATAAAGTATTTATAGTAAAAAAAACTTGGTTTTTTACGGGTTTTTCTTATTTTTTACTTTGTTTCACACCCCAAACTGGTGAGGCACCACCTTAGTGTGATTGTGTTATCAACTTTGTTTCACACCCCTGACCGGGGAGACACCACCTTAGTGTGATTGTATTATCAACTTTGTTTCACACCCCTTGCTGGGGAGACACCACATTAGTTATTAATAATAATAGAGTGTTGTTTTAATACACAACTTTAAAGTCTATTTTAAAAATTGTTTTAGTAATACATTCTAATGATATTGCGGAATTTCATTCAAATTTCTGAACTGCAAATGATTTTCAACGGGAAATTTCAGTTAACATCATTTGACTAAAGCTAACAGATCGAACAATTGACAACAAAATATATATAAATAGCTACAAATTGTAATTGTATTTTTTTTATTAAAAAAAAATATTTCTAAATCTGTTTACAAATCAATGATATATTCGTTTTGAGATGAATAAGGAAATGAATCAAACTACACATTTTGGCGATGTAATTATGAGTGGCGACGTTATAATGTCATGCAATCAAATTTTTTGGCCAAAATGAGAAATTTTAAAAGTTCAACATCAATTTTTTCTTTGTTTCAACGGAATTTATTATTTTTTTGAAATAACCAAATGATATAAAAGTCTATTTTTTTAATAGAACATCAAAACTTACAACCTAAATCCTCAATTAGTGCGTCTATCAAAAACGCTTTGATGACGATACTCTATGTGTTTTGAATTGTCTATCACGAAATTTTACCAGGTTATTTCTGATCAAAATATTAAGTATCTCATTTTTCGGGGTTATTTCTCCACTAAATACCAATTATCTCATTTTACGGGGTTATTTCTCCACTAAATACCAATTATCTCATTTTACGGGGTTATTTGTCCACAAAATACCAATTATCTCATTTTACGGGGTTATTTCTCCACTAAATACCAATTATCTCATTTTACGGGGTTATTTCTCCACTAAATACCAATTATCTCATTTTACGGGGTTATTTGTCCACAAAATACCAATTATCTCATTTTACGGGGTTATTTCTCCACTAAATACCAATTATCTCATTTTACGGGGTTATTTCTCCACTAAATACCAATTATCTCATTTTACGGGGTTATTTCTCCACTAAATACCAATTTTCTCATTTTACGGGAATATTTCTGATAAAAAAAACCAAACATATAATTTTAAGTTTTTATTTTTTTTAAATTCAAAATACAAAATCTCAATATCTTACAAGCACAACAATATTGTACATTAAAAAAAAAGTAATGCACCAGGTAAAGCGAGAACTTGCTAAAATTACCTGTTTACCATGTTTGTTATTATTGTTTCTGTATGACTTATTTAGATGATAAGTCGCACAAATTCGTGACAATCGACAGGACACATTTTTAAGTTTCGTAATATATCTGGTGTAATCTTGTAGGGTGCAGCTATATTGAGTAGGGTTTGTAAACTTGTTTTATTTATCTTATCTATCAGTACGTCAGTCGAGTGCGCATGCCACTCGACCACCGTGCCCGTGGCTTTGTCTCATTTGAGCAAGATGACATACGATATTTAATAACACATTTTAATTTTAAATGCATTTATTTTATATTTTCTAACTTGCTTTCCGAATTTTAGACAAATTACATTTATTTAAAGATATATTTTCAGAACTTTAAACTTAATATTATTTTTTTGAAGAAAAAAAATCTATATCGTTAGAAATCGTCACCCTTTTATCATACAGCAAGAAAAATTAATCCATAAAATAACTTTCACGCTCTTTTCTATTGTTCGGGCTTGCAAATACAACTTGTCTCCTGCTTCCAGCTCAATGCAACGCGTTACCGATTGGTTCCTATTGAGAAAACAAATAACATCGCCTTCGTCATCATCCTCTTGAGTTGCTCCTCTCAGATTGCATGTGACACAAAAACTTTCGTCGTTGTCAGCCGCTGGTGTACTCAAGCTGATTAAATAAAACCCTTTCAGCGGGGCGGTAAATGTACCAGCCGATGGGTCAAAGTGATCCCCGTATTTTGATTTGGGAGGATCTTTGAATTTGACATCACGGCAAGTGTCTGTGACCTCAGCTAACACCTGCGCATAAAATCCAACATTAGGATAACTGCACTTTAATTCTGGGGAGAAAAGAAAAACGTATTACACAGTTACCCCTTCTTTATAAAGAATAAATCAACATTTAAACTATGTGTCCCTGTCCTCTACGGTGGGATGTTTTAAGGATGAATGCGGACGTGGGTGTAAATATACCTGAGTTGCTGGCCACGGGGTCCGTGACTATGAATTCCGAGCATTGAGTTGGGGGAGGGATGAGGTAGACAGAGAGTACACTAAGTAGAGGTGTGTGCGATGCAATGAAATAGCATTAGTGCGAAGTAACAGTGAACTATAATGCGTATGGATATGGCCCAGAGAGACGGACTAAGCGATGCTGGATTGTGAAGGATTTAGTTTTGGAAATTGTAAATCCAAAGATATACGTTATGACTCTATGTTGTTATGATCTTCAGCTATGGAGTGTTCCTATATGTATATACATACATATGATTTAGAATGTTTGTATTGTGTTACATGATCCAGCTATAGCTCTATCGGAAATGTTAAATTTATTTGTTGTTTAATGTGGTAAAGGGAGGACAAGGATCCCAGTTGTCAAAGGATCCGTCCCTGTAAGTAACAAAATTACACTTTTTTCAAGTTTTATTATATATTTGTCTTCAAAATTGCCATTGACATACTCAATTTTTAAATGTTTTATATGAACTGTAGTTTGTTAATTATTTTGTCTTCTCTGATTTATTACAGACGCTTTTTGCATAGAGAATATTATTGCGTCATACGTTTATCCATAGTTTATGACTTGTCTTGCATTTTTTTTTGAATTTTAAGTTTTGATTGAGTACTTGTTGGTTTTACTTTTTAGATCAGGCAAACAATCCCACGTCGGAATTCCAGACGAGAAGAACAATACTTTGTATGTATTTGTTTTTTCTTACGGAATAAGAGAAGTTTTTTTATCTCTATGTCTATCTGAGTGTGAGAGTTGTATTAGATTATATTTTTATGTATTTCCAATACAGAAATAATTGCGTTATGTATTATTACTACATTTGTTCATTGTAACCGTTGTTTCTATTTAAACAAATGTTCATTTTTCATGTCTTCCTGAGCCATGGCCTTAAATAGGAGAGCCTTCTCGTCTGCGAGTGACATCCGCCGATCATCGTTGACATCTGCAATTCCTGCAAGGGCATATGCCACCTGCGAGAGTCCTCCAGGCATCCGTATTTCGGGCCTGACTCTTCAGCTTTTCCAGTCATGGCCAATTTTTTTGTGTGCCTCAAATTCTTGGCGCAAAGTGTATCTTTGACACTATTTGTTTTCGCTTTACTGGGGGTTCCATTTCAGGGATACCTTGTATAGAAGGAAGGTTTTCTTAGCATATGGCCAATCCATCTCCACCGCTTTCGGATAATCTCTTGCTATTTTTGCTTCTGCTCTGTCCACTTCCACAGTTCCAGTTTGCTGATTTGGTCCAGCCAGGGAATCCTGAGAATGGATAATTCGACAGGTCATCAATTTATAAGTGTTACTGATTATATTCCTGATATTCTGCGGCATCCACATATTGTCTTAACAATTTCCAGAGAGAGTGGCTGTTTTAGAATAATTCGCAGTGTTGCAGTCTGGTCAGTAAAAGAGCTGTTGGTACGGAAGCCGGATTGCTAGTCATGCTGCAGGGGTTTACAGCATTTTATATTAAGTTTAGCAGCACACGGTTGAAAACTTTGCCTGACATGGACAGGAAGGTGATCCCTTTGTAGTTGGATCAGGAGCTTAAATCACCCTTCTTTAGAATCTCGATGCGGTATCACTCTTTCCAATCAGAAGGAGCTTTCTCCTCCTCCCATATCTTCAATAACAAGAGATTTTGAATTTCCTCAATGATTGCCACGTCCGCATTTAGTTCCTCTGCGGAGATGCCATCAGGTACTGCAGCCTTTCCAGTTCTAAGTTGTTTAATGGCCATACGAATCTCATCTTTGTTAGGAATATTGCAGTCAATTAGCAGGTCATTGTCAGCTGGTTCGATGTTTGGCTGGTTCCTTTGTTCTGACCTGGGCTTATGAAATTGCTCGTCAATCTGCTTTCATTTTGCTCCTCGTTATGTATAGTGTTGACAAATTTGTCCTTCACCGGTCTCTCTGGCTTGTTAAATTTCCCAGACAGCGTATACGTGATAGCCAACAGTTCCAGCATATTTTCCCGATTAGCTGCGTTAGTACTGAAATCTTGGGATTAAAGGTCTCTCATGAGGATGACAATGTTCCGCCGGGGGTGACCATGGACGATGGTTAGTAATCTATTATAATATTCTTGTTTTGTCTCCATTATCGCTTTTGCTGGTTGGTGCGTATCATTGGATCACATCTAACTTTAAACTAGGTTTCTTTATCCAAAAAATTGCTTAGAGAATTATAGGTCCATGCGCCTCCCATCCAAGAGTGCTCCCTGGTCCACCCTGGATAGCATCATGTGTATGTATTACCATTGTCTTCTTTATGTCCCGCAAAAACACTTTATCCTGAAATTAACCACTTCTGACCCCATCAAGTCAACTTTGGTTCGGTGTTTCAAAGAACGGCGTGGATAAAGCTCCTCCTCTAAAAGGCTATTTGTGATGCTTTACCAGCCTAATACATTGGGGGGATATTCCGAGCTCCAATGACTGTTGTGGTCCTGGTAGAGATAATAGCTCTAATAGCTTTCACTTTTTGACTTTCACTAGTTGGCATAATGTATTCCTAGTATAAAAATCCATCCTCCTCCAGGATTGAAAATTCTTTTGTTACTCTCTTCGGCGTTTTAGTAACAATATATATATTTTGTACGTGGCTGGGTCGTAAGACTTGCGCACAGCAACCTGAGGGGGGGATGCCTCTCACAGCGTGGCGTTTCCTCTGGAAGTGTCCCTTGCCTTAATGGACCCTTCCACATCCTAAAACTGTTGATTTTATTGCATCTAATTAATGTTTCCGTGTTGTTGATTTTTCTAATACAAATGTTACTTTTCACAAACGAATTGTTAATTTTGCTTAAGATGACATGTTAAAAAAATAATTAATATCAGAATGTTTCTGCTCCAGTTTTCAGACCAATGAATTATAAACACAAGTTATTGCTCAATCACGAACAAGTTTTCTTAAATGACTCTATTCACTTCCAAACTTTCTCAAAATAAAAAAAAACTTTTCCCATAGGTAGTTAAGTGGCACTGTTAAACACAGGAGACGAAACAATTCTGAATATATTATATATGTATTTATTTTTTTTTAAAATGATTTTCATTGGGCGTGGCTGAGTGCAAAAAATCTTACACTTGCTCACCCACCCTCTCCCTCGAAAAAGATTAATTAAAGTATTTTAAAAAAATTATTATTACCGATTTCTTTGACCACATCAGCCAGTTTGGCCATTCGAATTTCAACATCATCTACCTGTAAGATGTTTGAAAAAAATGAAAAAAAATAAGCAGAAATTTACTGAATAGATTTATTGTTTAAAATTTATTTTTTAAAAATAATTTTGGGTTCTAATTATTATACCATTTCAAATTACCTGTGAAAGTTTCTTGCTACTGTTGATTTTCTTGTTCAAAGTCTCATTTAATTTTTCCAACGGCCTCAGTCTCTTGACTAGCAGTTGACATACGGTACCAATCTTTTAAAATATGAACATATTGATAAGGTTGTTATTTTAAGCTGTGTGAACGCTTGCCCTAAATGAATGAGCTGTGTGATTTCTTGACCTAATTAAATGAGCTATGAAAGAGTTTGACCTAATTTAAAGAGCTGTGTGAACGTTTAAACAATAGTCTGGTTTTTGTGAACATTTACCCAGATCACAGAATTTTAAGGAAGTTTTACGTAATTTATTGAGCTGTTGGAAAATTTGACCTAAATAACTGAGTTGTGTAATCGCTCTACCTAATGATCTGATCAGTGTTATGTGTATGTTCGATTTTCTCATGTATGAATGTTGTTAGGTTTCCTCGGAATGCAGTGAGTGTTCAGGTCGTGTGTGGTATGTAATGATTGAAGAGAATAATACAATACCCTCTTCCACAACCAAAGGTCATGAGAGTTTGATAAGCATGCAAGCAATTAATAGAGATGTTTTAAACCCGATTTTTTGTGTCTCTACAAGATGACAAAGTTTATATAACACAAATCAAAATTCCTTTTTAATTTAAACTAAAGAAATGAACATCACACTGGGTGTGGAATCGAAACATGAAGAAGTTTGACACTATGTAGACTGTAATAAGATACATCAAGAACAGAAATAGTAACCTGCATGATAAATGCATAAGTATTTCAAATTTGTAAAGCGCTCATTCTAGAACATTTTGTATTAAAAAATGAAAGTATTACTCGATATATTAAAAAATTAAAATTTACATTTACTAATGACATCATGACGTCTCGATACATAAATGCATATTATTATTATTGTGATATAAATATGTAGAAAAAAGTATACTTACACAGTCGTCAATTTTCTCCTTATTGACACTACAAACATGTTCCAACTGTGCTCTGTACTGAGATGACAAGAGATTAAGGGAGATTTCCAGTTGATTTAATTTAACAGACACTTCATTATAATGTTGATCTGTACTCTCGACTATCTTTGACAAATATTGTGTAGACGTAATGACGTCATTGCTACAAGATCTAAGGGAGCTGACCTGTTTATTGAATGTGTTTATTGAGGCATTGACAGACTTATCTTCGTCTTCTAGTCTGTTAACTCTCTCTTCAACGTTAACAGAAAAAACCTTATGCAAGTTTTCAACAGTTGCGGATGATTCTAGGCTTGTCTTCTCAACTGCTATTAGTCTCTCTTTTAACTTTTTCTGACATCTTGAATTTGCATTAGTCAATATTTCAATTTCTTTATTGAAGTTTTCTTGTTGATTTGTTAGACCGTTCAATGTTTTATCAAAATTTTCTTGTTTTTCTTGAAGTTGCTCCATTGTTCTTTTGAGTTATAGTAGATTTTCTTCATCTGTGGTTCCTCCCACATTCATAAATTTAGAAAAGCTAGAACTTATTACAACAACTGGAAGTGTTTTGAAAACATGATTATTTGTTCATCTTATTCATTCAGTCAAGTATCGCATTGTTTTGAAAATTGTTTAATTATCATAGTCAAAACATAAGTACTGCTAAATCATTATGACCGGCCAGGTAGGACCGTGCTCAAAACCCTCCTGTTGACATATGGATCATCTCTTGTCAGACATGCGGTTGCACTTTTTGGGCAAGCATAGTTCTAATAACCCACCAAAGGACACACAAGGCTGTCAAAGCAAATAGTTAATGTGATGATAATGGTCCTCTTTGACCAAGACGGACACAAAAATAATTTCCAGTCAATATTTCCCTTAATGCAAGCTTTATTTACATTCGGGAGTTAGCTAACAATGGTTTTGTAAAATTTAATATTTTATTGAATATAAAGAAGAGTATTTTAACTAATTATTACTTAATATAATTAAATATAAATTCTGATTCAATTATTGCTTCTTCATTGATAAACAAAATGCTTTCTATATGACAATAATTACTTGTAGAAGGACCAGGTGATTGAGGAGTATGCGGCGCTGAAGATGTGCGTTCATCACTTTCATATTTAATGCCTATCAGACCTATGTAAGTACAATTATAGCAAAAATTATTTTTTTAAAAATTTTATATTGAAAAAAGTTTAGAAATTTAATCTTAAGAACAAACTTAAGAAAAAAAGAATAATTTTGAAAGTAAATTTATTTTTAACGCCCGATTAAATAATAAATGAAATTTCTTGAAATAGTTTAGTCAATTTAATAGTATAAATAATATTTTAAAAAAAATATTATTAGATATTTATTAATTAAAAATAATTCACAATAAGTTAATAATTAATAAGTAATAAAAAAATTAATAATATTTTATAAATATTTAATAATCAATATACATAATTTGCAATGTATGTCACGTCCCGTCTGTCCTGTCCTTGACGCTATTAGTTTTAGAAAACAGCGCACCAAATTACTGCACCAAAAAAATAACTCTTTTGGAACTTCCTCATAAAATTGTTCAATAGGGAAATAAATGAATAAAATGAATGACATTTCTGTATTAAGTTATTTTTTTAATCTGATGTGTATCTATTTTGAAAACTTAGGTCATTTTTGACGGGTGAAACATTAGTTAATCAATAATTTATAATTTATTATAATAGTGATATTAAAATTGTTATTTAAAAAAAACTTAAATTTAAATTTGAAATATGTCGATTTATTTGACCATAAAATAATTTCAAGAAGAGGGATGGGTAAGTAGCTAAATTAGTTTAAAAATATAAAACTAAAGCGGACGATATTTAACGACACATTTACCTGACAACTCCCCAGACATTGCAATAAAAAAGTTTATAGCCTGTTGGAGTCTGTTTGAAATCTCTTCATATGTTGCCTGCTTGCCGTGACTTCCACTTACAAAGCCATCTACCTCCCTCTGTACCTGATGCAACATTCACTAAATGTCAATCAATTCAAGACATTATTTCATCACCTGTTTAATATCACAGTTTTAGTAAAAGATTTATACGCATTTTGATTAGAATGTTGCATCAAATACAAATTTGTAATAGTTTTATGTAATTGAAAGTTTTACCTCTCTTAATCTTTGATGACACTATTTAAAAACAACGGTTTACCTATCTTATCTTATCTGCTACAGACGCGTCTTCAATACTGAGGATTCTTGCGTCACACGCTAATCATGGTTTATGTCAAATCTTTTATTAGGGTTTTTTAATGTTGATAAGGCTATTTTTTCCCCTCAGGCTACTCAATATTAGATTTTAGCTAAGTTTTGAAACCTGAAATATTTGTTTGTATTGTTTCTTCTGTTTTTATTAGTAACTCTAAATCTGCAATTTTATTTTTTATATTTTGGAAATTAATTATTACTTTTATGAATATTTTGATTGTTAGTGTTATTAGATTTGTTAGTTATTTTTAGGCTTTTGTGTGCAGATTTCATTCTAGCTGGCGGGTTATTTCGAATTAAGTCATTTATTTTAGGATTTACTAGAAAAATGTTAGAATTGCTGGTGCTCAGGTCATAGGCATTAAACAAAGCTCATCTGAAAAACGTAACCCACACTGTATGCAGTGCTGAGATCCATCTTTATTTCCTAGTGCTGTTTAGTTGGGTGTGTTTGTATGTAGGCGTGCTGTGTGGTACCATTCGTTTCAAGTGTCACAATGAATGGCTCGTTGTTCTTTAAGTGCATGACTTAGTACAAATTTTGCATTTAGATGTTACTGGGCATGGGTTAAATTCCATAACGACTGCGAGAGGCAAAATTAAAATTAAGTGCTTTTGTCTATATCAATTTACAATATGTTACTATTGTTTTAGGGACAGTTACTTTAAGTAATGTGCAGTCACTGTTTTTCGTAATGTGGTGGTTTATTATTATTGAAATATTAGTTTCTTTTCTAGATTGTCTATTGAGTGAAGTTCTAATAAATGCACTTAAGGGGTAGTGAGGATATCACTACGATTTAAATTCTCATTTTCTAGGTTATGCTAGGTTTAAGGATTATATTTTTAAAAGAAACAAAAAAAATTTATCCATATTAGTATTGTTGTTATTTTTTTTTATTCTGCTCATGAAAAATAGTGGAATAACTTTTTTATGATCAGTAACTCTCATCTTTTTTTCTTTTTAATTCCTTGACCAGAGCTGGGCTAGAAAAGTATGCAATTTATTTACTTATTTTTTTTAATATATAATATTTTATATTTTTGATGTTCACAATAATGTAGTCATTATTTTTATATTTCTTTATATCACTTGTTTTAACGCAGATACCGGTTTAATGTTTTTTTAATTAATTTCAGTTTTTATCAGTGGAGTTCATTGTAAATTTTTTTAAAAAAATCTTAACATACCGTCTACCTGAAGTGTCTTTGTGTTCTAAGCTATGAAACAAAACACTATTAGTAATCCGGGACTTGTTTTTATATTGCACACATTTTCACTGCTGTCCCGAAACTGACCTCTTTTAATTCCTCAAGTGATATTAAAAATTGAAATAGAAATGTTGAAGACCAAAAATATGTATAAAATAATAATAAAAATAAAAATAAAATAAAAGGAAAGCTGCGCGTCAGTTTTATATTTTAGAATTATTCTTAAAATAAGGAACATATAAGTGGTTACTTAAATTGTAGCTATGTAGAGTCATCAATAATTATTCTACATTTCAATGAAACTCAGAGTTCCCTTAGACATAACATTTTTATTTAACACTATACAATAGCTGATGGGTTGTCTCATGTCTACGTATTGGTAAAGCGTGGAGTCTAATTCAGCTGTGTACACGATCTCAAGTTTGGTGTTGTAAAGCCATTACAATGTCAAGCGAGTTTCACAAGGCAATAAACACCACAATGTTAATGGGCTGACTCTTTTTTATGATACAATCAAAGGGTGTGGTTGGGAATGTAAGTTCTTTTTTTATTTTGGATGAGATCTTTGACTGAGGCCCAGTTTTAATTCTTTTTTTTTATAATGATTAACTTGGATGCTGCCTTGGATACAAAATTAAACATATTTTACAATATGTATCTTCTATTTTGTACACATGACACAACTTTGGTAGCGATCATAACCTGAGTGCGGAGTCCTGCTCAGATCCTTATGGAGAAGACCATGTCATGTGGGCGAAATGCTGTATCAGGATAGTATCCAAACAATAAGTATATGAAGTAGCGATACCTGATTTATATATTCGTCTGCAGCAGTATCGACATTTTTTCTCTCTTCTTTAAGTGTGTCCATCAGCTGGTTGATAAATTTGACAAATCTCGGATTTTGTTGATTCCTTCCGTCCATTTTGGAAATCTAAAACTATTTTAGTTAAATAAAGGTTTGGAGCATAGACTTACATTTTAGTACATGTATAACCTAAAATGAATTTTGACTTAAAATATTTTGTGAGCCTGCACTAGTATTAACTTATATTTCATATATTTACTAATTTCAAAATATTTAAAATAATATTTCTAGAAATTGTTACATATATTTAAATATGGATTTGAAAATAAACGTTTAAATTCTAATTTATTTCTTTTAAAAAGTTGCCCCTTCTTTAGAACACTAAATTATTTTTTTTTAAATAACTATTTGTCAATACATATCTAATGCATCGTCCTTATGTTGACAGAGGATCTATGGATATAAATAATGAATAAAATGTTAGATACATTTTACAAAACAAAATAAAATAAAAAATGTGAAAAACTTTCATCAATAAAAATGTTTTGATTTTACACTTACCTTAAACTTAAGGAAGTTTATGATTATAAAATAGAATAATAATTAGCGAAATTAGTTTTAAACTAATATTACTGTTATAAAATGAAAGAAAAATGCTACACACTAAGAAGCTGATGTCTATGTTGGAAATGGCCTTCAGTAAAACCAAGGTTATCAAATGACATTTATGGACGGCCCCTACACCCCGATAAGACATTGTCGTAACGGGATTTAGGGACAGTCCATAAATGACGGCACCCGATTTTGGCCGATTCCCTCTCCCCTGCCCTTCTCGTCACTAGACTTGGTAAAGCTTCTCCCCCCCCCGTATTTCCTATTTGAAAATGTGTAAGTTTCAAATCATTTTCTTGTCTCTTAAGTATGTATTTAGTGTAAGTTTTCACTCTAATATCGTATCACGCGTGAAGCCATTTAAAAAGACATTAAATAAATTTTGAGCTTTCAAATATTTAAGAGGAACTTTTATTTAAATTTGCGCATTTTTATATGACGTCTCAGTTGGTAAACATTCCCTTTCCCCTCGTCGCACATCGTCACAAATCTGTAGACCCCCTTCCCCAGGTAGGTGCGTGACGCATTTAAGAACAACCCGTTACCAAAGCTAAAACCACACGAATTAAAATTTATTTCAAATAGAATCAAATAGATTTGAGTTAAAACTCTAAAAAATAAAAAATATTTATTTGTAAACAGTATTATTATCAGAAATGATAATCGAATCATTAATGGCATTCTATTAATTAACGTTCTGCAAATACATTCATAGTTAACATTTAATTTCGTTGCGAGTAAATTTATTGCTAACAATATAATATTATATAGAATATAATACTTATAAATCAGTAAGTCCACTAAACACAATACCTTTCATAGTTTTAAATAACTTCTTCAATGCATCATTTGAATGCTACATATCATCACTTCAGTATATATATGAATATAATAATAATAATAATAAATTAATAATTTCATAATTTATATAGCGCAGCACCCCAGCCTGCAGCTGGCCTCACAGTGCTTTACAGGGTCTGTGTTAGTAATTACGGGGCCCAATGCGGCTTAGTATGTGAAGCGGATTGCGCGGGGGCCAGTTTAGGTAAGAATAACGAATTAAGAAGGATAATAAGTGAAATTTAAGATAGCTAGGGCCTATGAAAGCCCACTGCGGCCGAATATGTTGTATTGGCCTAAGACCGGCCCTGTTGCTTCACATAAAAATAATAGTACACATATAATTATAAATGCATGAAATATATATATATACTTATATTAGGGCTGTTAACGATTAATTTAAATATAATCGTTAACTTTAAGCCAAAAATTAAAATGTATGATGTCATAAGTAACACTTATTAAACGTTCTTGTTGAAATCTAAATAACAGTAATAACACTGGAATGTCTCCTTTATATGTCATCTTTTAAACAAACTACGCAAAAAGACTAGTGTGTTGACATTATTAGGTTCAAGTGATGAGCGGGTCTAATTGACAAAATGACCAGCCCAGCTTAACAATCATTCACATGGAACTGACGTAACTGGTATGCACAAAACGGTCTTGGCAAGGAATGACATTGTCGGATATCGGTGTTCATTAAGTTTCCACCATTGTAGAGGGTTAATGGATTCAGTAACTTTCACCTCCATTTTGTAACGCAGTAATTCACCAGAAGAGATGTCGTCATTTTCTGTCTCTTTCAGACTCTATTACTGCTTTTAGCTTAATACGCTTTACTTTTGGTTTGATGAGTAGGCAAAGTGTTAGAACCATGGTAGGCAAACTTTATCAACATTTTGAACATTCCCGTCAGTCAATAGATTAAAACCAAAATGTTCGTGTAATCGTCAGGAAATTTATTATTTACGGCCGCTATTTTCGACTTTTTGACTTCCAATAATTTGTAAGTGATGGGTCGATCAATCGTTAAAAAATAATTTAATCGTTAAAAATGTTTACGATTAATCGAGAAATTAATCGTTGATTTCCGCAGCCCGAACTTATATTGATATTGCAAATGTCTATGTATCTTTCAATATCAATGTTAATGACTTGTAGTCAGGTTAAAGTGTGGACAACTGCTTTTCTTGGAAGTGTGTTATGGATTTTAACATTTTCTCCCTTAATAACTCTAACTTTACATGGCAGTCAAATAATAGGGGATTCTATGTATGGAAAAGGAATCGAAATTGATTTTGGAAATTGACTGCCATTGTTTTGCTTTTTGATATTTAGTAATGGTACTGGAAAGTTATTTCCACAAAAAATTCTACAAGTTTCAAGTGCCCTAAAATGTCATCCCTCTTTTTTTCCACGTAAACAAATGCGTCAGTAATCTTATGCGAGCAGAGTCCCATACTGTCTTCATACGTGAATATCTATCTGAAGTTTAAAAAAAATATTTTTTCTCTACAACACAAAAAACAACAAAACAACACGTAATTCATACTAAGGTTTACAAACTTCAACAGTTATTTATTTATTTATTCAATTAATTTTTTTTTAAACAACCAATTGAATGAAACTGCACAATACTAAAGAGTTGCCAAAAATATCATGGTATACAGGCAAGTTTTATCATAAATATCGGAATAAGTTATGTTATTTTTATTTCATTTAATGAATTGCAAAGAAAATAAAGCTTAAAATGTAATGATCTTCTTTTTTTAATTAAAAGCATTTAAGGGTTTATAAAATTTTTTTTTCTGGTAAATTATAAAGGGACCAAAATAAAGCTAAACCAGTTAGATTTTCGGTCATAATTGTAATCATTGATACATGATATATGACTTAAAATTATGACTTATTTGTATGCTCATATTGCATTATAATTTTACAGTACATGACACATGGATGGCTAACCTCAGACGCTGAGACCAATGCTGCTACACTTGCAGAACTAAATAAAAACATTTTAAAATGGCATCGCTATACTATAATACTATGCGTAAATCTTTCTTTTTATCACTTCAATATGTTCGTGTGTTTGTGTGTGTGTGTGTGTGTGTGCGTTAAAATGCAACGAGATAAATTAAAGTGTTATTAGATTGTAAAATAAAATATTTTATTTCTTGATGTTGTTATTGTATTTGATCAAATATTTTATATCAAGTTTTTGTCAACAGCGTAGTTTTATTGTGAAACAAAAACGTGTGGTAAACCAGGGAATTATTTCTAGTGAGTCTGATTTTCATAATGCTGATGAGTTAATTTGTATTATTCTTCCTGCTCTGCTTAATTTTTGTTGAGATACACAATTTAAAATGAAATTTGATGCCGGGTATGAACCACTATCACAGCTGTACGTGAATGTGTTCAACATAAACTATAAATGCGTTAATCAACAATCGGTTAATTTAACCTATTTTAGCGATATATGCCACATGTTAAGTTTTTACTTTGTTTCAAACCATTGACTGGGGGGGGGGCAGCACCTGAGTTTGAAGGTGTGATGTACTTTGTTTCACACCCCTGGCTGAGGAGGAGGGGATTTTTGTCAAATTTCTGAACTGCAAATATCGCTCTGCGGGATATCACAAAAACATAATTTGAATAAAATAAATTGATCGACAAAATGAAAACAAAGAAATATTGATTGCTACAGAATGTAATTGTCTATATGTTATGTATATTTATTTATTAATATACACTATTTCTTAAAATGGTTACAGTTCAAATATGTTCTCCGTTTCGACAAAAAAGGACACGAATTTAACTAAAATGCGTGCAATATAATAACGTGTGTCAACATTATAATGTCATAAAAATTATTGTGCCCATATGAGAAATATTTAAAATTAAAAGATATATATTTTTTTCTTTTCCTTTACGGAATTTATAGTTTTGTTTAAATAACTAAACTGTATTAAAGTTTTTATGAGACATCCGATTTGACAACATTGATCACCATTTAGCGTGTCACTCAAATATTTTGCCAAATGAATTTCAAGCTTAGCTTACGTGTCTTTATGTGAGTTCAATTTCTTATCTAGAAATTGTATAGGGTTAAAATACTTAATAGCTCCTGTATTCTCACTAACCCTACGAGATGTCACACAAATAAAATATTATTTAAAATAAAAATGTCTCATAACACCTTTCAATGAGATTGATATTAAAAATCAATTTTAAAAAAGTCAATCTTAATACAATTATACCATTGGCGTCTTTCACAAATCTCACATCGCTCAAAATAGTGCGCACGTTTTCACCTATTCCTACGCCATGAGCTTGCCCAATGAACACAGAAGAACATCTAAGGTATCATTTGTTAATTAAGACGACACTATCTTTTAAACGTCATAACAAACACTCTAATCTTGCCACGTCCAATATCTTACAAGCACAATAATGTCGTACATGCTTTCATAAAAAGGAATGCGCAAAGTAAAATGAGATTTTGCTTAAATAACCATGGTTGTTTTCACGTTTGACATGGTTGTTTTTAATGAATAACATATAACTATAATTGTTATATGACTACTTTGGATGATAAGAATCACAAAGTAATAACTAGGGGTGTGGAACAAGTTTAGGTTTCGTTAACATTGGTATTACTCTTGTTTTAATGAATTATGGTTAAAATGTTTATATTAAAACTGTTTAAGCGTCTAGTAAAGTTGGGTTGCAGGAAGTTGGTATCTGTGTTGAGTAGAGTTGGTGAAACTAACATGGTCTCAGTTGAGCAAGTTGACTTAAGATATTAAATATAAAAAATAAAATTCATGTAGATGAACTCATTTTAAATGTTTTAAATTTAATTATACAGTCAACACAAATTACTGTATTTATATCCAGGGAGGTTAGAATATATGCATTAAAAAAATACAATTTATATTTTTTAAATATCGTCAACTTTTTATCAGAAAGCATGAAAAATTAAACAGTAGTTTAATAATTGTCTCTTTTCCTTCAAAAGTAATCGCTTTCAAATGTAACTTGTCTCCTGCTTCCAGCTCAATGCAACGCGTCACCGAGTGAATCTTATTGACAGAAGAAATGTCAATGCATGGATAATCTTCATTTTTAGTTGTGTCTGTCAGAACGCAACAGACATGATAAATTTCGTTGACGTCAGCCCCTGATGTGCTCAAACTGATTAAATAAAAGCCTTTCAGAGGGGCGGTAAATGTACCAGTCGATGGATCAAAGTGATCCCCGTATTTCGATATAGAGCCAAAACCGAAACTGACAACACGGTGTTGGTGTGTGTTGTGTGATTTCCCACAAGCATTAAATCCAACATTCGGATGACTGAACTTTAATTCTGGGGAGGAAAGAAAAAAAAAGTTATCCCTACCATACAGCAACATTTTAAAGTAAGTTTTGAAAATTGTGATAATTCTTTTTTGTAATTTTAATTTTAATTTTAATCTTAAAATTTGCCTTAAAAATTGTGAATTTTCAAATTGTTCATTTTAAAATGTAGACTTAATTATTGTATCTGATCTATTACAGACGGTATATGTAGTTAGATAATTGCGTCTTAGGCTTATCCATGGTTTATGCGTAGCCTTCATTTTTATTAGAATTTTAAATGAAGATATAGTTTTTTTCCGGGTTAGTTCAAGCAGCCGATCCCACGTCCGAATTCTAGATGGGAAGAACGAGAACAGAAGTGTATTTATTTCCTATGTCAATTGAGGGCTGTATTAAATTATCTTTGTGTTGTATTTCACTGTTAATATTAATACCTTATGTTTTATTACTACTTTCTTGATGTAACCAATGTTTCTACATAAACAAATTATACAGGGCTTTCGGTAGTGTATCTAATTAATTCCATATTGTTTTTGTTTGTTTTTTTCAAATAAGAAGATGATTTTATAATTTAAACAAAATAAATAAACGCAAGTTTCTTTAAGATATTATGTTTAAAATTCACTCTCAGAAAGTTTCTGTTTCGTTTTTGTGTTTTGAACATGGCAAACGTTTTTAGATCACAGAGTTATAAACGAAAGTTAGCTTAAGTTACGAAAATCAAGTTTATAAAACTCTCAAAAGGAAATAATTTTATGCAACCAAGTTTCATCAGACCAAGTGTTCTGTTAAACCAAAGGGGGCTAATCAATTACATATAAATATATTAAATCTATATTTTTATAAGATGGTTATCATTGTTTATGGCTGAATTCACTCATTGTTGATGGCTGAATTCACACATTGTTGATGGCTGAATTCACTCATTGTTGATGGCTGAATTCACTCATTGTGTGTTGCTGAATTCTCTCATTGTTGATGGCTGAATTCACTCATTGTGTGTTGCTGAATTCTCTCATTGTTGATGGCTGAATTCACTCATTGTTGATGGCTGAATTCACTCATTGTGTGTTGCTGAATTCTCTCATTGTTGATGGCTGAATTCACTCATTGTTGATGGTTAAATTCACTCATTGTTTATGGCTGAATTCACTCAATTTTGATGTCTGAATTCACTCATTGTTGATGGCTGAATTCACTCATTGCAGATGGCTGAATTCACTCATTGTTGATGGCTGAATTCACTCATTGTGTGTTGCTGAATTCACTCATTGTTGATGGCTGAATTCACTCATTGTTGATGACTAAATTCATTAATTGTTTATGGCTGAATTCACTCATTGTTGATGTCTGAATTCACTCATTGTTGATGGCTAAATTCACTCATTGCAGATGGCTGAATTCACGCATTGTTGATGGCTAATTTCACTCATTGTTGATGGCTAAATTCACTACTCATTGTTGATGGCTGAAATTTACTCATTGTTGATGGCTGAATTCCCTTATTGTTGATGCTGATTTCACTCATTGTTGATGGCTGAATTCACACATTGTTGATGGCTGAATTCACACATTGTTGATGGCTGAATTCCCACATTGTTGATGCTGATTTCACTCATTGTTGATGCTGATTTCACTCATTGTTGATGGCTGAATTCACTCATTGTTGATGGCTGAATTCACACATTGTTGATGGCTGAATTCCCACATTGTTGATGGCTGATTTCACTCATTGTTGATGCTGATTTCACTCATTGTGTTTTGCTGAATTCACTCATTGTTGATGGCTGAATTCACTCATTGTTGATGACTAAATTCACTAATTGTTTATGGCTGAATTCACTCATTGTTGATGTCTGAATTCACTCATTGTTGATGGCTAAATTCACTCATTGCAGATGGCTGAATTCACGCATTGTTGATGGCTTATTTCACTCATTGTTGATGGCTAAATTCACTACTCATTGTTGATGGCTGAAATTTACTCATTGTTGATGGCTGAATTCCCACATTGTTGATGCTGATTTCACTCATTGTTGATGGCTGAATTCACACATTGTTGATGGCTGAATTCACACATTGTTGATGGCTGAAATTTACTCATTGTTGATGGCTGAATTCCCACATTGTTGATGCTGATTTCACTCATTGTTGATGGCTGAATTCACTCATTGTTGATGGCTGAATTCACACATTGTTGATGGCTGAATTCCCACATTGTTGATGGCTGATTTCACTCATTGTTGATGGCTGAATTCACACATTGTTGATGGCTGAATTCACTACTCATTGTTGATGGCTGAATTTACTCATTGTTGATGGCTGAATTCACACATTGTTGATGGCTGAATTCACTACTCATTTTTGATGGCTGAATTTACTCATTGTTGATGGCTGAATTTACTCATTGTTGATGGCTGAATTCCCACATTGTTGATGGCTGAATTCCCTCATTGTTGATGGCTGAATTCACTCACTGTTGATGGCTGAATTCACTCATTGTCGATGAATGAATTCACCCATTTGCACAAGCTCCCACCCACCCAGTCCCTAGAGAAAGATTAAATTTTATTACCGATTTCTTTGACTACGTCAGCAAGTTTAGCCAATCGAATTTCAACATCATCTACCTGTAAGATATTAAATGGAATATAACAATTTTAAAAGAAATTTACAAAACGATGTCGTGTTAGAAGATATGTTTACTATTTTAGATTCTATTTTATAAACCATTTTAAATTACCCTTGAAAGTTTCTTGATTCTGTTGAGTTTCTTGTTCAAGGTCTCATTTAATTTTTCCAATGGGATCAGTCTCTTGTCAAGTAGTTGACATATTGTACCAATCTTTTAGGAGTTAATTTTAAGTATTTAATAACTATTTTACTATTCTATTACTTAAATAGCTAAATTTTGAGCATGCAATTTGACGAAAACATTGGAGGTTTTAAAAAAAATGTATTGATTTACTATAACTCTTACGAATTCCATACCACTAAACTTACAAACAATAAATTTGCTAATAAGAAACATGCCTTATGCAATTTTTTATTTTTTACATAGCAAGTAACATGATAAGGGAATACTTAAGTTCTGAATATTTTAATTATATGCCTAAAAGAAAAATTATTTGATAATGTTCATATATAACGAGTATCTAAATATCTTTTATATAGTTAAAATCCTGTTTTTATTGTGAGGTTTTTATTTTTAGATTACAGGATGAATCTCTGTGAAGTTTTATTGTATCGTTAAAATATATTTAATAAATGGCAAATATCAAAACATTTTAAACTTTATTAAAAAATTCATTCATTTTCCTATTAGTATTTTTTTAACGTTTAAAACTAACACTTGTTAATTTGAATTTTACATTTTGTTGTTATAATGTGTTTGACTTTTAATGGTTTACCAAATTGACTGATCTGTGTGAACGTTCCGCATAAGGGACTAAGCTGTGTAAACACTAGACTTGATCTGAATGACTGAGTTGTGAATGTGGATGAATGTTCTCACGTTGACTAGGATTTCATTTATTGATCAGGTCACGTGTGGTATAAACTGATTTGTTCTACAGACACAAAGTATGAAGTTTGAGAAGCTAGTATTTAAATAAAGCTGTTTAAAAACACTTAACCGGATGTATTTGTCCTTGCGTCATTAACAGATTTACAAAAAAAAATCATAATTTTCTTTTTGATGCAACCAAAGAATTGAACTTAAACTTCTAACGTAGTGTATGAACTCGAAACTTGGAGAAGTTTGACAATATGTAGACTTTATCAAGATAAATGAAAAACATAAATATTAACATGCTCGTGTATCGCTTAATTTTTAAAGCGCTTATTATAGAACATTTTGTAGAGAGATGTTCTTTAAGAAAACCAAAATAGAGAAAGCTTAACTTGATGTTATTGGAAATAAAAATTAACTGTATACGGTTTCGAACCATTGATGCACATTATTTTTTACTGTGATATTAATATGAAGAAAAAAATATCTACTTACACATTCATCAATTTTATCCTTATTGACATTGCAAACATGTTCAAACTGTTTTTTGTACTGAGATGTCAAGATATTAAGGGCACTTTCCAGTTGATTTAATTTGAGAGACACTTCATTATAATGTTGATCTGTACTCTCGACTCTCTTTGACAAATCTTGTGTAGACGTAATGACGTCATTTCTACAAGATCTAAGGGAACTGATCTGTTTATTGAATTCGTTCATTGAGGCATTGACAGACTTGTTTTCCTCTTCTAGTCTGTTAAACTTCACATCAACATTAACAGAAAAAAACATGATGAAAGTTATCAACAGTTGCGGATGATTCAAGTATTGTCTGCTTAACTGCTATTAGTCTTTCTTTAAAATTTTTATGAGATCTTAAATTTGCATTTGTCAATATTTCAGTTTCAGTCTCTTGACTAGTAGTTGACATACTGTACCAATCTTTTAAAATATAAACATATTGTCATGGTGGTTCTCTTAAGGATGTAAAATAACTATTTAATTATTTAAGCTATGTATTTAAGTAGCATTTAAAGCATATTGAGCTTGTAATTTAAAAAACGTTGGACTTTTAAAAAAAACTGATTTAGCAGCTTAGCACAACCATAGATATATATGCTTACCTAATTTTTATTCTATTTATAGAACTTCATGTGTAATGTAAATACACATGTTTTGAACATTTTAGTTATTTCTCTAAAACATATGTGTAAATCTTTGTATGTAATAAATATCAAAATATATTGAAAACTGTTCAAATCTCCTTTTCTGGTAAGTCATTTTTTTTTAAATATGGAAAGGATTTTTTTTAAAAATCAATATATGAAAAATCTCCAAAAGCATTATCTTAATTAAAAATAAAATCTTTATCTATTTTATGTCTTTTATATTTAAAAGTGAAATTTAAATACAATTTTTAGAAGTATAAGAATGCGATTAACTTAACGTTTTACATTAAAACTGAAATGTGTTAAAGCTGGGCCTCATTTACTGCATTGTGTTGATCTAATTAACTGAGCTCTGTAAAAGTTTGAAATAATTGACTGAGCCGTGTGCTCATTTAAACTAAATGACTGAGCGTTGTGAATGCTTGACTTATTGAATGAGTTATTTGAACTCTTGACTTAAATTTACTGTGATAATAATTTGAATACAAAGAATTCTACTTACACAGTCATCAATTTTCTCCTTATTGACACTACAAACATGTTCAAAATGTTCTTTGTACTGAGAGGACAAGAGATTAAGGGAGATTTCCAGTTGATTTAATTTATCAGACACTTCATTATAATGTTGATCTGTACTCTCGACTCTCTTTAACAAATCTTGTGTATACGTAATGACGTCATTGCTACAAGATCTAAGGGAGCTAATCTGTTTATTGAATTCATTCATTGAGGCATTGACAGACTTGTTTTCCTCTTCTAGCCTGTTAACCCTTGTATCAAAGTCAACAGAAAAAACTTGATGCAAGTTATCAACAATGGCGGATGATTCTAAGCCTGTATTTTCAATTGCTATTAGTTTCTTTTTTAACTTTTTCTGAGATCTTAAATTTGCATTGGTCAATATTTCAATTTCTTTATTAAAGTTTTCTTGTTGAGTTGAGATATCTATCAAAGCTTTATCAAAATGTTCTTGTTTTTCTTGAAGTTGCTCCATTGTCCGTTTGAGTGAGAGTAGAGTTTCTTCAACCATGGTTACTCCCATAGTCATACTTTGAGAAGAGCTAGATCCTACTACAACACCTGTAAGTGTATTGAAAACATAATTATTTTTATTAAATCTGGGTAATTAAATCAAGTATCGCAATGTTTTGAAAATTGTGTATTTATTTTTAGTCAAAACATAAGTATACTGCCAAATTAAGACGACAGGCCAAGAAGGACCGTGCTCGAAACCCTCCTGATGACATTTTAAAAATGGACGCAACTTTCGGGCAATAATAGGTCTAATAACCCACCAAAAGGACACACCAAGCTGTTAAAGAATATTGCTAATTCGATGTTAATTGTCATCTTCCACTAATATAGACAAATACAATATCCAGTTAATTTTCCACTTGATAGCATGCTCTATTTACACTGAGGGTTAACTGTCTTCCAAATTCTTCCGAATGTTACTGAATATATTTTAATAAAAATTTACATGGCAAAAAAATTTTTTTTATAAATAGAAGGTTAATATTTTCAATAATTTCAACCCATGTAATTAACATACATAATTTGCAATGTATGTCAGGTCTGTCCCGTCCTGTCCGTGACGCTATGCGAGGTAACGCCCAATTAAAAAACAATGAAAATATAGACGTAAAATGTTGCTTTCGAGATTAACAAAGTGTGTTTCTCGCCATAAAATATTGTGAGGTGACGTCATTATTTGAGCTTTTATTAATTTGTGAAGGGAACGAAGTAAAAAGAGCCATGTTTTATTTGATGTGATTAATATTATTATTATTTTTTTTGTATTAAATGCCCGTTTTTCTGTATGTGTCCATGTCAATATAATGTACATAATTGTAAATTTAATTTTCTATATCAATGTATAACATTCGTTTTTCGGTTTATGAAATTTACAATTGGTTGTCGTTTGGTTGTCAAGTTTTGATGCATTTTGAACTACAAAGCCATTATTTATTACTGCAAATGAAATTTGTCAACTTATGCTTCAGTTTAGCATTTGTTTTTCTTTTATACACCTTGAGATTGCATATTTGTATGTTTCAAAAAATAACATATTTAAGAATCGGACTCCTCCCCACAATAGTTTTTGTTTCATTGTTATTTACATGTAATATTTTAATACTTCTTAGACTAATTTTGAATTTATAAAAATATTTGCTTTTGATATAGAACTGGAAGGGGTACTGACTTGACAATAATGAATACGTTTCTCTGAATTCCTAAAACGTGTATATTAAATTGTATGTACGATTAACTGTTGATACTTTAATATTTTCTTTTATCCAGTGATAAACTTTACTTCAAGATTTCATGCAAAATAAATAGTTCTTTGTTATTCATATTTGTAAATAGTTACAGTTTTTTGTCTACATGTTTTTGATAATGTAGAGGTAATAATGTATGAACCAATGGGAGCATAAACTGACAAGTCATAATAGATCTTGAAAAGGTGCTGACTTGACAATAATAAAAAACGTTTATGTGAATTACTAACACATGTATATTAAATTGTAAATATGATTAACTGTTGAGAATTTAATCTTTCTGTTATCCTGTGACAAACTTTGCTTACTACGTTTCATGCAAAATAAATAGTTCTTTGTTATTAACATGTGTAAAAATTACTTTTTTTTTAAACGTGTTTTGGTAATATTGTGGTAATAATGTATTAACAAATGGGCGAATAAACTGACAAGTCATAATCATCAATGAAGCTTAAAGAGCTTCAAATCACAGATGTGCTTGATTTGGATCACATAACAGTCACACAATTTATTTTTAACGCACTATGCTGTATTATTGGTGCACTCATAATTGGTGCGCACTATTCAATGTCGCAAGTTAACGTTCGGCTGACTCCTCAGAAATATCTATACTAATAAAAGGCAAAGCCCTCACTCATTGACTTCATTCACTGATTCATCACTAATTCTCCAACTTTCCATGAAGGTAGAAGCATGAAACTTTGGGAAGTTGTCGAGTAGCCTCTCGCGACGAAAATTGGAGTAAAAGAATTTTAAAAATAACATTCATGGGGGCCGGGGGCTCAAAAACGTTTTTTTCCTAATATGGCCTATAAGAAATTTGAATATCACCAATTCTCCTACTTCCCGAGTAGGCAGAAGCATGAAACTTTGGGAAATTGTTGAGTACAATTCCGCGATGGTAACGGGTGAAAAAAAAATTAAATTATCACTTCCTGGGGGACGGGGGCCCAAATTAAGTTTTTTCCTGATATGAGCTATATAAAAACTAAAAATTACCGATTCTCCTATTTCCCGTGTAGGTAGAAGCATGAAACACTGTGTAGTTGATAAGTACACTTCCGTGATGGTAACAGGCGAAAAACATATTTAAATTAACACTTACTGCGGGGCCGGGGGCCCAAATGTAGTTTTTTTCTAATATTTAAAACTGAATCATCACTAATTCTTCAACTTCACGTGTAGATAGAAGCATAAAACTTTGGGAAGTTGTTGAGTAGCCTCTCACGGCGATAATTAGAAGAAAAGAATGTTTAAAATTCAATTTCATGGGGCCGGGGGCCCAAAAACATTATTTTTCCTGATATGGGCTATATAAAATTTGAACATCAATAATTCTCCTATTTCCCGAGTAGGCAGAAGCATGAAACTTTGGGAGGTTGTTGAGTACAATCCCGCGATGGTAACGGGCGAAAACGTATTTAAATTATCACTTCCAGGGGGCAATAATGAAGTTTTTTCCTCATATGAGCTTTATAAAAACTAGAAATCACTAATTCTCCTAATTCCCGTGTAGGTAGCAGCATGAAACTCTACACTTACGCGATGGTAACAAACGGAAAAAAATATTAAATAAACACTTACTGGGGGCCGGGTGCCCAAATGTAGTTTTTTTCTTATATAAAAAACTGACTCATCACTAATTCTACAACTTCCCGCGTAGATAGAAGCATGAAAACTGGGAAAAATTGTTAAGTAGCCTCTTGTGACGATACTTGGCGTAAAAGAATTTTAAAATTCACACTAATGGGGGCCGGGGGCACAAAACCATTTTTTTCCTTATATGGGCTATATTAAATTGAAAAATAACTAATTCTCCTATTTTGCGAGTACACAGAAGCATGAAACTTTGGGCAGTTTGTTTGAGTACGCTTCACGATGTTAACAGGCAAAAAAATATTTAAATTATCAAATACTGGGGCCCGGGGCCTCAAATGAAGTTTTTCCTTAAATGAGCTATATAAAAACAAAAAATTAAAAAATTCTCATATTTCCCGTGTAGGTAGAAGCATGAAACTCTGAGTAGTTGATAAGTACACTTCCGTGATTGTAACAGGTAAAAAGAATATTTAAATTAAATCTTACTGGGTGCCGGGGGCCCAAAAGGAGTTTTTTTTCTAATATTAAAAACTGAATCATCATGAATTCTCCAACTTCACGTGTAGGTAGAAGCATGAAACTCTGAGTAGTTGATAAGTACACCTCCGTGATTGTAACAGGTAAAAAGAATATTTAAGTTAACACTTACTGGGGGCCGGGGGCACAAAACAAGTTTTTTTCTAATATTAAAATCTGAATCATCATGAATTCTCCACCTTCACGCATATTTAGAAGCATGAAACTTTGGGAAGTTGTTGAATAGCCTCTCGCGATTCAAAGTGGCGTAAAAGAATTTTAAAATTCACTCTCATGGGGGCTTGGGGCCCAAAAGCGTTTTTTTCCTTAGACTGAAAATTGCCTTATTCTCCACTTTCCCGGATAGGTAGAAACACGAAACTTTGGGAATTTGTTTAGTCAACTCCCTCGATGGTAGCATTAAAAAAATGTTTAAATTATCATTCACTGGGGGCCTAAATGTACTTTTTCTTATATACAAACTGACTCAATTCTAATTCACTGATTTTCCGTGTAGGTAAAAGCATGAAACTTTTGGAAATTATTGAGTACCGACCCACGATGGTAACAGACCAACAAATATTTAAATTTTCACTCACAAGGGGCCGGGGACCCAATTTTTTTCTTATATAAAAAGTTAATCATCACAGATTCTCCATTTTCCCGTGTAATTAGAAGCATGAACTTTTGGGAAGTTGTTGAGTACACTCCCTGGATGGTAACAGGCGAATTCTTTTTGTTTAATTATCACTCACTAGGGGGCCTGGGACACAAAAGTACTATTTTTAACTTATATGAGCTAAATTACAAATAAAAAAACTTTGGATACTGTGTAAATGTAATTTTACAAGACTTCGAAAATAAAAACTTGATGGCCTATATTAAAATTCGTTAGGGCATCAAAATTATATTTTTTCAATATTTTGTAGCCGAGGGCCCCTAATCTCTTTTTTTGTTAACGTTTAAGACATTTTAACCATTTGATTTCACTAAATTTTTTTAAAAAATGTTTACTAACAAATATATTCATCATAATCCAAATTGAAATAAGCTGTAGTTTTGAACTATACATATTACCCCGATAGGGCCCCCGGCCCTTATTTTAGTTTTTTTTTAAAAAGACATATTATTTGTAAATGTATTTTATTCATCCCACGGCCATTAAACTTTAGGAAGTTTTTGGGTACGCTCCATCGAAGGTTTCTGGCATTAAAAGTAAAAGTTTTAAAAACACCACTTATTCCGGGCTGGGGGCCCGTATGCCATATTTTAACATTAGTTATATAAAAGGTAATCTAAATTGTGGCTACTAGGTAAATGGATGAACTATGGCCAAATTTGATTTTTAAAATAAAATAAAATTATATAGGGTAATGAACTTCTAACGTCTGTTCCTTTGGAGCCGGGACCCATAATATTTTTTTTCGTAAAAATTTAAAGCTTTGTTACATTAAAAATAATTTAAATTAATATAGTCACATTTCTCTATCATGACCTAGATTGAAATCCTCAGACCATATGAGATATGCACATCCTGCATCCATTTTACATGGGGGCCCGTAATGTCATTTTAGTACCCATTTAATTTTACACGACTTTGACTAATATTGACAAACAAGTTTATCGATCATGATTCAGACTGAAATCTATTGGTCTTTTGAATTTGTGTGAAACGGGTTTTCAACGCTTACTAAAATTCTAACTCCCGCAGCGGAGCGCGGGGATTTTGCTAGTTTGTTAATACTTCGAACTTCAAACTTCTTTGCTGCACTGTCACTTTATGCTGTGTGTAATTCACTATGCATTTATAATTATCATGACTATATCATTATTCATGCAAAATTATATCATGCGAAGCCTAAGCTTGGAGGTTTTCTCATAACACATATATCAACAAACATAATTTGCAATGTATGTCACGTCCCATTTGTCACGTCCTTCCGTCTAGTTTTAGACAGCAGCGCACCAAATTACTGCACCAAAAATAATTCTTTTCGAACGTTCTGCAGTAAAATTGTTCAATTTATATATATTTTTACGCTCAATTATGTGGCCTAACGCTAAGGGACATCACTCTGCTTTTTTGGTTTCCAGATTAACATTAAACAACCTCCCCACTATTATTAATAATTGAACAATTTCATGCGGAAGTTCGATAAGACTTATTTTTGGTGCAGCAATTTGGTGCGCTGCTTTCTAAAATTTCTCGCCTAAAAAGATATTATATGACATCATTGATTTAGCTCATTTTTTAAATTTGTAAAAGGGAACGATGTAAAAAGAGGATTTGAATATTGTTAATAATGAAATACTTTGTGTACATTTCAGGAAATTTAATATATCGTATTTAGTTAGCTGGCATCCCAGCACAACACCCTCAATTATCACTGACTCACTCATTCCGTAATTCTCAAAGCACACTATGATTTAATAAACTAGCGCTGGCAGCACTGTTTGCAACATAAATGCTGACGTCAAAGTTTCGTGCGTTGTTTTGTTAATGTTAATCTGGAAGCCAAAATGATTATGATTTAAAAAAAAAGCATAGTGATGTCACAGTCCTTAACGTTTACTGTTATTTTTAGGTTATCTTTCACAATCTGAAACATACCAATCATTGAAATTCTGCATATATATTAATTCATTTCAAATATCCTCTAAAATATATTCGTAAGTACCAGAACAATAATTAACTTTTATATATTTTTAACTATTTTAGTATTCATTGCTTTGGACTGTAGAAACACTATGGAGGTGGGCGAAGATCCAATGGAAAGGAAGCGCAGGTTAACAAGGGAACGTCAAGCAAGATGGCGGGCTAAACAATCTCAGGAAACACTCGCTAAATTTAATGCTGAAAAATCGAATTGCAATTCAAACCGATGAGGAGGCAGCTACACGTCGAAAAGCTCATTCCGACTGTGCTGAAAAAGTACCATGGTAGTGAATGAACACTATGTTTTAAAATAAAACATTTAAATATGTGTTTAAAGCTGAAAAATACTTGCAAATGCGACACAAGCGTAGATACCATTTAATAATTTTCAATATTGATTCAAAGTTTCTCACAATTATTTCGATTTTTTTCAATTATTAAAAAAATTGTGATTTTAATCACTCATATTGTGAGTAGAATTCTGAGTAGAAGTAAAATAAATAAAGTGCCATTCGAAAGAAAAACGTTGAAATTTATTGATATTTTATTTTAGATCAACATCAATTACTTATTAAATGACATTTTCATTGGTTATATAACCAAATACATAAAAGTTTCAAAGTAAATATGATGATATAGTTGGAAGCAGCCAGTTTTTCGACTGCCTCTCAGTGTGAAATAACTAAATTACGCGGGAGCTTTCGTAAAATTTTCCAATACCCAGTCCATAACTTTTACTGTTATTTTAAAGGTTATCTTTCACAATCTGAAACATACACATCACTGAAATTCTACATATATATTAATTGATTTCAAATATCCTCTAAAATATCTTCGTAAGTACCAGAACAATAATTAACTTTTATATATATTAAACTATTTTCGTATTCATTATTTTGGACTGTAGAAACACTATGGATGTGGGCGAAAAACCAATGCAAAGGAAGCGCGGGATGGCAAGAGAACGTCAAGCAAGATGACGGGCTAAAAAATCTCAGGAAACATCGCTAAAATTAATGCTGAATAACGACGACACTTAGAGCTGGAAACTGAAGAGCAGGCAGTTGCACGTCGAGAAGCAAATGCAGCTTCACAAAGTAATCGAATTGCGCTTGAAACTCCATCAAAAAAGCAAGCACGTCTATCAGCAAACTCAGCATCATATCAGCAAGCTCAAGAACGCATTAGTCAAGCAATTCAAGATGTTGCAAGTAACTTTGATGAGGCAAATGTTGATCAACATCACTGCGGACCTTTTGATGCAATGTGTCAATTTTGTGCCTCTCTAAATTTTGCTGCAGAGCGTCCGGCAGACAAGAAATTCACACGCTGTTGCAGGAAGGGTCGCGTCAAATTGCCAAAGCCTACAAATGTTTGGGGAACTGTACTGCCATATCCCACGTTTCTACAACAGCTTCTCTCTGATGCAACTCATCCACAATATAGACATTTTCGTGATAAGATCCGCTCATACAACAATGCCATCTCTTTCGCATCAATGGGTGCAAAAATCATCGACTTTCCAGGAAGCGGTCCTTATGTCTTCAAAATTCACGGCAAGACATGTCACCAAACATCCCATACTCTGCCAGTCAACGATCAAGCACCACAATATGCTAAATTGTATGTGCTTGATACTACATCTCAATCAACTGACGTTCGTCAGCAGCATCAAGCAAACGAGGATTGCCGACAGGAAATTATGTATCAGCTTGATCGCTTTTTCCGTAACAACAATCAGCTTGCACAATGTAGCCAGCTAATGCACGAGATCGATTCGCGAGAAGCACAGAATGTCACTTAATTAGGACTTACCATTCCTACTGTTTCGGTGGCCTTTTATTGCGATCGACAGTGTGATTAGAGGCGATACAATGCACTGACATCCAATGAGATAGCCATGGCCTTTGTGAATGAGGACGGAGAACCTCCCTTCGAGAGAGACATACGCATCTATCCAAAAAATCCTCAAGATCACAATCAAGCCTTCATCAAATTACACATTTTAAGCCCTAATATGGACCCCATGACTAACACCTTACGCGATCATGTTTCCGTACGGCGAGGCAGAGTGGCAGTCATATTGGCAATGTGAGTCATACGAAGGTGCAACGCTCGCAAAAAAGGGTAGGAATGTCAGCATGTTGCAGTATAAAGCTGCTCTCACAGCAATTCGCAATGACTTCAGTCCGATTATGAGCGCTGGAAAGCTCACGCAACAGTGATTGGTAGATTCTTACCTTCAAGTAGAAGCCAACAATCTCAACTACATCAAGCAGAATCAGAATCGAATACGAACAGAGCAATATCAAGGACTGGCTGATCATATGGCTAACTTCGCGGAGAATCAGAATGTTGCAGCAGCCGTGTCTCATCCTTCCATCGTCATTCGAAGGCTCACCGCGTAACATGAGAGAGAGATGCTGCGACGCAATGTCAAGTTTTGCAAAGTGGGGAGCACCTGACGTCTTCATCACATTTATGGCAAATCCAAGCTGGCCAGAGATCGACGCCAACCTGCGACCTGGAGTGCAAACATGCGATCGTCCTGATTTGGTAGCAAGAGTGATCAAATTGTAGCTTGATTCGTTGATGGAGGACATTACAAAGCATGGAATCTTCGGACAATGTCTCGCTTTCGTGTACAGCATTAAGACCAGAAACGTGGCCTCCCACACGCTCAAATTTTGGTAACATTGAGAGTGGCGGATAAATTCACCATGGCGCACAGAATTGATCAATACGTCAGAGCTGAAATTCCCCCAGAATCAAGTCCGCGACTTCGGGAAATAGTCACGCTATGTATGATGCACGTTTCTTGTGGCTCTGCCAACTTACAAGCACCATGTATGGTCAATGGAAGTTGCAGTAAAATTTTCCCAAAAGAATTCAATGCAAACACAATTCCAAACGCAAGTGGTTATCCGGTATATCGTCGTCGAAACAATGAGTGCGCAACAGTCAGAGGCGTTTAAATGGACAGTCGCAATATCGTTCCCTACAACCCCTATTTGACTCTCAAATATAACGCACACATTAACGTCGAGGTCTGCACATCACTTCATGCCATCAAGTACATTTACAAGTACATTTTCAAAGACTTTGATTGCGCCAACATATCCATGAGATCAGATGGAAATCCAGAATTGCGATACGATGAGCTTTCCAATTATATAAGTTGTCGTTACGTTAGCGCTCCGGAAGCGATGTGGAGATTGCAAGAGTCACCAATGCATGATCGCAGTCATGCCGTGACGCGTCTCAACGTTCACTTGCCAAATCAACAATCGGTCGTTTTCGAAGCTGGGCACGAAGAGGAGGTGCTCTTAGCGGCACAAACTGGCAAAACTAAACTTGAGCGATGGTTTAGTCTCAACGAGAATGACGAGGAAGCAAGACGGTGGCTTTACACGGATATACCCTACCATCACACTTTTACAAAAGGTAATTGGAAACAATGCAAGAGGGGAGGGAACAATGTGGTAGCGCGTATGTATATGGTCGGAATTAAGGATGAAGAGCGATTCTATTTACGAATGCTTCTTCCTCACGTGCGTGGAGCTACCAGCTTTGAATTTTTGCGAACGGTTGATGGTGTTGTTTATGAGACATTCAAAGCAGCAGCATCAGCACGAGGATTACTAGTGTCTAACGACGAATGGGCAAATTGTTTTAGAGATGGCACCACATACCTTATGCCAAAGCAATTACGCGAGATGTTCGCTTATATCTGCGTATTTTGTATCCCTGCTGATGCACCGAAATTGTGGGAATATCATCTAACGGGACATGATTCTTGACTACGCGCTACGTGACCCAGAGCCCATATCTATCAACAAAGCGCTCCACAACATCAATGCCATCTTCAAGCAGCACGGCAAATCATGTAGCAAATTCAAGCTACCAGAGCCCACTGGAAATTTTACTGACGACACTCTGGCGTACGATGCCGTCGAAGAGGTGCGAGAGGGAGCAGAGCGAATTGCACTCCTCAACGACCAACAGCTCAGTCATTTAATCAAATAATTGCAGCAGTGGACGGTGTGAATGCCACACAGCGATGTGTTTACATCGATGGACCGGGAGGCTCCGGTAAAACATTTCTTTACACGACGCTCATGTCATTCATTCGCGTTCGAAATCAATCTGTCTTGCCATTCGCGACAACCGAAACTACTGCAACGCTTTTGAATGGAGAGAGGACAGTCCACAGTGGATTCAAGTTGCCAGTTCCTTTGTTCGATACTTCAGTCTCATTAATACGCTTAACATCCACAGAAGCTCAAATATTGCAGGAAGCATCTCTCATTCTCATGGACGAGATCACAATGTTGCCAAAACATGGCTTGCGTTGCACCGCTAAGCTTCTTCGCGATATTATGGATGTTAACTTGCCATCTGGAGGAAAGGTTCTGGTGATTGGAGGAGATTTTCGTCAAACCTTACCTGTTGTTCCGCGTGCTACTCGCACAGACATCATCGAGTGTTGCATCAAAACAAGTAGATTATGGAGACATGTCAAGCAATTGACATTGGTAACAAATATGAGAAGCGAGGGACAAAATGCTCATAATCAGTGGCTGTTACAAGTGGGATCCGGAAATTTAGAGCCAGTGTCGTGACTTTTTGATGAAGATGCAATTCAAATACCGCAGCAAATGGGTTCAACACACGATCTAAATGAGACAATATTTGCAAATATTCAACAGATGCCACTCGAAGAGCCTTCAAAGCGCGTGATTGTTGCACCGACAAATGATCAGACACTCGCAATGAATCGTAAAATTATTGAGATGTTGGCGGGAGATCCGATGATTTATTACTCAGGAGCTTTACTCAGCAGCGAAGACCACAGCGACAATCTCAATTTTCCAACAGAATTCTTGAATGAGTTGACCCCATCAGGTATGCCACCACTCGTTCTTTTATTAAAAAAGGGCACCATCATCATGCTTCTACGTAACTTGAACCCGTAGAAGGGTATTTGTAATGGAACAAGACTTATTGTGGAAGAGCTGGAACGAACCTTTATAAAAGCAAGGATTATATCAGAATGGAATCGTGGTGACTTGGTATTAATTCCTCGCATCGATCTTGCAGCGACGGATACTGTGTTACCTTTCACCTTCAAAAGACGTCAATTTCCGATTACACCTGCATATGCCATCACTATCAATAAGAGTCAGGGTCAGACATTCGATCACGTAGGAGTAAATCTTCATACATCTGTTTTCTCGCACGGAATGCTATACGTCGCTCTGTCAAGGTCTCGCAATGCTCGAAATATCTAAGTACACGTTGAATCCAACTCATATCAAGGTCAACTACTTAATGATCTGAGAGTTTTTACGAGAAATGTCATCTTCAAAGAGATTCTTTAAACCAAAAATAGTGTCACATTACATTAACAATGACGTCATTGTTTTAGCTCATATTTTAATTTTGGAAAAAGGAACGATGTAAAAAGAGGATTTGAGGATTTTTAATATATGTATGACAAGCCCCTGTCCGTCGTCACCATCGCCCAGGGATGTGTCCTGCCAAACATCCAGGCCCAAAAAGTCACAGAAGGCCAACGGTGGCAAGAGCTAAACATCATCAACAACAGCAGAACCACCCGACCCATTTTTTTCGCCATACTGTCCTTTTCAGGACACCCCCAAATCACACCCCAATCAGCTTGGTCTTGGTGCCGCCCACGAACAAACGAGTTTTCCTTCCAATGTTTACTTACTGTCGTTGCTAATTAGTATTAGTCCCACCCTAACTAGAACTCTCTGCATTTCATGTACATAGTATCAACTCAACAATACGAGCTATGTGTTTAATATTACGCATTTATCATACAAGGAAAAATTAGTTGGGCTTTTGAAAAAGGTGGGCGCCGTAGGCGCCCTTCAAAAAAGGGGGCGCTGCAGGCTCCTCAGTGCCGCAGCACAAACTAGTATGAAAATAAAAGAATAAAATAAAATAAAATAAAATAAATGAAAGTTATGTATCACATTATTTTTATTGTGATGTGTATTTTTTAAAAAATAAATAGATTTAAGCTGAAATGTATTTATTTAGAAAACTTCCGTCATTTTTGACGGGTAATACACTAGTTACCTTATGATTGATTAAATGTTTCTTCCTTGCATAACATAATTCTCTCTTTTATGACAATACTCACTTGTAGAAGGACCAGATGATTGTGGGGTATGCTGCACTGAAATTGTGCTTTCATCACTTTCATTTTCAATACCCATCAGAACTTGGTAAGTAAAATTAAAGTAACGAATCAATTTTAAAAATTACTTTAAATAAAAGTTATCAAATTTAATATTAAAAATATAAAAATTTAAAAAAACTTTTTTTTAAATTGCATTTTTTATAATGCCAGAAAAAATATTAAATGAAATTAGAATAATTTAACATTTCTTAAAATATTTCATTAAATTTAATGATAATTATAATAGTAGTATAAATAATATTAATAATGATAATAATAATAATAAACAAGAAATTATATTTAATAAAATGTAAATTAAAATTTGAAAGTGGAAATAAAAATATTTAAAAGAGCTTTGATAGGTGATAAAAAAAATTAATGTTAAATAAGTTTTAAATTCTAAAAATAAAGCGAACAATATTTAACGAAATCTTTACCTGACAATTCCTCAGACCTTGCAATAAAAAAGGTTATAGCCTGTTGGAGTCTGTTTGAAATATCTTCATATGTTGCCTGCTTGCCGTGACTTCTACTAACAAAGCCATCTACCTCCCTCTGTATCTGATGTAAGATATAAGCAATGACAATCAAGTCCAGATATTATTTTATCGCTATTTTAATAAATATTTTAAATTATAAAGAATTATGTTCATTTGAATGAAAATGTTGCATCAAATACAATTAATACAATTGTTTTGGGATCGGAATTTCTTTTAGCTTTGTTACAGTTTTTAAGGAATGAAACAATTTTAAAACAATTTTTCTATTGGATATAAAGTATCGATACCTGTTTTATATATTCGTCTACAGTGGTATCGGCATTATTTCTCTCTTCTTTAAGTGTGTCCATCAGCTGGTTTATAAATTTGATAAATCTCGAGTTTCCTTGATTCTTGCTGGCCATTTTGGAACTCTAAAAAATGATTTAGTTATCTTACACTAATATTTGTAGCCTAAAATGAATTTTGACTTAAAATACTTCTTAGGTCAAATACCGGTATTAGATTATATTTTCTCAAAATAAAAATTTCAAAATAAGTAAAATAATATATTTACAAATGGAAACATGTAATATTTTAATATTAAACAAGAGCTTAAAATTTAAAAAAAAATAATTAAATTGTCATTTATTTCAACCACTACATTTGTATATACTATTTTATATTTAATGTTCGATTTATATATTTAATACATCTAAATTTATTTGATATAGGATTTATAAATATTAGTACTGAGAGAACATTTAATAACAAAAAAGAATAACACATTTAACAACTTTGATAAATTATCATAAATAATAATTTTTCAACTATTTATATTTTATAAATTTATAAATTACGGTTGTACCCTACACAACAAGAAAACCCTGTTTTCCATGGACTTCAAAGTATAATAAATTTAAATCGTCTGAAGCTGGGACAAAAATTAAAATAATAATAATAATAAAGCAAATCACTGCTGATTAATATGCTGGAAAAGATTGAGAGAGTTGAGGCTGATGTGGGACAATCTCACTTTATGAAAAGATGAACATTATGAAAATGTACACAATGATCAATTGTTCTTTTGTCAGAGTCATTACCATGGCCACTTTGGATGGAGCAATGGCCCCAATCTTGGCAAAGATCGACCCAATAGTGTGTTTGTTCAGGTTTAACTTCTGACTCCACTCCTTAGCTCTACATTACCTATTTTTAAAAGTATTAAGTTAAGGTACCTTGGTGCTACTTTACAAAAAGTTGTCCTTTAGGAGGAAAATTTAGGCATTGGGTGCAGCTACACTATAGTACAATAAAGATTTGTTGAGGAGAGATGTCATGTTCGGAAAATCAAGGGTAAATGAAACAATCTATAAAGGTTTTACCAGCCGCTACTAGATTATACGTCTGTAGTTTGGGACCCGTAAGACCATAACAAAATCAGAGTTTTGGACGACTTGTGCTAATCAGACACAGAAACAAATCAAGACAGAAATAAGGCCTTCTATACAGACGATAATTGTGTCCTACATTCTGATAAGAGCGTGTTTGCAAGTGACGCAGAGTTCACAGTCCACGCTATGAGGGACAACGCTATTACAAACCGCCATTGTTTCCCTAACTAGTGTCAGGTACAACTTAGGGGGATGTGTGGATTCAGGGACACCCTTCATCTCGGGAAAAAATCCCTAGCTTTCACGGATGATCGAATCCGTGACCCTCGGTACGCAAGCCAAGCGCGCAACGAAATAAATTTAAATTTTTACTTAGCATTAGAATCATTAATATTTAATTTTTTTCACTAATTTACAATTCATTTTTACACTTACCTTCACCTTAAAGAACTGTATGATTATAAAATAGAATATTTTGCACAAAAAAGGCTTTAAAAAAATGAAATATTAGAAAAGAAAAAAACATAACGTTACACACAAACACGCTGGTGCATATGTAGGAAATGGCTGTAGTCAAATCGGGACTACCAAATGTCTTATCGGGATTTACCAAAGATAAAACCAAACGAATAAAGTCTCATAATGATACATCTATATATATAAAAAATCAAGTATGTATGTATGTATGTCCTATATAGCTGACTAAACCATTCCTCCGATCGCCATGAAACTTTTGGAGAATTTAGAGTACGCTGCTGGGATGGTAATAGGCAACTTTTTAAAATCCATTATATATTAACTTCACCGCCGTCTCGTCATCTCTCTCTGTATGTCTTGGGCGGGCGGGCGGAAAAATGACCAACTTCCCGTGATCGAGCTGAAATTTGGCACACGGACCCGTCTCACCTAACAATGCATCGTATCAAAATTTCAGATCGATCGAAAGTACCGTAATTAAATTAATGCATTTTTAGTTTATCCTTACATAACGTATGTAATTCAAATTCACTGTTTGTTATTGTTTATTTTTCCACGTGAGAGTTTGAGTTGACGCGACCCATCAAAGTACCGGCATGCTTTTGTTTACATTTTACGTGTCACGCTGAGCTCGGGCAAGCGATCGGTGACCAGACTTTTCCCATCTCCTCCCCCCACCCACCACCCCCCCCCCAGGGTTGTGAAGCAAAGTTCAGTTAAGACAGATTCAGTCTGTAAATGTTTTTTTTGCGTTTGAAAGTAATCAATACTGTTAGTTATGTCTCATATATAAGGGATTTATAGTCAAAAACTTTGTTTTTAGGGGTTTGTTTTATTTGCAAAATTTAACACTCATGGGGCGCCGAAGGCCAATAATGATACTTTTTTCTTATATGAGCTATATAAAAATTAGTTTAAGGCTTAGCTGCTTGGAAAATGAATGGATCTTGACCAAACTTGGTACATAACAACTTGATAGCCTATATTAAAATACTATAGGGCACTAATTTCTAATGTCAATTTATTCTGGGCTGGAGGCCCAAAATGTCTTTTTTCATAAACGTTTTAAGATTTTATTCCCCATTCAATATCAACTATCTTGAGAAATATAGATAAATATATCCATTATGAAATTGATTGAAATAAACAGGTGTTTTCAAACTTGACAACTTGCACTAAATGGGCCCTGGGGCCCTTAATGTCATTTTGTTGCTTATATGAGCTATATAAAAATTAGTTTATGCGTTATCTACTGAATAAATGAATGGATCTTAACCAAACTTTGTATATAAAAACTTGGTAGCCCAATATTAAAAAAAGGGCACTGCACTTTTTATGTCCAATTATTTGGGGCCGGGGGCCCGAAATGTCTTTTTTTCTTATATGTTTGAGATATTATGTGTCATTCTATTTTTAACGATCTTAAGAAGTATATCTATGATGAAACTGAATTAAAATGAACAGCATTTTAAAATTGACATCTTACATCGAGTGGGCCAGGGGCCCTAAAATTTCTTTTATTTTTTTAATATTATTTATTCTTTTTTGTATACTCAAAGATATTATTTTCCACTCAGTTTTTAACGATCTTGAGAAACATATCCATGATGAAACTGAATTTAAATGAACAGGTTTTCAAAATATACATCTTGAAACGAATGGGCCCAGGGGCCCCTTAATGTATTTTCTCCTTATATTAGCTACATAAAAATTAGTTTAAGTGTTAGATAATGAGAAAATAACTGGATTTTTCACCAAACTCGGTAGATAAAAACTTAAGAGCCTATATTAAATTACAATAGGGCACTGAACTCCTAATGTCCATTTCCTCGGGGCTGGGGGCCCTAAATGTGTTTTTTTAACTAAACAAACTAAACACATATTCTGTAGGCCTGAGACTAATCTCTTAAGGCCTTGGCTAGTACCTGGGCAATCTGCTCCATCTGTTGAGCATTGCCATACAACATTGTCTTTACATGGGACTCTTCCGCCTCCCTCACCCCCCCCCGGCTATATCAAGCGCCGGGCAAGACGTCACCAGGTGTACGACTGTCTCAGGGGCTTGGCTGCAATGACGGCAGTTCGAGTCCCTGTTGTGGTCTAGCCTGTGAAAGTAAGAGTTGGTTGGGCAATGTTCTGTTCTCATCTGAGTCACCAAACTCTGGTGTTTGCGACTCAGGTTCCACCACTGGTCTGAACAGCTTGGCCTGGGCATGTTAGCGAATACCCCTCTGGCTGTCGTGTTGTCAGCCCACTCCTGGTACCACTTACTCCGGAAGTGGTCCTTTAGCCAGGTTTTAGCCCCAAGATAAGTGACTGGGGCCTCTGGTTGGGGCAGTGCTGCACCTGCTTTGGCCAGGGAGTCTGCCTTTTCATTGCCATTAACATTCACGTGGCTCGGGATCCACTGCACGGTTACCTTACCTCCAAGTCTTTCGAGTCTGCCCACGTCCTCCAAGATGGCGTCAACCAAGTGGGTACTACGCTTCTCACTAGCCAGGACTTCGAGGGCTGATCTCGAGTCACAGAACAGTACCGTGTCGAAACCAAAAATTTCCGACCCCTGCAGTGTCCGGTGCACACTTTCCAGGGCCCTGTGTATAGCTTCAAGCTCCGCATCGTAATTCGATGCCATAGTCCCACAGGGACCTAGAAGTTCTTCTTTTGGTGGCCCTCCTATTGGGTATAAGATGAGCGCACCATATCCTGCAATTCCTTCACTTGAACTGGCAGACCCATCCGTGAACACTTTCACTTGGGTTCCCGCGAACCCTTCTATCGTCTCAAGGGCAGCCGCTTTCTGTACATGTTCAGGCCTGCGTTTCGTCATCTCCGTGTCAGTCAAAGACAAACGTATTTCGGGGCGTGTGCATTCCGCATAGGGCGGTTTGAGTGGGACACTTTTTTAAAAACTAAACTTTGAATATTGTATTCCCCATTCAATTTTACACGATATTGAGAAATATAGATACATAGATATATTTGTTATGAAATTGATTGAAATGAACAGATTTTCGAACTTCACATGTTAAACTGATGGGCCCGGTGACCCTTAATGTAATTCCTTTTTATCTATATGTATTCCTTTTTACTGAGATCGTTGCAACGCATGATGGGTCTGCTAGTTATTTATAAAATTAAAATATAGTTTAAATTTAAAACATATATTTACGTTAAACCTCAGCATAAACAATAAAAATTGATTTATTTTAAATAGTATAATTTTTTATCAGAAATGATAATGATTCACCGGAACCGGAAAATGGGCTCTGCCATAACGGCCCCGGTCAGAACAGCCCTGGACTGGTTTAATAGACTTTCTTAAATCTAATCATTCATATATGATATTTGATTGTCACTTATTTTTAAAATTCTTTTCAATATATTGCATTGTAATTGTACATTTTATTTCAAGCGGATGGATCACAGTTCTATTTGGAGAATTCAATGAAAACATTCTAACATGGCATTGCTATACCTTAATAGTTTGCATCAGCAATCCCAGGTCTTCATCCGTAACAGTCTCATATAATAGCCTACGCCGCATCATACAAGAAAAGCGTCGCTGGATGCAAGACTCATGGCTAAACAAGAAAGCTGATGATATTCAACAATATGCAGACCAGCAGGATATGAATAATTTTTACAACGCCCTTAAGGACGTGTACAGACCAACAACATCTAATTCATCTCCGCTTCTCAGTGCTGACGGGATATATCTAATTACTGACGGGGATAAGATTCTCGAGTGCTGGGCTGAAGATTTTCATGCTGTCCTAAACAGCAACTCAAGTATTAATAAAACTGCTATCAGTCGCCTCCCTCAAGTACCAATATAAATAATCAATTTATTATTATTATTATTAACCTGGCAATGGATGATCCGCCTACACTTCTTGAGACGCAAAGGGCTGTACATCTTCTGTCATGTGGAAAGGCTCCTGGAGCAGACTCAATTCCAGCTGAAATATACAAAGAAGGTGGCATGGTTCTACTGGAAAAGCTGCATGAAATCTTCCTAATGATGTGGCAGCAAAATGCTATCCCCCAAGATATTAAAGATGCCTCTATGGTCAACGTGTACAAGAGAAAAGGGAACCGCCAAGCCTGCGATAATCATCGTGGAATTTCACTGCTTTCAATTGCATTAAAAATACTCGCCAGAAAGCACCCAAATCGTCTAAATGCACATCTGGATCAGGGTCTTTTACCAGAAAGCCAATGTGGTTTCCGGAAAGAACGTGGGAACATCAACATGATCTTTGCAGCAAGGCAATGGCAGGAAAAGTGTCAAGAGCAGAATATGGACCTATTTTCCATTTATATAGACCTGACAAAAGCCTTCGGCACAGTCTGTAGAGAGGATTTATGGAGGATTAGGGCCAAGTATGGGTGTCCAAATAAGTATATAGCCATTGTAAGGCAATTCCATGATTGCATGCAGGCTCGAGTCCAAGACAATGGAGAGGCCTCTAAACCGTTCCCTGTCACAAATGGCGTTAAGCACGACTGTGTTCTGGCCCCAACATTGTTTAGCCTCCTTTTCTCAGCAATGCTTACAGAGGCCTTCGGGAACAGCAATGTAGGCATGGACTTTAGGTACCGCACTGATGGTCGTCTGCTCAACCTCAGGAGGCGTAAAGCTAAAACAAAGGTCAAATCAGACAGCATCCTGGACCTTCCTTTTGCTGATGACTGTGCCCAAATCTCGGGCTCTGAAGTACACCTGCAACTAAGTGTTGATAAATTTTCCAGTGCGTGCTCTAACATTTGGCTCACCACCAGCACAACAAAGACAGAAGTATTATAACAGCTTGCCCCAGGCAAATCCTATACTGAGCCTAATGTAATCATCAACTTCAACAAAATCAACACAGTGAGCCGCTATACTTACCTCGGCAGCACACTGTCTCAGAAGGACAATATTGATGACGAGGTAAACGCGAGAATCTCAAAGGCCAGCGCAGCATTCGGTAAATTGCATGACAGTGTCTGGCACAGAAGGGGAATCAGCACCCAATCAAAACTAAAAGTATACAGAGCTGTAGTGCTCCCCACCTTATTATATTCAAGTGAAACTTCGACTGTATACCAACGCCATGCGAGGTTGCTGAACTACTTCCACACCAAAAGCCTAAGAAAAATTATCAATTTGAAATGGCAGGAAAAAGTTTCAGACAACGAAATATTAGCCAGGTCAGGACTACCCAGCATCCACACTAGCCTCATGCAGAGCCAACTACGCTGTGCGGGGCATGTAGTGCGCATGCCCGACCATAGCCTTCCCAAGAGGATCTTCTATGGTGAGCTTACAGAAAGGCATAGAGCACGAGGTGGTCCACATAAGCGCTACAAGGATGCACTTAAAACCGCTCTAAAGGCCATTGACATCGGACATGACTCCTGGGAAGCAGCAGCCAGTAACCGAGCCCACTGGCGCTCTATGATATGGTATGGCGCAGCTGTCTGTGGCTGCCAAGATAAAGCGTCAAGTCAGAAATGACCGTATCCAAAACCCTCCTGAAGGGATCCCATCCATCTTCTGTCCAAAATGTGGGCGCCAATTTCGTGCTAGAATAGGGTTAATAAGCCACCAGAGGACACATGTGGCGGCCTAACACAGGTCAAATACAATCATGATGAGAGTGGTCATCGTCGACTACGACGGACGAACAACAACTATGAGTAAAAAAATTATCTTTATTGATTCAATGTGGTTATATATGTGTTAAAATACAACGTCATAAATTAGTGTTAAAAGATTGTCAAATAATTTCTTTTTTATTTGTTGGCGTTGCTATTGTATTTGATCAAATATGGTTTATTACACGTTTTTGTAAACAACATAGTTTTCTGGAGGAAAGTAAACTGTAGTAAACCAGGGACGTATTTATAGTGAGCCTGATTTTTATAATGTTCATGTCTTTATTTGTAATATTCCCAGTGCTCTGTTTAATTTGAATTGAGACACAAAAATTAACATGAAATTTGATGCTCCATATGAACGATCAGCACTGTAGTACTTGGCTATCTAACATAAACAACAAAAGCGTTCCTATACAATCAGTTAATAAAACCTATTTAAAGAGCTATGCCATGTGTTAAGTTTCTTCTTTTGTTACACACACCCTGGCTGGGGAGGCAGCATCTTAGTGTGAGGGTGTTTCTACTTTGTTTCACGCCCATGACTGGGGAGGCAGCACCTTAGAGTAGAGGGTGTTATCTACTTTGTTTCAAGCCCCTGACTGTGGAGGGAGCACATTAGTGTGGAGGTGTTATCTACTTTGTTTCAAGCCCCTGACTGTGGAGGGAGCACATTAGTGTGAGAATGTTATCTACTTTGTTTCACACCCCTGACTGGGGAGGCAGCATTTTAGTGTGAGGGTGATATCTACTTTGTTTCAAGCACCTGACTGTGGAGGTAGCACATTAGTGTGGTGGTGTTATCTACTTTGTTTCACACCCCTGACTGTGGAGGGAGCACATTAGTGTGAGAATGTTATCTACTTTGTTTCACACCCCTGACTGGTGAGGCAGCACCTTAGTGTGAGGGTGTTATCTACTTTGTTTCACATCCATAGCTGGGGAGGCAGCCCCTTAGTGTGAGGGTGTTATCCAATGCGGTTGCGTACCAAGCCCACCCCATCTACAGCTTTATATAAAAACTCTCAGCAACTCTTTATGTTGTCTCATAGTTAGAATAAGGTTTAATTGATTTAATATATTTATTTACTTTAATTTTTCTTTTAGTGACAAATGTGTCTACTCAACCAGCTGAAAGTTTAACGTCGTATATTGGGTGTCACTTAAAATCAGTACAAAAAATTATCTGAATAAAATTATCAATTGGGGTTTTCCGCACATTTAATGTCTTGAATACACTTTTTTTGTGAATAATGAGCTATATTAATTTTTTGAGACTTTTGAAGTGGCTGGAAATGTTGGATGATGTAGAGAAAGATCTACAATAACTGGGCATTCAATATTGGAGAAGAAATGCATTGATAAGGACTGAGTGGAAGGAGGTCGTGAGGTAGGCCCAAGCCCTACATGGGCTGTAGCGCCACAGGGATGGATGGATGGATGGAAATGTTGGGTTGTATGAAGGTGGCAGCTATGTTTAATTGATTCCGAGAAACTTGACTTTGTCTTATTTGAGCTAGTTGACATAAAATATTTAATGATAAATAGTTGTGTTATTATAGATGCATTTATTTTAAATGTTACATCTTTCAATAAAAATTTTCGAACAAATAATTTTTTTTTCTGGGAAGTTTATTCTCCATGTGATTTTAAAATAATTGAATTTGATTTCGTAAAATATCGTCATCATTTTATCATACAGCATGACATTTTAATCAATATAAACATTTTATCAGACATGTTATCACCCGTTTTAAAAGTAAACGATAGCAGATATAACATGTCTCCTGCTTCCAGCTCAATGCAACGCGTTACTGCTTGGTTATTACGCACAGAACAAAGGACTTGACCTGTGCCAAAGTTCTTTTGATTTGATTCGCCCAGAAGGCAATGCACATTAAAATATGAATTAATGTCATAATTTGGTGTGCTCAAGCTGATTAAATAAAAGCCTTTCGGGGGTGCGGTAAATGTACCAGTCAATGGATCAAAGTGATCCCCGTAATTCGATTTAGAATCAATCCATTGTTTGACGACACTCCAAGTTTTTGTGACCTCAAATGCCACCCGTGCATGAAATCCAACATTAGGATACCTGCACTTTAATTCTGGGGAGGAAGCAAACAATTACAAAGTTACCCCCTTTCCATACAAAGAATAAATCAATATTTAAAAGTAAGTGATACATATTAAAATATGTTTTAAAAAGTTTTAATTATTCGTCTGAAAAGTTACCATTTACATAGTCAATATTTAAATTGTTTACTTGAAATTAATGTTTGTTCATTATCTCATTTTATATTATCTGTTATAGACGCTTCTTTTATACAAAAGATTATTGCGTCATACACTTTTACATGGTTTATATCTACCCTTTTATTTTTATAAGTGTTTTATATGTTGATATATTGTTTGTTCATCTGGTTTGATCAGGTGAATCATTGCACGACAGAATTCAGACCAGAAGAACGATAATTTTAACACGTGTTCCTGTATTGGTAATAAGATAAGTGTTTTTATCCATATGCCTATCTGAGGTTTGTATTAGGGTATAATTGTGATGCATTTTCAATTTAGAATTAATTAACAGATGTAATTTTAATTTTCTATTTTGATCATTCTAACCATTGTTTCTATTAAAAGCAAAGTCCATTTTCATTAGACTTAATTATTCAGCCTATTACAGCACTTTTGGTAGTGAATTAATTAATGTTACCATGTTTTTGTTTATTTAATGCAAATATGATTATTTTTTTCGAAACGAATTGCCATTCTGTTTAATTTATTATAATTAAAATTACTCTCAGAATGTTTCAGCTTCATTTTTTTTAAACATAGTCACCGTTTTGAGGGATCTGAGTTATAAACGAAATGTATCTAAAAAAAATTGGTAATAATAATAAAAATAAATATAATTTAATCCTCTTCAAGGAAAGGGGTGGGTATTTATTTTTTATTATTATTACCAATTTGTTTGACTACCCCGAACTTCAACATCATCTAGCTGTAAGGTGTCAAATGGAATATAAATAAAATCAGTAAGAAATTTACAAATTATTTTTCTTGATGTAAAATATATGTTTGGTGCCTATTATTATTACTGTGACAAAAATTTTAAGAAAACAATTCTACTTACACAGTCGTCAATGTTCTCCTTATTTACACTACAAACATGTTCAAACTGTTCTTCGTACTGAAATGACTAGAGATTAAACGATATTTCTAGTTGATTTAATTTATCAGACACTTCATTATAATGTTGATCTGTACTCTCGACTCTCTTTGACAATTCTTGTGTAGAGGTAATGACGTCATTGCTACAAGATCTAAGGGAGCTGATCTGTTTGTTTATTTCATCCTTTGATATACTGACATAATCTTTTTCTTCTTCTAATCTCGTCACCTGGTTGCTAACTGTTGCTGAAATTCCAAACAATTCATTTACATTTGATGACAAACCTTGACTTGCCGTCTCAATAGCTAAAAGTGTTTCTGAAAATGTCTGCTTAGATATTGTATTTGAGTTTGTTGGTATTTTAAGTTGTTCTTTTAAGTTTTCTAGCTTTTCTTGAATTTCATCTGTCGTCCTTGTCACTTAGAAAACAGATTCTTCTAGTGTGGTCATCCTGGTAGTCAAATGATGAAAGGTATCCACATCTGTATTTAAATATAACGAGGAATAATTTGAATTTGGTCTCAACAATAATGATAAAGAAAGATATTGTAATTAATGATGTATCCAAGAAACGTCATTATATAAAAAAAAATTAAAATCTAGATCAAAGTTACCTTTCTTATAATTGTTTGATATGTTGCTTACGAGTTTTGCTTTTTTTTTGCTTTTTTTTTAATATTTTTTTTTACAAAATTGTGCATCGGGAGCCACATGAAACTTGCCATTTATACCATGATATGAACAAGTGAAAGCTTACAAAAAATGAAAGGATAGTATTCAATGATTCAAGCTCGTTATGTGATATCACCTTTTAAGGCTATATAAATTTAGCATTCTTAAAAATCCCTAAAGATTTGACATCGAAAAATAAATAATATGTTTTTGAGAATTGAGATTTAAAAAAAACAAAACTTTATGTTAAATATTTACACAAATTAGTTACTTTTCAGCTTGTTTAACTATTTAGACAGTACCGTATATACTCGTTCTATAGCCCGTTCGTCCATAAGCCGACCCCCGCCCCCAACACTTTTGGAAGGGAAAAGTATTAAAAGTGTATAACACGATCGCAAGCCGACCCCAAACAATAATAGGACAGCTTTTAAAGAAATGGTAAATGTTTTTTTTTAAACTACAAGCCAAATCGGTCATTATGATTGTTTCCTTTGTACTGCTTATCTTTGTCTTGCTGCTCTTTGTTAAGCAAGGGTTACCGGTATTTTAAAAAAAAATCCTTTTGTAAACAGTGACGAAGGCGCGTACATTAAAATCCGTGGTTGAAAACAAAATTTGTAAAACAATTTATTAAAACGTTCACAAAAATAAATAAAATGATTAAATAAAGTAAGTGCTGATTGTTCGTACTATATTATTGCTTCTGATAGAGCAGTCGAATCTTGTAGAATGTAGAAAAGGACATTGATGATCTACAATAACAACACTGATATTCAATATCCATTAAAAAAAATCACCTATGACCCGCCCATAAACCGACCCCCCCCCCATACACACTTTTTCCCCTAGATTTTGTCCAAAAAATTTCAGCTTGCGAACGAGTATATACGGTAATTAATATCCTCGAACTTTTTCAATTTTTTGTTTGTTGTTGTTGAAAGATGGGTAAAAAAAGAGAGATAATGGTGCAGAGACCGATGTACCTGGATGTTACAGGTTTATTTTTAAATTACTACTTATTTACTGATAACTGTTCTCTGCTTAAATTATTATGACTTATGCTTTTCCTATCTTACTGAACTTCTTTCTGTCTACTCACCCATTTGTCAGATGTGCTCTTGTGTAGACATGCGTATTATTGCTGTTCATGAGACATGAGCTAAAACAATTGGATAAATGCCTTTCTCTTTTTGTTCCCCGAAATAAGGGAATTATCTACCATTACACATTCGTAACAATCAAAATACTAAGGCCTTAAAGGCTGCACTAAAACAAATATTTTCTAACTTATATTTTCCATCAAACAATCAACTATTTCCTGAATGATAAAAATACATTATGTGCACGATCATGTCCTTATATTAGGGCTGCGGAAATTAACGATTAATTTCTTGATTAATCGTTAAATTTTTTTATCGATAAAAATTATTTTAATCGATAAAAATTCGATTAAAATTAAAGAAAATATTTATATAATTTAAAAAAAAATTTATTATTAAAAAATTAATTATTAATAATTTATAATAATTTATATATTTTTTACGTACAAACTTCTCCCGCGTAATATTATAATTTACTAGATTGTGCTGCGGCGCCCACCTTTTTTGAAAAGCCCAACTAACTTGTCCTTTTTTGATAAATACGAAATATTAAATTTTCTGAAATGTACGCAAAGTATTTTATAATAAGGGTTGTAGGGCGCCTACGGCGCCGACTTTGTTTTTTGTCAAAAGCCCAAGTAACTTATCCTTGTTTGATAAATACGAAATATTAATTTTCAAATACTCTTTTTACATTGTTCCCTTTTCCAAAATAGAAATATGAGCTAAAACAATGACGTCATATAATATATTTTTATAGAGTATCTTTTATTTATAATCATTTTGCGCACCGATGCACACCTTGTATTTTAAAATATAAGATCAAACAATGACGTCATATAAAAAATTTTACAGGGCTAATCACCACACGATTTTTTAACTGCTATAGACTGTTGTGCATCGTTCCTCAGCGTTCCACATCCATTGAGTGAGTGACTTTGACTATTATATTATTTATTTTATTAATTCATGTGGACCGGCAGACGTCAATTAAAAAATGGCTGACAGCATCAGCGCAGTTAAATTTAAACATATCACTGGAAAGTTGAGCGAAAATTGTGTTTTTAAGTTAACTGCGGATGGCAAAGTCGAAGATGGGGAAAAAGTTTACTTTGTTCATTACCATAAACAATTCTCTTTTAAAGGATATTTTTTTAAAATAAAAAAGTCATTGACCTGTTTTTGTTACTTCCATTGAAATGTTCAGTTTAATGACGTCATAAATTTCTATTTTTGGCTTTAATCGAAATTATCGATTAATTAATCGTTAATTTTGCAAAGGTTAACGATTAAATTTAAATATATCGATAACAGCCATACATTATATATATATTTTTTTTTGTTAATTTAATTTTTTTTATTAATTAGGATGTAGTGTTTTAATATTTTTTTTTATAAATGAATTTTTAAGTATATATGTGTTACCAATGCTGGTACCAATGCTCTTTACATAAATATACAGCTGCTTTCTTGGCTACTGCGTGATATAAATTCTACCTTATCTTTATTGTGGGTGGGGTTGCGCCCCTTATGGCTACATGGTTCTCTCAGATTACTTTGTACTTCTGGTTTTAAAATATTTTAAAAAGTCTTCGTTGAACTAATGAAATGGTTAACTAATTGGAGTATCTTTTTCCACCCAGACAAAATGTCAACTGTTACCGAGAGAAAAAAACAAATAACTATTTCATTCATGGAAAACAACTAATCCAAACAAAATATGCAAATTACTTATGTGTGATAATAAATTTTAAAAACACTATGGAAACCCCATGTCCATAAAGTAAATACAAAAAACAATAAACAAAACATGAGGCCTTGTAGAAAGAAACTTTTACAAATGTAATAAGAATATTAAACTAACATTATGCAACCTTACGTTGGTGAGATCTGTACTAGAATATGCTCCTAGTATGGGACCCATCCACCAAAACAAACATTGATAAACTAGAAAAATGTGTTTTAAAAAGAGCTGCACGATTCATTCCTGGAGAATATTCAAAATTGATAAGAGTAACAACATTAGTTTAATCATTACACCTAGAGACACTAGAGGATATAAGAACAATGAGCAAAGTAGAATAATACATAAGGAAATTATTTCTAGCTTGGAAATTCAACATACAGATAACCTAATACAAACCTCAGGTAGACATAAGGATAAAAACTCTTTTCTTATTCCGTTTGCAAGTACAAGCACATAAAAGTTCTCATCTGTAATTTGGGCGTAAAATGTGTTGCCTGATCAAAGCAGGAAAACAAACACTCTATCAACATTTAGAACTCTAATAAAAACGCAAGACTAGTAATTAAATATGGATAAGCATAGGAAGCAATAATCTTCTGCATTGAAGTAGCGGCTTTAACGGAAATCACTTTATTTTGAGATTGACAAGCAATATCTAAAAATATCAATCCATTGAATAGTATTACATTTAAATTTCAGAACCCACTTAAACAATTCTCACAAAGTTACTTACTTTAAATATCCACTGTTTCTTTTCTATTAAACCCTTGGGCATATTTCCCTGTGTAACTGGGTGAAGAAATTGTTGAATAATTTGTTGCCGAAGTCGTTGAGTTTATGTCACTTTCACTTTCGATTTCTTTAATTATCTAAATCTTTATATTTTTAAGATTTTAAAAAAAAATATTAAAACAAATTCATTGTTGAAACATAGTTTTTCAATGCATCCAAAGTTATTTTCAATTAAATGAAAACATTTTTAAAGACTCTAAGAATTTTTAAGAATAATCTATGAAACAAACATCAAGTATTGTCAATTTCATATAATACTCTAAATAATTAATTACTTGTTATCGTATAATAAGTATACAAATACTAGCGTATCACCCGTCAAAAATGACGGAAGTTTTCAAAATAAATACACATCATATTAAAAAAATAACGTAATACAGAAATTTCATTTATTTTATTTATTTTTATTTGATTCATTTATTATCATATTGAACAATTTTATGCGGAACGTTCGAAAGGTGTTATTTTTGGTGCAGCACTATAAAACAAAATCGATCGCAGCGCCACCTAACAGCCTTAAAAATTTTGCAGCGCCTCCTAGTTACATCCATACATACAGACAACGGGAATTATGTATATTGATATTAATTTACGCACACTATTTTGTCCATTCACGTTAGAAACAAGTATATTTCTAAAAGCAAGTAATTGTTTTTTTATCAATTACCTGAACGTTCGACCGATTTTGTAATAAACACTGTTATCATTCACTGTATTCTGTTGCTTAACTGTCGCTTGATTGACATGTCCTTCCTTTACCAAGGCATCTACTTCCACTCGTGCCTGCACATTAGAGAATTGATTTTTCTTTTAAGAAACGTTACTCTGGCCTTAGTTTCATCAGAGTAACATTGAAAATTAAAGTTTAAATACTATAGAGAACCCTACGATATCTCATTAATGGAGGAACGATGGAGTCATCTTATGAGTACTGACAATCTTAGTAAGCAGATGGGGAAAATTCAGTTATGCCAAGAAACGAAATGTTCAATTTTAAATTAAATGTGTTCAAACAATTTTTTGTGTGGAGGCAAGTCGTCAGTTAGGAAACTTATGACGATATTTTGAAGGCCCAAATTGGAAAATGAGTGGGTCGATGAAAATTCATGATAATATTTTATTGTTGTGCTAACTTAAATTTTGTACAAGTAATAATAGAATATAAATATTTTTTAATATTTTTTTATAATTTAAAGAGCGCGAATATATATTTTTTTTTGCAAAAGGAAAACATATTTTTCAACATTACAGTTTACAGATGCTACTTCTGTACAGAAGATTATTGCGTCCTGAGTTCTCTTAAAACAAATTTTGGCTTATCTTAACGACAACACTCTTCCTAATCAGTCGGCCTACAGACCTTCTCACAGCACAGAGACCACCCTGTTGAAGGTAACAAATGACCTCGTACTCACACTGGACAGTGGGGAAATTTCTATATTGGTCCTCTTAGATCTTAGTGCAGCCTTTGACACCGTTGACCATCAAACGTTGCTAAAACCCTGCAAAATTATTTTGGGATTTCTGGCTCAGTTCTGGCTTGGTTTCAATCATACTTATCTAACAGATCACAGGTGGTATCAGTAAATGGCTGTATCTCTCACAAAGCTGACTTGGTTTATGGTGTGCCTCGAGGCGCTGTTTTTGGTCCGGTTCTTTCGCAATGTATATAAGGCCACTACTTCTACTGCTAGAAAAGCATTCAGTTAAAAGCAAATCATTTGCAGATGATACTCAGATTATACACTCACACTGATCCATCTGATATTGAGTCCACTGTCCAATTGATGCAGGAGTGCATTGGTGAAGTAAAGTCTTGGATAACGTTCAGAAAGCTCCAGCTGAATGACGATAAGACAAAAGCACTCCTATTTTGCAACAATAAATCACACTGTACTTTGTCTCTTCCTAATTTTAATCAGGTGGCTAGTTCTGATATACTGTTCAAAACATCGACTAAGAATTTTGGCTACATTATTTCTGACAACATGTATACCAACAACTTCATCAATCACATCTGTCGCACTGCCTACACCGCCATTCGTCAGATCAGCTCATTCCGTCATTACTTAACAGTTAGTGCAACAAAAACTCTAGTCTGTGTTCTTGTTCTAGCTCGCATTGATTATTGCAATTCTGTTCTGTCATGTGCGCCAAAAATGTATTAAAAACTACAGAAATTTCAAAATTCATCTGCCAGACTAGTTCTTAAGGCAACAAAAACATGACATTGTTACTCCGCTACTTTCCTCACTTCATTGTCTACCTATACAAGCTCGAATTGATTACAAACTGGCTGTTCTCTGTCATAACTTCTTTTCTGACTCATCTCCTTCCTATCTTACTGAACTTCTGTCGGTCTACTCACCCAGTCGTCAGCTATGCTCTTCTGCAGACACACGTATTCTCTGTGTTCCTAAGAAACGAACATAAACTTTTGGCGAAAGGGCATTCTCTTTTTGTGCAGCCAAAAAATGGAATTCTCTACCATTACACATCCGTAGTATTCCAACTACCAAGTCCTTCAATACTGCACTTAGGACGAATCTTTTCAAAATGTATTTACAAAATTAATGAAACAACATTTGTTTTAATGATTAATGTAGCTTATGTGTAATGTACTGTCATCTATGTTGTTATTATGGTATGAATGGTTTTTGAATTATATGTATGTTATGATCTCCATGTAAAGCGCTGTGAGCCCGGTTCCTTACTGGGATACAGCGCTATATAAATTATCAATTATTATTATTATTATTATCATAAAAAAGCACAGCCATTGGTGCTCTGTAAGCAAGTAACGCAGAGTTCATAGGCGATGGCTATGAGTGGATTGTGTTAAAATGTCCAGCCGTCTTGTTGCCCTAACTAATGTCAGGTATAAATCTTATCTGGGTGGACTCATTGACAACTAATGTCAGGTACCCTACCATCTGAACTGTGTTGCCTCGGGGACACTCTTAACCACGGAAACACACCCTTACCGCAAGCAAACTTTTGGTTTTATCTATAAGTACAAAATGTTTGAAGAACTCCTTTTTCTTTTTTTATTTGAACAACTTTAAAGGAATGTAAGTACCTTGTTTACAGATTCATCCACAGTCTCTACCAAGGAATTCTTCTGTTCGTTGAGGATGTCAAATTGTTGGTTGATTAACTTTATAAATCTTTGCATAGGTTTTGCCATTCTTGCCAGAAGTCAACACTAGAAATGTTCATGAACACGACGTCAAAAATTTTAAACTTATGATTTCTTATGGCATGGCATAGATATAAGGTAAAATCATTTTTTAAAGCAAAAATGAAATAACTTAAAAACACAAACATTTGTACATATTCATAACGATTAGATCTGTTTGACATACGAGTAGTTGTTGAATTTCTGAAGGACCCTATTTCGTCAGTGCTTATATTATTATATATTGATTGGACTCTTGCACGGGGGCCATAACGGAAGTGGGCCGCGTGGCCCCTCCACGCTTGAATATTTTATGATGATGTTTTGAGCTTAGAAGACAGAGAAGCCCACACTTATCTGGTTGTTTCGGGCCAACTTGTTGTCTAAATCGTGGTACTCAAGAACAGGAAGATTGGCAATATGGGAACTTTTGGTTAATAATAACTATTTTGTTTTATTTCAGAAAAGTCATGGGTAAAAAACTATGAATACTTTATTTCATCTTATGTTGCTCTCATTTTAAGAAAGAAAGTTCTTTATATTCAGTGCCGAATTGTATCCATGCGATTTTCTTCTAATTCAGATGTAAACTTTTATAAATTTTTTCCATTAAACAAATGTTAATATGATTCTAAATGTAAAAGCTTTATCGTGTTCCGTATGGTACAAATTGTATTTTAATTTAAAGTTATTAATTTTAATATATGATGAATTAGAGGTTATAAGCGCTGATGGATGAGCTAATTAAATTGTTCAATTTCATTTACGCTTAGGTTTAATATTATTATGTAAATTAAAATGAATAGACTTATTATTTCTAATTGAATTAGTCGTAAGGGCTCGTATTTTCGTGGAATTTCTTGTAGCAAAAGTCTTAAAACTCACTGCAAGGCCAGTGGCGTAGCTCGAGGGGGTGGTGGGGGCGGTCCGCCCGGGCGGCCCGGCATTAAAGGGCCTGCATTGGCGAGGATTTGAAAAGTACAGCCATTTGCGATGACCGCCGTTTTTCTTATGAAGGGGGAAAAACTGGGTGAAACACGAATATACGTAATTTCGAGTCTTAACGGATTCATACAACATTTGTTTGATTTCATATTAGTTGTTATAACTAACGCATAACCGTTCAAAAATTTAAAAACGCTTAAAAAAGGTATCGATTTGTTTGGAAAATTACGCAGTATATGTCAAAAATGAAGCTTTTATAAGAGAACTTTACACAAAATACACATCACACTGGGCTAGACCTGGCAGCCGCAATTTTTAAAACATTTCAGCTGGCTGACATAATTTTGTTTCGGATATCCGGATTAGCCGGATTTCTCCGTAAAGTGACATTTGCGGATGATTTTCGGCTGACTACGAAATAGTCGGATGAAATTCGGCTGAAGCCTGGCCAATAATGAAGTAATAACACTTCTGCAATAAAACATTTTTACAATACTTCTGAAAAAGTTTTATTATTTTTGCATGTTCTTGCAAGAAAATATTCGTGTATCATACCATGTATTCTTCTAAATGAAAGTTTTAAATCTCAAATAAATTACTTTATTGGCATTGACAATGAACAGTTACATTCTGAAAGAAAAGGGATCTCTACAAGAAGAGACATTATGTTAGAAAAACGGGGGACATGGCCCCCTTGATCTATTAAAGAATTTTCAACAGTGTAGATTGGAAAATTCTGTACCTAACATAGTAATTTTGCTAATAATTTTTTCAACCATTGCTATCAATGTCGCTAGTTGTGAAAGAAGCTTCTTCAAAGTGAAGTTGATAAAAAAAAACTTCGTTCCATGATGAGGTATTTAAGACTACAAAATCTTGCAATATAGTCCAAAGAACAAGATATTACAAATAATTTAAATTTTGATAGCACAATACACGAATTTTCTATTATGAATTTTAGGAAAGTAAATGTATAAATTTGTTTAAATACTAATGTATATACTTTCTTTTATTAAAAAAAATTATTATAAAAACAAAATAAAAGAATATTAATTGTTAATGTTTTTAGTGTAGATTTGGAATATGTTTCTCCAATATGAAGTCACAAAGCTTCGCCACCCCCCACCCCCACCCCTAAAATTAGTATTTTCTATTTGAAAATGAGCGTGTTTCAAAACTATGTTTTGTTATTTAAGTATGTATTTACAGGGAGTAATATCGTAACACACGTGAAGCCATGTAAAAAGTCATTGAATAAATTTTAAGCAATCAAAGATTTAAGTTGAACTTTTCTTTAAAGTTGCTTGCTTTGATGTGACGTCACAGTTGTTTAAAACAACAACAACCCCCTCCTTCCCCCTTGTCAAACATTGTCACAAATGTATGACTCCCCTCCCCGGGTGTTTTACGTCATTTATGGACGGCCCTTAAAAAGGGCGGAAAATAGGAGACCGCCCTTGGCGGCAAAAGTTCTAGTTACACCCCTGCGCAAGGCACTATGTAACTAGAAAGATGTAACTGATGAGTTTATGTAACTGGTGAATCTATGTAACTGGTGAGTGTATCAAAAGTTATGTTTGTGTTAAATAAATACATGTACATAGCCTTGTAATGAACGTAAACTGGTAAAGATACCTGGTAACAAAGATACAAACATAGCGCATATAGTTTCAGTCATAAAAATGTAGTCTGCAAGCTTATTAAATGTATAAAATAAATAATACATACATTATTGTGGTCGACGAATCAAACTGTCAACTGCAAATAAGAAATGAATAGTTAACAAAGAGTTTATGGAGATAACGTTTAAAGTAACATACAAAGCGACTTTATATTTTAAGACTTTCAGTTTCAGTATATGAGAAATGTTCCAACATTTACTTTGTTTTTTGGAACATTAAATGCTTTTCAAGAAAATTAGTATTTGTTTATTTTAAATGGTTATTTCATTTATTACTTACAGTTTTATGGTGTTTTGCCCAAGCCTACGGCCGGGTTTACTACGCTTAATAACTAACACTAATGTAGGGCCAAAATAGTACTCCGTCTTTCCGTGCAAATGCAGGGAGTAAAAAAAAATAGGGGCGCAAAATTCATTTTATGGAACTGCAGAGAAATGTTAACAAAAAAAAATTAAAAAAAAATTAGAAACTAGTCCCAAAAATGAGTCCATAAAGCCTTTTTTAAAATAGTATATTAAAATAAATGCCTTTAAATAATATACGATAAATACATATTAATTTATAAAGATAAATTCGAATTAAACCCGGGTCGCAGTGAGCTTCATAACGAGTTGTTATATCGTTCGTCTCCGTTGCCAGTGGTATAGCTAGGATATTTTGAGCAAGGGTACAAACATTAAAAAGCTATACAATTGGTGCTCCCGGCCCTTCCTAGTTAAGAAATTTCACTATAATTAGCAATTGAGTATGAACTTAGCAACAGCTCAGATGTTTCTAAATTGATTAAGAAATTATCTGATTTAAATTTTCTTAGGAAAAGATTTGTCTACAATACTCATATTAATTGTTTCTTTTTATATAAAGCATTTGAGCAAACATTTATAATTAGTATGTTTGTTAATTACGAAGTTACGGTGTTTTTATATGTTGTTGTTTTGTTGTTGATTTTTTACATTTGCTAAAATATTTTTCAAAGCCTTTTACCCTTTAGAATACTTCTACTGTAATTATATAGGGGCGCAATTTTTTATTTTTGCACGGAGTGGTTCAAGGGCTAAGTCCGGCCCTGGACTAATGGCAAATACAACTTGTCAAAAGATGACATAACACTACAAATCTTGAAAACATACAAAATATTATGTACAAAAGTCAAATTGTCAAGACAAGGCTGTCAAATACTGGTTACTGCAAGGAAATAAATCAGTGCACGTCATCGGCTGTTCGCCGAAACCAAGGACTCCAAGTCGAAAAAATAAAGCTATTTACTAATACAAGATATAATAAAATTAATTTTAAACCCAGAAAACTGTCAAAGTTTATAATGTATATTTAATTTGGTTACAATGAGAGAAAATATTAAATAAAAGTGATTTTAATCGGGAGAATTACTCTGACTAAACCTTGTTCGAAATTCTCAATCAGTAATCAAACAACATTAAATATCAATCATAATGCAGATGTTAGGTTTTTTAGTGAAATTGCTTTATTGTACATAGATGACGTCTCCTGCTATCATTACGGCGCAACGTGTCACTGCTTGTTGTCCGTTGATGCAACAGAGATGAAAGTTGTTGACTTCTGTGTTTAAAGAGTATATCCTCACATGGTAACGTATTACAAAAAACAAAACACAAAAAGATTTTGCTTCCTCAGACATTACGTTAGTTTTCATCATATATAAGCCATTCAGTGCAGCAGTAAAACTCCCAGACGATGGGTCAAAGTGATCTCCGCAGTCTGCCGCTATAGTTTCACCTGATTTCAAATTATCACATTCCCCAGAGACATTAAATTTGCTCCCAGAATAAATTCTTACAATTCGTTTCGTTTTTGTAAATAAGCAAATTATATGATCATTATATATACAAAATGAACGAAATGTAGCTTATTCGACAGCGACAATGCTGGCTGCATGTATGAATACCAATACTATACATGGTGAGTTACGCCTTCTCGCACATACAAGTTCAACTGCAAGTATGAAAGCCAGTGAATGCAGATGGCTGTCAGGGAAATGTTATAGTATAATGGGGTTTTCCCGCCTTGGGAATGTTAATGTTAGAATGTTGCGCCGGTGCGCACTATTATTGACACATGTTTTAGTGTGACGTAATGTGGGAAAGTTGACGTAAATAGAAGATAGGCTAGAGGGACGGTTTTTGGTAGTGGATGAAAGGACAGTGTTGTTATTATGTATTGGAGGATTCCTGTTTCAAATAAATGATAGATTCATCTAATGGTGTTCTGGTTTATTGAGTGCAAGCCTTGTGAGTCGACAATACCCTAGAACTCAACATTGGGGGCTACGTTCGGGATAATTTGTTGACCAAGGTAACAAGGAACTCAAGTTCAGAGTCAACATCAAACATCCAGAACAGAGGGAATCGATGCAAAGGCTAGTCATTGTATTAAGAGACAACAAGTTTTGATGAGTGACATGTGTATGATGGTCTCTTATTTCAAAAAAATGCTGTTGTATAATGCGCTCTACCTTGCTCGGTGACCAGCGTGCTGTTCCCGTCCAGTGTGCTGTCGGGTTGCTGTTCCCTTGATCATCGCGACGTGGTCCTGTGCTGTTCACGTCCAGTGGGCTGTCGATTTGCTGTTCCCCTTGCTCATCACAACGTAGGCCTTGCCTATTCACATCCCGTGTGCTGTGAAGTTGCTGTTTCCGTTGATCATCACAACGTAGGCCTGTGCTGTTACATCCCGTGTGCTGTCGGGTTGCTGTTCCCGTTGATCATCACAACGTAAGCATGTGCTGTCACATCCCGTGTGCTGTCGGATTGCTGTTCCCGTTGATCATCGCGACGTGGGCCGGTGCTGTTCACATCCCGTGTGCTGTTGGGCTGCTGTTCCCGTTGATCATCGTGATGTGGGCCTGTGCTGTTCACGTCAAGTCTGCTGTCGATTTGCTTTTCCTGTTGTTCATGACAACGTAGGCCTGCGCTGTCGGGGCCAATTCTTGTCCAGCAACTGGACTATCATCATCCAGTGAGCCGTGAACTGTGTACTCGCCTTCAGATCTGGTATCTGCTTAAAGATCGACAACGACAACCAGAACATCGTACCACTCAGAGAACAATTCATTGTGCAGGACTGTAAACGTACTTAAGGGGTTGCTGACCAGACATCGAAGATCAAACATTGTGGAATTATTAGCAGTGTTTGATATTAACAAATATTGAGAATAGTGATATTGTTAATGTGTATTTTTTAATCTTATGGACACTTGAATGGTGATATTCATTAGATCATGCAAGTTACGTAAGTAGTTACTTTTATATTGAAAAACAATTGTGTAAAGTGTTGTTGAAATAATAATCTTTTCTGCTTGCAGGAAAAAAAAATATTTAAATCCAATCAAGAGAATGAATATTTTTTTTAAAAAAATATATATTATATAGAATACTAAATAAATAAATATTTTTTTTTAAATATTGAAACTAGAAGTAAAATAAAATAGATAGATAAAACAATGGCGGAGCTGAGGGCGATGGGAGAACAACACCTAAAGTTAGAGGAGCAGGAATTAGATAAATTTGTATTACAGCAATGGCGAAAATTGGAAGCCGAACAAATAAGAAAGGCATAAGACGAACGAGAAGAAAATAGAAGAAGGAAGCGGCAGAAATTACAAAGGAAGAAGAGCAACGAGAAAGAGAAGAAGACGAACGAGAAGAAAAGAGAAGAAAGGAAGCGGCAGAAAGTAGAAAGGAAGAAGAGGAACGAGAAGAAGAGAAGAAGACAAACGAGAAGAAAAGAGAAGAAAGGAAGCGGCAGAAATTAGAATTCATGAAATTGAAATGGAGAGAATGATTAGAAGTAATGAAAAGCAACAAAAAAGAAGAGGGAATAGGAGGCAAAACGCACAAAAATAAAAATTACCACTTACTGAAAAGCTAACAAAAGTACTACAGATGTACTGATCTGGACGAATACATTGACAATTTTGAACATGTGGCCCAGCACAATGGAGTGCCCAAAGAAGAGTGGTTGGCCGAAATGCAGGTACGTGCGACGGGGGATCTTCAGTCATTCTTATTAACAGAGGATGTTAGAAAAAAAATATCATGAATATGACACCGGCAAGTGGCGTCAAGTCATTGTTGTTGACGCACGCAGGATATAATGCAGAGAGATATAGAGGAAAATGGAATGAACTTAAGCCACAGAGGGATAATTTTATGGAATTTCATTCACAATTAGTAAGGAGCTTATACAACTGGGTGGCTAGTATATCATCATCAACATCATCATCGCCTGTTGTCCAATCTGGGACATGGGCCACAAACAAATGCTCTCCAAGCATCCAGGTCCGACATGATCTTGTTTTTATTTGATTCCTTGTATACCAGGGGTCGGCGAACATTTTTTCCATTACCCCAAAATATAAAATTTTATGTTGACGTTACCGCTGAAGGACCAAGTCCTGCCCACACGACTCAGGGTTTTGGGGAAGCGTTGTAAGCCCCCATCCCCCACCCACCCACCACCACCAAATGGTCTGGGGCTAAGCCCCAGCCGAAATTGAATCTAGTGAGTTTCAAAAGCCTGACAAGTCTTAGTATCTTAATATGAAATTGAAACGGATTATGCGTAGATATTTTAACTCAAAACGACACGGATGAATCATATTCCCGGGGGAATTTATTTGAAACAAGTATAAAGTTTACAGTCGAATAAAATGGTTAGAAAAGATATAGTCTTAACAGCACTGGCCATTCTATAATGAAATAAAGTAAAATAAACACAACGTTACTTTAACAGTAACATCGAAATTGGTGCCTTGGGTGTCAGGGCAAGTTGGATGCTGACTTCGGGGTTTAATCGTTTTTTCAGCGTTGTCTTTATTTGCACTAGAGGCTTAAATGATACTTTAAAATAAAGAGAGCCATGAAGCTCTACATGGTGGAAATAATCTAAATATTCAAGGAATAATTTCAAACAATACTTGGGTTACTAACCTATAGCAATGATTATAAAACTGGAAAATCGTTGGATCGAAACATCCTGTGGTCGAATCAGCAGGGTCTAACCAATATGGTGTCGAATAGTCTGGGGTCATAGCATCATGGAACATTTAACAGGTATACAGTCTCAACTTTATTGTATTAACATAGGGCCGGGATCAAAACATCATGGAACCCTTAACATGCATTCAGTCTCCACTCTATGGTATTAACATAGGACCGGGATCAAAGATGCATCATGGAACCTTTAACATGCATTCAGTCTCCACTCTATGGTATTAGCATAGGGCCGGAATCAAAACATCATGGAACCCTTAGCATGCATACAGTCTCCAGTCTATGATATTAACATAGTTCCGGGATCAAACCATCATGTAACCTTTAAAATGCATTAATTCTCCAGACTATGGTACTAACATAGGCCCGGGATCAAAACATTATGTAACCTTTAAAATGCATTCAGTCTCAAGACTATGGTACTAACATAGGACCGGGATCAAAACATCATGGAACATTTAACATGCATACGGTCTCCACTCTATGGTATTAACATAAGATAGGAGGTTGGGTTGAATTAGCTTATTAGGACTTTCTATCGACGCTTTTAGTGACTATTAAAAGAAGAACATAACATTAGTTACTCATCATTACTTGCTCAGAAACTACATATGTGATAATGTAAAAAGGAAATGTTCCATGGAATACCTGGTTTATCATAATCATGAATTCGCATTGAATGTTCAATAGTAATCAGTGTATATAGTATTCTGCTATCGTCCTATCAATGATTTAACGTTAAAAATAGCTCTTTCATACTTTAAAAAAAAATTAATAGATAATAATATTACACTATAATATTTTAAACTAAATTTAAAATTTAAATAGAAATTAATAATAAGATAATAACAATATTTAAAAAATTACGATATAGAAATGAAACTTTCCGGGGTCAAAAAGACCAGGGGTCGAAACCTCTTGTCATCGAACTGTCCGGGATCGAATAATCCGTGTTCGAAAAGTCCGTTGTCGAATCGACTCGGGTCGAAACGTCCTGTGGTCGAATTGGCATGTTCGAACTGTTCGGGGTCGAGTCGTACGGGTTTGAAACGTTATAAAAATAAAATGTTTCAACATAAGATATATATATAGAGAAGTAACACAAACAACAATGCAACAGTCAAGGAATCAAATCATAAAACACAATGACTTAAGATAACTTTCACATAACACAAAGTAAGTTCTACATCACGTACTTGCTCCCCAACAAAGAATGTTACGGTCATAAATATTTATTTAAATAGATAATAGACACAAAACATTGATACGTTGTTTTCATTGAATCAATTTATTCAAAAATTTAATATCCAAGTAGATAACTTGTTTTAAAAAACTGCGTTTCTCATTTTAAGAGGAAGATTGAACATTTCTGATAATTAGTAAACAAAATTATATAATTTGAACTTCTTGTCAAAGTCCTGTCTTGTAAACTGTTATGTTTTCACAAGCCGGTGTATAGCTATAATTGTGAGAAAAAGGTTAGAATTAATTTTTAGATGCTGCAATTGTGTGGACATTGTATGATAAGCATGCAGTTGGATATGAACTTCAGCGCATAATTCTATTTAACAATTACGTATCTAGCACCCAAACATTCACACACAATATATGTTTTTTTTGTTTTATACCTTTAGTGGGGGTGGTGGACATGCTTGTTTAGTCATTGAGTCAGAAATTAGATACGTATTACCCAAGTCAGATTTGAATACATGTTCATCACCACTTGAAATATCCAAGAGCTCAGATTCCAACGCATCCCCAACAGCCACAGCGTTGATGGTAATCCCTTGAGCTTTAATACGAGCGGCAGCTTGTTTGGCTGAGAACAAAATATTAAAAGAAAAAATATGTAATCTTCAAAAAGATCAAATAAAAACATTTGGTAAAGAAATAGGTCAAGAAGAGAATTTTTTACATTTAAATTTCACACAATTTCTTCAAAAAGCTTCAAAAATTGTCCATATTACTTGTTTAAGTATATGAAGTTTATGTTAATTCCACAGTTTAACATATATCCCTTTCTGGGAAAACAAATTTCAGAAAGTTGGGAGCTGAATCATAAAAGTTCAACTGTATCAAGGAAATGTTGTTGTGAATCATGCTGTTTGCACTCTAGAGAGAAAGCTAACAGAACATATTAACTGTTCTCATCAAATTTCTTGTAGTAGTTTACTGAGCTTTTGTTTTTTAAAATGTTGTCTTAACCAATTTTATCTCTTAAAAAGGTTTCCATGTTAGTCTAATTTTCGTTTTCTTCAATCTCTATGTATGAACCCTGTTTGCTATTTTTTCCCACATACTTGGGCATGAAAGGTTGCCCATAAAGTAACGCAGTGTAATATTTTAAAACATTAATTTAGATAATGAAAACATAAGAAATGCATTGGTTCTTAACTTTTGAGCATACATTTAATATTCGTAAAGTTACAAATCCTTAATAATTTAAATTAAGCTGTAATAATAAACTCATGTAAGTAAAAACAATTTTTTTCATCAAATAACAATAATGCATTGTAATGTTAAGAGCACCGAATTCTAAATATTAAGAACTCAGGAACAAACTATGAATATTAAAATAATTATTAGAAAGTGCGAATCTTTAAAAAAAATGAATAGCTTCAACATATTGACTCGAAGAAATTTTATTGATATTATAAATAACTTACTTTTGTACGGGTCGTCAGATTTGCCGTCAGTGAACACGACAACACATTTGAAAGAATTACTGCGGGAACCAGCATTAATAGTAAACATTTTATCATTAATGATGAAGTCCAGAGCTTTGTCTGTTCTTGTTCTGTGGCCAATGTATGAAATAGCATTCAGTTGCTACCAAAATAAATATTTTACATTTGATTCTTTGAAATATATACAACTTAAGAAAATATGAAATATTCATAATTTATATTTTTAATCAATCGATTTTCTCATGTTGCATATTACATAAATTAACAAATATAATTGGCTTCAACCTGTACAGTTTTTATGATCACATATTGTACCCCGCCCAGTACGATCCCGAATCATCATGGGATCTCTTTCTAAAGCATAAAGTATATTCCTTTAAAAAATAAAAATAAAAGCTCAACAATAATTCATTTCAGTTTTAAGAGGTTTCGTGACCCACTCTATTCGTCCGATTTTTTAACAAAATATAATTCAGAAAGCATTTTTATAGTGTGTCTAGCGCAAATATAAGCCCCTTTTGTTTTTTGTAAGTGGTGCCAGCATCGAGGCTCAAGCCCATGACTCTTTTCAGTCTCGGTATGACAGCCGAGTGCGCTGCCGCTGGACCACCGCGCGCGCCATAAAAAGGTTGACCTAAAGCAAAATAAAGTCACACTTCTAGAGTGTTTGAGATCAACCCTGAATCAAGTAAATAAAAAGATTATATTACATCCATAATATTGCAATATTTAGTGTTTACAACTTGCACCGTATAAAAGATCAACTAATAATTACGGAAATCTTGAAAATATAAACTCTAGAATTTTGTAGGATATTTATATAAACCTAAAATAAAGTGAAAATATTTACTATTACTACTTTAGAATTAATAGTCTGATAAGTATTAGATTAAAGTTTGAAAAGATATTCAATTAAAATCTCTTTTTAAAATAGAGTTCTAGAATTTTAAAAAAAATCTTTATAATATTTCAAGAACATCCCAGAACAAACTAAATACTAATATTACTATTAAATCAAATTTTATTTAAATATAGGTTGGCATCACATTAGCAAAGATTTAAAATTTTGATTTGAGTTTAATTTATCTGTAACCAATTGTTTAAAAGTTATTGTAAGGTGTCTAGCAATGGGCCCCTGGCCTAAAAGGAACATGTAAAATTTAAATCTCCTCTAGGTTTCAACAAAGATGATAATGGATATACATGTCATTTTTGGTCAGATCCTTCAACAGATGTATAAATGTATGCGACACAAAGACACAAACATTTACTGCTTTTTATATAAATGTATGGTATTACGGAAAAAAATTATCAAAAATTACTAACAAAGACAAAGTTAACTTTAAAAAAAAAGAAACTTAATGATGATCCTGCAAAAATTAATTTAATAATTAATAATAAATAACCCGTAATAAAAAAGTTTTTGACTATAAATTTCTTATATATATGTGACATAACTAAAAGTATCAATTATGTTAAATGTTTTCATTGCGACAGACAGTGACAGACCACTGTGGCATCGAGGGCTGGAGTAAAACTCCAGTGACCCGTGGGGGTCAACTATAGCAGATGGCTACACATGCTATATAGAGATAAACTAAACAAGCATTACATTAATTACAATATATTCGATAGGTCTGAAATTTTGATACCAAGGATTGTTAATTGACACAAGTATATGTGGAAAAATTTCAGCTCGATAGGATTATGGGAAATCTGTTAATTTACCGTAGTATAGAAACACTAATAATAATAATAATTTATATAGTGCTGTATCCCAGTAAGGAACCCAGCTCACAGCGCTTGACATGGAGATCATAACATACATATAATAATTAAATAACCATTTATACCATAATAACAACATAAAGGACAGTATATTACACATAAGCTACTCTTATCTGTCAAACACTAGCTGGACCATGACAAACAGAGTGAGAGACAAGACGGTGAAGTTAATATAAGGGATTTAAAAATATTATTTTTCTAGGTATTTAAATATAAAACAAATAATTTAAAAAAATAATATCAATACCTGGGCAAGGTTAAAAAAAGATGGATAGTCTTTAAGGTCAAAATATTTCATTGGATCAAAGCTGAAACCAACTGCCCCGACAAGAACATTTTCAGGCCCGATATTGAAGACGTTAGACAAATATTTTGCGAACATGATCGTTGCATTAAAGTTTCTTTCGCCGATACTATGGGAGGAATCAAAGACGTAAATGAGGTCAATGGCTTCTGTACAAACTGAAATGAAAGTTTACAATAAAAAAAATAGAAAATAACTTTTTAAAAAATGTTACCATACAAATGTATATAGGTTATAATATAAAGATACATGTCAAAATTTCATTATTGCATTACAAAGTATTA